>BKCP01000780.1:610035-744084 GCA_008636005.1 Striga asiatica | reverse complement strand
AGTCCGTGTCGTGGTGCTGGCGCGGCGCGGTGATGCACGAGTGGCGCGGCGCGGGGTCTGGCACGCCGCGGGGCCTGGGCAGGTGGGCAGCTCGCACGACTTTGCTTCTCGGGCCCGTTTCAGTTCGTTTCAACTCGGAATTCGATTCCGCTTTTTCCTGTGTGTTCCCAACGAACTCCTCTCTTTGATTAGGCTTGACCAACTAGTATTTTTCCGACATCCTGTTCTTCCGAGACTTCCAACCTACACACCAACGATGACGAAAAAAACGGAAAACAAACAAAAAACACAAGAACGAACAAGAAGAGAGCAAACACTAAATAAACTATAAAACGACCTAAAAACCAATTAAAACACCTAAAATGGGGGAAAAAGAAAGACAAAAAGATAACAAAAAACGCAACAAAAATGGGACAAACAGACACTATTAGTCGGAAGAGTCATACGAGCTGATCATTTTCATTGTTAGGCAAAGACCGCTGAGTTGGGATTATTCCTAGCGGAGGATGCTGATATTCGATTTCTTTAAGATATTCCTCCATATCTCTGATGTTTGTTATCCGCTTGAAATAGTATGGATTGAGTAAGAGGTGGTGAACCCAGAACTCGGTTTTCATGACTTGTGATGATTTGTAAGCCTGAACCTTTCGAGTTTGTTACTACCTAATGCTGGGGGATAATGTCTTTGTTAAACCCTAATGTTTGTTGATTTGAAGGTTTTGAGAAAACCTTTCCTTTCGGGTTACCTCAGATAGTGCGAACCTTGAATTAGAGAAGTTCTTTTCTGTACCTCGAACCGAATGCCGACATTGACTAGGTGTAGCCACGCAAAGTGGTGGTCGGGCACGCGAGCCCGTGCTGAGAGACGTGAGGCACTGCAAGGCCGATCGTTGACTCGCACGAGAGCTGCAGCCACCATCACCGAACGTAGGAACTCCCCAAGCCAGTGTGTGCGGCAAACTCTGACCTTGCAGTTGGTCTCCGAACGGATGTACGCTCACGTCCCAGCGCCCCGCTTATGCAGCGCCAGTGGGTGTGACATCTCTCGGGTGACAGTGCATTTAACCCCGGACTGGCTATGTCCTTTTAGATCGTTAGTATGGGATTATCCAGCATCTTTATGTACGAGACTGGATAGAGTCTGATGTACTCGATAGGTGTGTCGTGTGAAATTTTTTACCATGGGAAAGTACGCTTATAGTGATGGCTAACGAGCAACGATCTCGATGGCACCGTACGAGGTTCTGAGTACGAAAGAGGTGTTGTACGCCTCGGATTCTGGGAAGAGAGGAAGTATCAGCCACACTGTGTTGTTCTGTTGGGATTCTCGACCGAGTCGACGATTAGGCCTGACGGTTGACCCCATTACCGGAGCTTGCGAGAGTGCACGACCTGTTCAGTGCCTCGTGGAGAGGGGACATGTGCGTGACTCTGGACACGTGGTGAACTTTGACGAGCTGCATGTGGGCAGAACCTTACCTATGATAAGGTACCGGTGACCTATTGGATTGACGAATCCATCAGGGAGAGTCCGGGAGAGGTACATATACGCCAGTTTACAGATTTTAACATAATAAGCTAGATGTTCGCAATATTTGACGAGAATATCACATTTCCATGTTGGTCAGGCAAATGAACGAGTTAGGCTCTGAAATTTTAACACAAAATTCTCATCACTAAACATAGCAATATCACCAAATTTCAGCCCTTACTCAGAACACCTGATTTTACAAAATTAAAACCAGATTTCAACAAAAACGAGCATGAATTTATAACCTGACCAAATCAATGGTTTAAGCCTTGAAATGTTTACAAAACCAACTGCAATATGTGAGGATCAACATATAAAATTTCCAGCTCTAAACATTAAACACACGATTTATAGGATTTATTGCAAAATTCAGCAGAATTTATTTTTTTCATAAAAAACACATCAAAATAAACTCAATTAAATCTGGGATTTTAAAATTGTAAAACAAATCATTACATGAGCATATAAACTAAAATTCAGCCATTTCCAGTAAGGGGTCGATTTTTCATAATTCAAACAAGATTCAGCAGTAAATGTTAAATAAATATTTACCCTAGCAAATGGATTCCAAAAATTATGAAATTTATACACACTGACCATACATGATAGGGAAACTACATATTTAACTGTCAGCACTTTTGGAGCACAACTCAATTAATATGAAGTTTTCTAAGTTTTTGCCCAGAACTCATTTTTGCAATTTGACCTTGAAAAACACCGAATTAAAATCCCATATTTTTACCACATACATATATACCACAGAGGAGAAACATATCCAATAATCAGAATTTTTGACGAACATCCCAAATTATCATACATTTTACAAGTTCCAGCAACAACATAGATTTCAAAAATCCATAACTCTCAATCTAAAATTCAAATTGACACAAGGTAAAAACCATTGTGTCAAGGACATTCCTAAGTTCCAGATTCCACAGTCCTAACACGAATTATAGTGATCTCACTCGATTTCACAAAAATCGAAGAGACTACTACATACCACAATTAAAAATGAAGCTATTCATACACATATCATCAGAGCATCATTAATTCACATAATAAGCACATCAAAATAAGGATGTTCAGGCCCTGTGTACCATTCTCGGGATTAAAACTCGAAGAGGGTCGAGAACCGGTCGAAAGGAGGCTGAACCAGGGTGAACGCGCGCACGGGCTCGGCAACGGTGCTCGGCGGCTGGCGCTTCGGCTCGCTGCTATGGAGAAAAACTCATGAACCACGCCCCAGCACAACGGGACTCAAACTCCCCTAATGGGCTAACAAGACCCGGGCCAATGGCATCGACAACCTCCCCCAATGCCCGCAAAAAACCACCCTAGGCCGGTCCACACCACAGCTTCCCCCATGCAAACTCTGAAGTCTCCGTACAAACACACAGTCGCCACCGGAGGAACCAAAATACCAACACAGAAAAAAAAAAAAAAAGAGAAAGCCAAGGCACAGATCACCGCCCCGACCGCCGCAAAGCTGCCCGCGACGTCCGCCATAATGCAGACACCGACACTGTCCGCCCGATCTCGCCTGCCATGGAAAATAGGACAAGTTTGACGACCACACAGGGAGAGGAAGCACGGAGACGCCAATGTCGCAACGCCAGTCCCAGGACGGTCCACGAGCTCACCGGAAACACGAGGTGCCAGAGCCACCTCCAAAACAACACCCCATAACAGCCGTGACAGAATTCTAACACAACCACCCGAGAGCCGGACAAGCACCGCAGGAAACACCCAACCGTAACCCCCAAAATTGAAAACTCCGAAGGCGCACAATCGACTAATCAATTTGGGGATTTGACTCAGACGAGCACATCCACACATCTCTCGGAAGCCCACCACCTTCTTTCACCCAGCCCGAGAACACCGACAGCTTCTACGATAAAGAACCAAACGGAGGTCTCTCCCCATGCCCAGGACACAGGGAGCGCCGAATAGGAGAAGGTGGTGAGTTAGGACCACAGCCGGCGGCCTGCGAAGGAGTTGCCCAGAGAGAAGAGGGCCGCCGGTTTTCAGATCTGGGATTCTATTCTGAGGATTTTTTTATTTTTTATTTTTCTTTTGAAAAGAGAGAGGGCCGCCAGTTTTATAAAGATAGTTTTTCCATAGATTGTGGATAAAATATGGAAATAAACTATTACATTAAATAAATTATAAGAATATTATAAAATAATATTTCTCAATTTAAATAGATTATATAATGAACTGAATGTTATTATATTATCTAAAATAATAAATATAAAAGAATATCATCTATCAATATATAAATTGGCAATGATATTTACTTGAAATAGTAATTAAAAATCACTAAAAAAACATTTGGTTTTTCGCCTAAATTTCAAATTTACTAAATTGGTTTTTGCCAAAATTAAGAAAATCTCGGCTAAATTAATGTAATTAATGTACATAATTATTTTGGTCAAATATTGCGGCTATTACCTATACTAGTTGCATGATTTAGATTTGGTATATAATAAATTGAAAAAACTTGCAGCTATTACATTTATTAGTTGCATGGTTTAAATTTGGAATATATACATTGAAAAATAATAATAAAGATTTTTATTTAAAATTAAAAATAATAAAAATTATTATCCATATATTACAGGTCAATATTAACTGGAGATAAATAAAATAGTCAATTATTTATAATTTAATAAATTAGTCAATAACTTACATGCCAATACTTTTAAGCTATGCGAATTAGCTCACCTTACAGGATATAGGGGCGGGGCCGGCCGCATTAGAGTTGGCCCACCCAATCCTATGATGCGATACTACTCCAACTTATTCAATATCAATCAACGGGAGGACTATTGATGTTTTTTCAGGGCTCGAGTACAAGAACATAAATGAAATACTAAATTATTTACAGTTAAATAAATTACTCTACTACTTAATTTTTTTGATTTGAATAGTTATACAAAAATAAATTTATTTTAATTAATGAAATAATATAACTTTTATATTTATATTTATTATTCACATAGGTTGTTAAATATATTAAATTTTACCAAAATAACTATTTTATGGAACCACATTATATTCAAATCGAATTTCTGAATAAAATTTTTGAAATGACACTTATTTTGAAACAAATATAATGTAGTTTTTTATCAGTTATTTGCACCGCACTGGTTGTGTACTAAATAGACATTTTTATGTAATTTTGCGCAATTTAAACTTTATATAACATTTTCAATAAATTATTATAGGTAAATTGTATTACATATTAATTCCATATTTTTACTTTATAAATATTATGTAATAAAAATTTTTAATTTATAAATATTAATGAATGTCTCTTACCCATACACTGCACGATATTCATACTAGTAATTAAAAAGAACCAAATAATTGTATATTTCATAAAGTTAGAAAATAAAACACTTCTTAATGAATTATTATTCCAAATTATTAAATTAAAAAAAATAAAAATAATTAAGAAATTAATAAACAAAAGACACTAACTCTATAAATATAAAATATAATCACAATACAATGAAACTTATTTTTCTTTAAAAAAATTTGAATCAAATCTATGGGGTTATAATGTTTTAGAATTATATAATTTTAAAAATATAATTAAAAAATATCATGGTTGACAAATTTAGTGTTAAAATACGTGCCGTTTTAAATTAAATATCACTTTGTTAGCTATTTATTTTTGTTGTATATTCATTATACAAAATCTTACAGTAAAAATATAAATTACTTTAATTTCTTTTATGATACAAATATTAATATATTTAAATATCTCACAGGGCATCGTACTTAGGATGTCTTTGGTAAACCAAACAAGCTAGCTTATAACTTATTTAATTAGCTTATAAGCTCCTTTAATTTACACAAGTCTTGTTTGGTATGATGAGATTATTTAAAAAGCTTGAGCTTATTTGAAAAATTTATGATACAAGCATTTAAGAAAAGCTCATGCCAATCTTTTTACTTTTATTATATTTTAATAATTTTTCTTTCCATAATATTGTAATTTGTAAGTCTTTTATTTATTTCAACCCAGTTCTCTCTTTAATTTTTATCAGACGTCTCTCCCTCTCCCACACCAAAATAATGCGCGAAATCAGTCGTCCAACTCTTTGTCGAGCACAAGATTTCAAGTGAATTTCCATCGCTCAACCTCTGCGGAAAGTCATCATCTACAGAAGAAAGGTAATTTTTACAACATTTTTTTTTCTTTGTAATTTTTGTATGTTAACTTTTTGTTGTGCCAAATATGTGGATTTCATATATCAATTTGATGAAGATATTGAATTGAGAATGTGAAGAATAGATCATTCGGGTTCTTTGAATATCATAAATATATCAATTAGGAGATTGGAGAATAGATCAATTTGCTGCTAAAGAGATGAACATACTGACTATTGATGAATTTATAAAATTGTTTTCATTGTTGTGGTGGAATTTTTGGTTCGTGTTGATGATTCTTCTCTGTCTGTGTGGAGTGTTTTTATTATGTTGTTTTTGGTGTTAATGTATGTATGTTATGAAATTATTTATTTATTTACTTTCTTTAAAGCAGTCCAAAGAAATTTATCACTATCGGATATAAAGTTTTTGTGCTAATCTGCTAGAATGCAAATAAGTTTATCACAATCTTTGCTTTCTGGCCCATTACCACCACCCATAGCTTCAGTGAACCTTTCTTAATGTTAGAATATCACTTGTGAGTTGTCCCACATCGTTCATATATGAAAAATAGACCCACCTTATAAGACTAATGGGCTACTCCTCCTTCCACCAATTGGTTTTGGGATGGAACCCCATTTGGGCTTCATATGGGTTTTTCCATTCTTTCATGGTGTCCTTCATGGTAGTGGGTCAGCACCCATTTCCCCCAGTTTCTGTCATGGTATCAGAGTCGGTTCTATCTTGGACCGTGTGATGACGTACCCATTGTTTATACCCACGTACCCGTTTATGAGAGCCTGTTTGTAGTAGGGCTTGGGGCACCCAGCCTAGTTGAGTTTGGGCTTTCGAAGGACTCACAAGTGAGGGGGCGTGTTAGAATATCACTTGTGAGTTGTCCCACATCGTTCATATATGGAAAATAGACACACCTTATAAGACTAATGGGCTACTCCTCCTTCCACCAATTGGTTTTGAGATGGAACTCCATTTGGGCTTCATATGGGTTTTTCCTTTCTTTCATGGTGTCCTTCATGGTAGTGGGCCAATACCCATTTCCACCAATTTCTGTCACTTAAGTTTGTTAAGTCTTCATAAACTATTTTTAAGCAAGCTTTTTGATATTTTATATCATGGGTTTGGTAAAAGACTTCTGTAACTGTAGAGAACAAGATTCATGTTCCTTGAAGTTGGACATCATGAGATTTTATTATTGTGATTAGGTTAAATTTCGTTAGTAGTTTCTGTAATTTTTCATATGTAAAGTCATCATTTGATTTCTTGGTTTGATGTTGATGTAGTCTCTTAATTTGGGTAGATAACAAATCTGTATTTTTTTCATATTTAAAGGCATCATGAGATTTCTTGGTTTGATGTTGATGTAGTCTCTTAGATTGGGTAGATAACATTGTTATCTTGATTCTGGCAAATGGCTTATGCTAAAGAATAACAAAAGCATTCAGATGAGAATCCAAATATAAATTCCAAGAACATTTTTTAAATTGTAGAAATAGATGGTGAATTGATTTTATCTTATATGCGCTTCTAGTTTTATTAAAAATATAATTTTTTAGACATTTTCTAGTTTATGTGTTTTTTAGACCCATTATGTGAATTTTGCAATATTAGTTTTTTTTCTTTTATATTCTCTTGTTGTTTGGAATTCTTATGTTAACAAAAATGTTTCTTTATTTTATGATTAATAGTTACACAATGAACGATGATCAAAGGAAGAAAATTCTTTTATTATTGGAATTGGGTATTCTTCAAACAAGTTCGGTAGTTGCGTACTATTTCTATAGTCATATCTATAAAGAACCATGCATGACGTCTTGTCAAACGGGAGAGATTTGGATGAGAAAAGTCTTAACCGGACATCCAATTCGATGTGTTAATGCTTTTAGAATGAGTTCTAGTGTATTTATGCGACTATGTGAAGAATTGAGAGATTAGTATTCTTTAAAAGCTAGTGATAGAATGTCAGTTCATGAAAAGGTTGGTATATTTGTAGCGCCCCGTTTATTTATGGAATATTTGGAATTTTTATTTATTGTTATTGTCATTATTATTATTATTTTATTATTATTATTACTATTTTATTTTAAATGCCTAATTGTCAATTAAAAGATTAAATGTGTATTATTAATTAATTAATTAATATGTGTAATATATATATAAATATTAAGTCGATTTTATTTTAAATTGTCGATCATTGGAACCGAGCCGTTAAATTTTATCTATTGAGGAAGTGGGATTATATTTTCAGTTTTATCGAGCCCGAGAACCCGCGAGCCCGTCTAGCGAACTGAGAGTCGGCCCAGCCTGACCCGACCCGGTTTTCTCTCTCTTTTGTGCGTTGTGTGTGTGTCTTGGGGAGTAATAAAAGAAAAACCTAGTCTATTCTACTCTCTCTTTCTCTCTCTTGTAACAAAAACGCGCAGCCTTCTCTATCCCTCCCCCTCTCGTTATTTTTCATCGCGCAACAGATAAAAGAAATCTGCTCTCGTCTCTCGCTCGAAATCCATCGCCATCAGCACCTCCTTCGCATTTTCCGATCGTCTCCATCCCTCACGTCGGAATTTCCAGGTCTCCTCAAGCCGCTGCCCTAATCCGTCGCAGCCCACCATCACCACCCTCTCGCCCCGCCATCTGCTCGCAGCGCCGTCATCGTCTTCAGCCCCGACCGGCGACCCCAGCGGCAACTCCGCCGCGACCAGTCTCCTCCCGGCGAGCCCCCGACGATTCACGCGAGTCTTCTCAGTCCGCGACCAGCAGCAACTCGGCTCTCTCTCCGCGCGCGACCTCTGCCTGCTCCTTCTCCGGTGATTTCTGTTCGCGCAGCGCCGTCGCGACCAGATGCTACACCTCCGGCGAGTTTCCTATTCGCACAGCAGCAACCCCGCGAGGCTCTTCCCGGCGATCCCTGTCAGCGAAGCCTCGCCATGAACCGCGAACAGAAGATCACAGCCGCGACCAGCCTCCGCCGGCGAGCCTCCCTCTGCCCCGCAGCTGCAGCGCCGTTGCCGTGAACCACCAGCTGCTCCTCCGGCAATTTCAATCCCTGTTCGCTGCTCCTCCTTTCCCAGCGAGACGCGAGGATCCGTCGAGCCCGTCGTCCTCACTCGTCTCCTTATTCCGTTTTTTTTTTCGAGCTTTTCTCGAGAACGGTATCTAGTCGAACCCCGTCTCGTTAAATCGTGTATATTGCTTATGTTACATGATTATTTTTCGTGTTGCTCTACATATTAATATGAGCTTGTGATTTTATCTTGTTTATTTCGGTTCAATGTGTTGATTGTGTTTTGTGGATTTCCTCGATATTGAGAAATCGAGTGAGACCTTGAAACTCGTGTAAGACTATGGATTATTGAACCATGTCATGTCCTTGGCCTTATGGGAAGGCCTCGGACGAGAATTATGTGTTATGAGTCATTTGTGAAATTATCCAACTCGTATACTCGTTGTTTTAGTGTTTGAATTATTAAAAATCGCACACTGCTCGGATTGCCTTATAATTTTGAGGGTCATGACTTCTGCTGATTACCAGGCTTGTGTAAAAGATTTGTATTTTTTAAAGGCCTGTAGCCATTTCAAATAAATAAAGTGATTTCTGGTCAGAATCATGTTAAATGCTTAATAAATTAGTTCGTGCTTTAAATGTGCTGAAATTTGAGTATGATATGCCTCTGTTATGTTTATATGCTATGTTAGATTTTTAGAATTTTTGGACTAAGTTTGTTAGGGTAAATAATTTAATTGCTGAACTTGCAGAAAGTTGTTTCAATTATGATAAATCGGTTAGTTGTTGGAAATTTCTGAAACTTTTACATGTTGTCACTCTCATGCTTTAGTTTCTGGTGTTAAAATCTCAGGTCATGATTCATTCATTAGGTTTAGGTATAAATTCATGTTCGGTTTTGCTGTTATCTTTTATGATATTTATAAAATAATGTACTTTGAATTTGAGGCTGAAACTTGGTGGTTTTTCTAATTCCTGGGAGGTGTAATTTTGGTTAAAATTTCAGAGTTTAATTCATAGGGCAACCTGACCAACTAATTTTATGGGATTATTGGTTATTATTTTCAAGATATGGTTTTTATGTTAATATCTGTAATCGGCTCGCATTTCGTTTTGTTTGGTCAATCCTTAGTGGAATTTATGTGAACTCCCATATGTGGTTTGGTCGAATATAGTGCCGAGTCTAAGTGTTCCAACGTCCACAGGACTTCACGAACAACTTAGTCGAATCAAGTTCGTCTAAGTCTGATTTGTGTTTTCCGTTTAAGTCAAGATATTGATTGTAGGATCTTGACCTAATGTAGGTGTTTGAGGAGTCAAGCCTCGACCCACGTCATTTCTAAAATTTGCTATCGTCGATCCGAATTACCAGGTGGGTTAGTTATTATAAAATTTCTATGCAATGTGTGTTTAAGTATGTTTACGGTTCTGGCGTGATCTATATATGAACGTGAATATGTAGCCTATTGATGTGAGCTATTATGATGGCTATCGGTACGGTTGTCCCCGTCGATGTAATACGGTTGCCCTTGCGAGGTAAGTCTCCTTAAGACCTATTATGAAAGGTCGTGTCCTTGCGTGGCACGTACTCTCGCCGTTAGGGTAATGAATCCCCTTTCCGCGACTATTATGAAAGATGTGTACACAAGAGTATTTATGTTTATGTTATGATGGAGATGAGACATATGTGATATTGTTTATGTTCATGCTGCGACCATGCCTATTTAACATATTATGAAATGTGCATTGCATAGTGTGAGCATTATTTTCCTCTTATGTCACTCCCACCTGCTCTTAACGGATGCAGGGTAAGTAGTGGTGCGTGACGAGACAAGGCGAGTGGTGGTCATGCCTATTTATTATGCTTATTTAATTGCTTCCGCTTTCTCATGAACTTATGTTAGTATTGATCATGTTGGATTGCATTTGGAACTTATTTATTTTGAAAACATTTGGATTTGATTTATGTTGAAAAACCTTTCTTGATATATGATTGAGAATATCCTGATGTTTATGTTTACTGTTTATGTGGTTAATGAAAACCGTTAGAAAAATCGGGTAATGAATCCCCGTAGTTCAGATATGACTTGAACTGTGTTTTTTTTTGAAAAGAATGAGTAATGCCAAAAGTTTATGATTCGAAAAATAAATTTCAAAAATTTTTACCTTGATTTTTGGAAAAGCCATGGATTTTCTATAAAAATCGATTAGGGCGTTACAATATTTGTATATATCATTGCCTTGGGAATTTCTAATAGGGATGCTAGTGAGAGATTTCAACGCTCAGAAGAAACAATTAGCAGAGCATTTCATGAGGTTTTAGAATCAATAAGTGGAAGAAGCAGACAATATAAAGGTCTTGCACGTGATGTTATTAAACCAAAGGATCTAACTTTTCAGTTCATACCACCTCATATATCTAATGATTCTAGATATATGCCATACTTCAATGTAATAATTCTTTTACAAATTACAAGAGTAGTAGTTATTTGATTTTAATTTTCCTTTTTGTCATATACACTAACGGTTTTCATATGAATGCAGGATTGCATAGGTTGTATTGATGGTACACATATTGAAGCATGTATTCTGGAGAAAGAGCAATTGCGCTATTGAGGAACAAAAGGAATCCCTACTTTCAATGTCATGGCCTCATGTGACTTCGACATGTGTTTTACATTTATATCTGTTGGGTGGGAAGGATCAACACACATGATACATCTATGAACTTTCCGAAACCTCCTGAAGGTAATTTATATTTTTTTATAATTCTTTCCTATTAAATATTAAATATGTCCCCTAAATTTAAATTATATTATTTTTAACAGGTCTGGTAACGCAAAACACTCCGACCGGCTTGAAATCGGCTTGTCTTCCTCCTCCTCGCCGGTAGAACGCCGCGCACCTACACAGAACACTCACACTGGAGGGGTTTTCCGGTGAAGAGCCTCCGATGCTTGAGTTAGTGTATATTTTACTCAATTCTCCAAACTATGTAATGGATAAATCGTAAGTCATAAGAAAAAGGCTCACTCCTATATATATAGGAGTGAGATACCTGCCCTAGGAGCTGCCCGGATTTTGGTGAGCTGTCCTACCCGCGCTGCCCGTCTGTACACACACAGTGTGCGTGTGTCAGAGGTGCAAGAGGTGGTCATCGCCACTATTGCTCTGCACCAATATACTCTTGCCACATGTCCTTCTGAGTGGAGGGAGATTATTCTTCTGCGTGTGCCGTTGAGATTGTCTGACAAAGTCCACGCGCCCCCTCGCGCTCCAACCACACTCCCGATTGCTCTTCACCCCTCGAGCGCTCGATATGTTCGAGCTTTCCTTTTGCCGAGTCCATCATCGACCATATCTGTTATCTTGCTCGATCACTTCCCTTTTGGCCGATTATTGCTCGACCCATACGATTGTCCCGATGTCAAGCTTCGCGCGATCACCATGGTAAACCGGTTTATTCTATAGGCATATAATATCCCATATCAAGGTCGATATTACTTAGTTGATAAGGGATATCCAGACCGAAAAGGATATTTAGTGCCATATCCGAGGATAAGATACCATCAGTCTGAATTCCAACACGAGTTGCCAGATAATGCTGAAGAAGCATTCAATCGGGCTCAATTCATCTCTTCGAAGTTGCATCGAAAGATCACTTGGAGTATTGAAAAAGAGATGGAAAATACTAACTAAAATGCCTAAGTTTAGTGTTGAGACACAGATTGATTTGATAATGGCGGCATTTGCATTGCATAACTTCATTCGGATCAATTCAAATGATGACTTGATGTTTGGATTGCTTGAGAAGCATCCAGAGTACATACCCAATGATGGACTACAAGATGAATCTGGTTCACATCCTGGCTACTACAATTCAAGAGAAACCCATAATGTGATAAAAAATATTCGCAATGACATTGCAAAGATAATTTGGAGTGCAACAATATAGGTTGTATGATTTATTTTTTTTGAACAAAAATATTTATCTTTCTTAACTGAATTTTAGTTAGTGTTTTTATTATTGAAAAATGTGTGTTTTTTTTTTCTATATTTAATGGAAATAATAATGATCATATTAATAATTTTTTTATAAATATTATTAAGCTAAACACGTAGTTTTAAATTTTAAGTAATTCTATTTTTTAACTAGTCTATAAGTTATTATTAATTAGTGTTCTTTTTTATTGAAAATTATAATTTAATTTTTTTACGTTTTTTATTAATCAATGGAAATAATAAAAAAATATTCATATTAATAATGTTTTATAAATATTATTAATCTAAATATATACTTTTAATTTTTAAGTAATTATACTTTTTAATTTAACTAGCTTATCAGTTATTTTTGCCAAACATCTTTAATAAACATCAACTACCTTATCAGCTATCAGCTATCAACTAGCTTATCAGCTAGGTTTACCAAACACAACTTTCGTTAAGTTTTGTTTGCTAATCAATAAAGTAAACATAATTATTAAAATGTCAATGTAATATCATAAAATAAATCCTTAAAGATTCATCAAATTCTAGTGGCGGGGACAATGAACGTGGACATTTACCAATTATTATAAAATGTAGGGCACATGTGTTCTTCACTAACATCTAAATTTCTTTCCTTCGTTTTCTTTTTTGTTCATTTATGCGAAAAACATTCAAATCCATGGCTAAACATTGGTTAAAGTTACTGCTATATTTAGTTGCTATGACAAAGATTCAAGTCTAAGAGCCGAGGAGAACGAGGTATGTTTGCCAGAGCAAAACGAGATTTTTCTTCTTCTTTTTTCCCCCCTTTCTTTTTGAACTTGATACCGCCAGAGCATGCGACCATTCTTTCTACAAAAATTTAATATTTATGAAAGTATATTTTCTGGTTAAATACGAAATTAAATTAGCTTCGATTTATGTAGTACTTAAAAAATAAGGTTTTCCTGATTTTTTCACCAACTTATGATCCTCAAAGATATTATTATTATTGACCAAAAATTACAAGCAATGGTTGAAATTGAGCAGGAGAAGTGATAGACATTGGAGGCCTCAAATGCTATTCCACTGGCTCTAATGCTTCCGATACTGCCGTCATATTGGCTTCAGATGTTCATGGTATATGTGCTGCAATTAATCAAAATTATTTATTTACTTTTTATTTATTTTTTAAGGGTAATTGATAAGAAGGGGTTTTCATTTTTCTTCTTAACAATAACTAGTGTGTACCCCGTGCGATGCACGGGAACAATATTAAATTAACAATATTATAAATAGACCTCGAGTTTGAGTCACTCAATGGCGGAAGTGGAAACTACTATTGATGCTATTTAAAAAGAGGAAGAAAAAAAATAATTATAAATTAAAGAGGAGGATAAACAATACTTAATAATTATAAATTAAAGATTCGGGGTCAAACAATGTAAAATTATTTTGTATAAGAGAATATAAAAAAATTTGAGTACACACCATTTCAAAATTATTATTATACTTTTTTGTATGGTTAGATTATAATATTTGTAAAAATATTAGTAATTAGACTGATGAAAATTAGCTTCTTAAAGTAGATAATGGATTTCTAGTAGTAATTATGAATTGGTTTCTATTTTATATTATTTTTTATTTTTAAAGATAATGAATTTCTAGTAGTAATTATGAATTGGTTTCTATTTTATATTATTTTTTCAAATCTGTATAAATAAGGGATGTGATTTTTTAAACACGTGGGACGTATGCAATGAGATTTTGTAACAAAAGAGATAAGCTCGTGTAGATTTATACTAAAAATAGGAAAAAGAAAAACAAATATCTATTGTGAAACAACGGTTTTGATAAACTAAAAAACAAGAAAAAAAAAGAAACAAATCTTTACACAATTAATGAGCCGATTTTTTTGCCTATTCAAATTTGTCCAACAATTACTATATGTAGGATATATTTAATGATTTTGGCGGAAAAAGGTTTCTAAATTTGTAAAAAGGTTATTCTTTTTAATATAATGATAGATTATTTTGACATTTCAAGTTCTGTAATTATTCTTTTTCTATAAAAACGCAGGATATGGCGTTCCCCACTTGAGGTACTTACCATTATTGAAATTTCCTTTAGACAAATAAATTGTATTATCTGACCCACCACATTTGGCCATGAAGAATAATGAGCATCAAGTTTGCAGTAGAATTAAAAAGCATCTATATGTAAACAGATGCTTACAATTCTAGGCAATACAATTGCTAAACACAAAAGTTTAGTTTGTTCGGCATATATGCCATGAAGAAGGTACAAAATGCAGCTACATCTATATGCGAATAGATTGCTGTAACAGTTGGCAATATAGATACAAGATACAAAAGATACAGCCCATAGAATCTGTGTTTCCCAAAAGTGGTAATATGCAATCATACAGGAGCTAATCCATTTTTGGCCGACTTTTCTTTGTCGGACTTGCATCACATATCGTACTGGGTTGCTGAGTTTGCTGGGCGGATGATTCAGGAATGTTGTTGGATGGGATAGTGGTTCCTGAGGTGGAGGATTGATGACTGTCAAAGGTGATGCGTTTTTTTGCCGTGGATCCCGAACCTACAATTGTTGTAGGCTTTTCACGTGCTGGAGTGAGGGAGTCAAGAACATTTTTTAGTGTTGGACTGAAGAGTTCTTTGTCCGTTATCTGTTTCGCGAATGTAGATTAGTCACAGTAAGTGTTTGTTCAATAAGCATTCTATGAAATTTTTATACATGTCATAGCTTATATTGTACCTTGGTTGAAGCTGAGTCTGACTCTTCCTTTGCTAGCTCTCTAGGCTGAAGCAGATTTTTGTCTGTTCGCATGCCATCAATTGTATAGAGCTTCAGGACAGTATGGTGAGTTGATTCATAGTGTTTGATGAAGCAAACCACACGACGTCCGCTCATTGCTGCTGCCATCTGAGCAGTCAAATCCACTCTCTGTACCCAGAAATAAAATGTATTTTACAATAGTTAAATAGAAATGATCTAGAATAGCTGGTAAGTGCACAAGACCGATTATTGATTATGAAAAGCAAAAAACAGTATGGTATTAGTTTCCAACAAGTCAATATATTATAGTTATAAATGGTTAAAGGGATAACTGAAGCAGTTGCTATGAATTAGAAGGCATAAATTTTGTTTTGGTTCCTGTATAAATTATTGCATATAAATATGTTAAATAACCTGTTGTTCAACTTGATATAAGTCGGTCCCATTAAATGGAATCACTTGTTCAGCATCTGAATCATACAACATTGCATGTATGTTTCCTGTCTCATCTTCAATTGCAATCGGTAACCGGCACCTAATTGTTATGAATCAAATCAAAGGTAATATGTGTTAGTTTGAGGCACATACAATTAATTAAACAGCTGACAAAGTTCCTAATAATATTAAAGGTCTGTAATAACTTATGTATAAGTTTTGTAGTATTATAATGATGAAACAATTATCATAATTTTGGGAATAAAATCTGGTACCTCACAATGTAAAATACATATTAAAATAAATAGATAATATTAGTAGAAGATAATAAGGCTTTAAATATTTTTCGCTCTCATTCTTTCCTCTCGCAGGCTTGCAGGAGTCACAGCTGAACACTCTTTCTCTTTCTCTCTAATGTTTCTCACTCTCCCTTTCCTAATATTTTCAGCATTTTTTCTATGATTTTCAGTCATTTCATCGAGCCTGATTTGTTCATTTCTGGTGATGCAGATTTCCTCTACAATGTGTGGAAATAAGTTTTTTTACTTGCAAAATATGCTGTGTAAACAGAATGGCATGTGGCAAACAATGAAGATTAGGTACATGAAAATTAAAATAGCAGGAAGTTTTAAACTCTAAGAAGCTTGTATTTGAAATGAGGCAAAACTACATAAGCATACAACTGTAGATTGATTTCATTTCATTCATAGAAGTTAGAGTTATTTAATGATTAATTCAAACCTTGCTTCAACAAGGGTATCTTCTTTGCAAATTCGACATTTTACAGGCGTATTTGGAGGCACATTATAATTTTTGCGACAATTGTTGCAAGTAGCTGTCCACAAAGACCTGTTGTCTCCCAAATATTTCAGCTTGCCAGCAACCCAACAAGTTTTAGTCTAACAAAAAGATTATTAAGTTAATGGCTGTAAATTTTCAATACTGAAGATATGGTGCTTAATATGTTATTTTATTTGCATAATCGTAATTTGATGTAGCTTACGTATCTGATGGAAGCAATTGCGCGTTGAACGGTGACTATCTCACTGGAAGATGGGTATGGAAACAACTTGTCTGTGTCCTTATACATGCCTTCCTCCACAAGCTTCATAATAGTTGCTTTGTTGTCAGCGTACCTATTAAAGAGTATGTGAGAAACAACCAAAAGGTGTGGTGTAATATTACAATTATTATATTGGAAATTGTGCAATACGTACCATTGCTTCAATCTGTCAGCAGCTACTATTGGTAGATTTATCATTAAGCAAGTTCCAGTTTTAGTTGATAACGACAGCCCTTTATAATGATATTGTGTTAATCAGATATGAGTGAATCATCAATTGTAATGTAGGAAATTGAAATTGCGGTCTATGATACCATTAAACGTCGTAACCCTTATCCTCATGGACAAAATGATGTTCCCAGCTAGTACTGTATTGGCCAAGTGTTGACCAACATCATCTTCCGTTTCAAATTGATTCCAAAGAGTCAAAAGGACAGGCTTTTCCCTGGTAAACAGACACTCATAAGTATAACTATTATATTGTTGAAAAAAATTTGAGTTATGATAAAATTCTTACTCTTCATTAACAATCACCAACTCTCGGGCCGTATTTTTTTGTCCCACGCTTTTGACCGGAAAAGCATGCACAACAACACCAAGAAGGTCTAGTATGTTTTTAATTCGACAGTGTTAGTTGGTTTGTTGTTTGAGCAAAGCATGTGGAAATTGTAAGCAAAGTAATATTTCAAATTTTAGACAAATGAGCTCACTTCTGGGGTTCTCTGTATCTGCGTATTTGTGCAAGTCTGCCAACGTATGAATTTCAATCTGGCATGGCAACTGAGGGGGCATTTCTTCCTGGAACTCCTCTACTAAAGTTTTTTTATGCAGGAGCCAATTAAATTCATAAGGGCCAACCTGGTACAGCGGGGTTTCTGGCCGCACTTTTGCTCCAGTAAGGTAGTAGCGCTTGTAGGGAAGTACAGACCATCAAACTCTTCTATGGCTGCTTTGTAGACTACAGCAGCTACTTTGGTACCCTGTTATGCCAGAATAATGAATATGTCATCGTTATAGTTCAGATTTATTATTTAAGTCAACTAACATACAAAAACACAAGGCATTTATAAACCTCTCCATATGTGAATAAGTATCTTCGATAGGGCACGTGTGAATCACTTTTGCTTGTTTGAATAGGTGCCCTCTCAACTACTTGAATGAGCGCAGTCCAGTTCCGCGTCTCATCAGTGATTTGGCTAATAGGCAAATAGGTCCTCGACATTGTTACCTGCACCGATTGATAATTGAGAAATCAAAAATTGGAAAATAGTAGACTTTATGTACAGTAGCAAAGCACACAAAGTTTTTGTAGCAAAGCACACAGAGCTTTTTTTTTTTTTTTATCATAGTAATGTAAATTTTAATTACATTGATGCGTCGCAGCTGCTTCGAGCACTTCGTTGTAAACTATATTTTTTGTAGCAAAATTGTTTTGTGGATCAAAAAAAGGTGGTCTAATAACAAATTTAACTGCTGATGATACTTTTGCGCGTGACAATGCCACATAAAGTTGACCATGTGAAAAGACTGGTTCTTTTAAGTAAACACCAACTGAATCTAATGTTTGCCCCTGGGCTTTATTAATTGTCATAGCAAAACATAATCGAACTGGGAATTGAATTCTTTTGTAAGGGACAGGAAGTTGGTCATCACTCGAAGGTCTTAATGGAATTCTATGTATGAAAACATTCTTCCCTTTGAAGTCTCCTACAGCAATTTCTGCATGAATAATGTTTCGACTTAATTTTTTGCAGATCAGTCGGGTTCCATTGCATAATCCTTCTGTTGGGTCTAGATTTCTAAGTAGTATGATAGGAGCATTCACTTTTAACTGAAGCTTATGTGGAGGCATGCCACCAGGTGTTAAAGAATTTATAATGTCTTCATAGAGGCCTTTATGAATGGGGTTTATTACTTCATCGAAACTAAGGTATTCAACTAATTGTCCTGGGAAATCCATAATCAGTTTGTTATTTATCTCATCTACAAAATTATTTTTTGTAGCCAATATTGCCCTATTCATTGAGAAACTATGTTGCTCATTTTGTTTTTCTTCAATTTCAACATTTTTTTGTACTGTTGTACTGCAGAACTCAGGATATATTGAAGTTATTAATTCTTGCAAGGCAGTGTCAGTATCTGTGTTTTTTATTACAAGGGAAGCAGGTAAGTGGATTGTATTGTTTTCATGTGTCGGCTCTATACCATTTCCTATTCTTAATAAGTATTTAGTAAAGGAGGGATTATGTCGTGCCCGCATATTTTCTTTTAGTTCAATTTTCTCAAGCAAAGGCCAAACATAAGAATTTGTGATGCATGCATTTATTGTATCTTTTTTGTTTCCTTTTCGGACAACTGGTAAAATTTGTCTAAAATCACCACCAAAAACAATAACTTTACCACCAAAAGGTTCATTTGAATCTGTTAGGTCTTTTAATAAGTCATAAAATGATTCTATTGATGATCTCTTAGCCATTGGTGCCTCATCCCACACTATTAGTTTACATTCACGTATTAAGTTTGCCAAATTACTTTGTTTACTAATTTTGCAATTTTTTCCCTTGGACAGATCAATAGGTATTTTAAATCTTGAATGAGCTGTTCTTCCACCTGGCAAAATTGAAGCGGCAATACCGGAAGTCGCAGTTGCCAAAGCTATATATCCTTTAGATCTAAGGTCAGCCAGTAAAGCTCTATAAAGGAAAGTCTTTCCTGTTCCTCCAGGGCCGTCAATAAAAAAAGCACCTGCTTTTCCACTATAGACACGCTGTCGTATTATGGTAAAAGCCTTTCTTTGGTCTTTATTAAGTGACTGAATAGCATTTAAGTCTTCTTGTGTAACTAAAATATTTTTCTCAATTGTTATTTCTCTATTGTTTTCCTCAATGTCAATAGGTATATTAGGAGGCACTATGTTGAATGTATGGATATTTTTTCCCATTGATTCTAGAAAACCATTTATTTGCTCTAAGACCTTCTTCTTAATGCCTATTTTATTTAAATTTGAATGCCTTGTGAAATACTCGGACATGGCATCTTCGAATTTTTGAAACAATTCTGCTGGATTATTAGGACACGAATAAACAAGTAAGGTCGCAAAAAGGCGTCTCATTTCATATGGCATTTTTAAAAGTGACGCTTCTTCTAAGCAAAGTTCTTGGGTGTTATCATCTTGGAGTAAGCCTCTTGCAAGAGCAGCTTCATGATATGATTTAGAAACGGTGTTATTAATTGTTCTAATATCTTTGTAAGATTTTGGGGCTCTAATATGCAGAAGAAGAAGCTTTAGGTAATACCTTTCGCCTTCATTTGGGTGCACAGTAACAATTCTAGCTATTGAATCCTTTCCGCCTCTTTTTTTTCATTTTTTCTCTTCTGTTAGCCACACAAAATGTTCTGGGAATTCTATGTATGTCAAATTTAATTTTTTGGCATGTTCGTTTGTTCTATTCATGAAAAAGAACTCTGTGAGCATAGTTTTATGATTTCTCGGATTATTTGCAATTCTGTCCAATCTATCTTTTTCTTTATAATTGATTGTTTGATAATTCTCTAAATGCACTGGTAAATTAATAACAGCAGGTTTTGTCTCGCTAATTGGGAATCTATATATCCTCCATGCAGCTTCAGGCGGAGAAACCCAACGCGCTGTTCTAAATAGTTCTATTTCATCAATCTGTACATTTTGATTGGATGTATCTACATGAAATTTAATTTTGTCATGGCCTTTACAAATATACTTATAAATATATTTAACAGCTCTTATAGAAGAACAAATCTCGACATTTATATGACAATTAAACTTTGCAAGTAAGTATGGGTTATAAGGCACCACCCATCTATTGTCTAATTTACAGCCTCGTACTTTTACTGTGACATTATTATCTCGTCTTTGATATTTTGGATATGAATTATTAACTTGAATAGTTACTTCTGAAAATTCCTTTGGATAGTTAAAGCGACACTTATTTTTTGCATTCATACACGAATTAGTCAAATTTAACTCTCCACAAGGTCCATGCATCATATGTTTTTTGACCATATTATATAAATGAGGATTCAATTGTCTGTCTGGTATTTCAGCTCTTACAATTTTATCAAATTCTTCAGGCCTATACAATTTATCCTTGTTTGTTAGGATAATTAACATGTGAGCATGTGGTAAGCCTCTTTTTTGAAATTCTATTACATATGTATATGCGATTACTTCTCCAAAAATATTTTTTTTAGAATATCTTTTTTCAACTCTTCAAATTTTCCGCGGAAAACTCTAGCCACTAAGTCCGGCCTATTTTGTGATTCTTCAGTTTCCTTTAAAAGCTCTTTTATTTCAGGCCAATTGGGATTACATGTCATAGTTAAAAAGATGTCAGGTTTTCCAAATCTCTGTACTAAAGTCATTGCATCTAAGTATCTTTTTTTCATGTTTCTTGGTCCTCCTATAAAAGTGGCTGGCAAAAATACTCTCTGGCCAATTTTTGATGCATTTGTTTCTCCTAATGCTAGAGAATCTTGTATGCCTTGCAAGAATTCTTGTCTAATTTCAGTCTGTTGTTTTTTAAAAAAGTCTAATCTTTGTGATTCAATTTTAACATACATATCGACTATATATTGTTGAAATAATCTCCCAAAATTTAGTAAGCATGACTCATCATTTTCCCTTATTTGTAATTTGTATGCATAGTAGTCCCTCATCGAAACAAAATTCCGGCCCGTTGCTGATATAACATTAGCTGGAAACAGAAAGCATGATGCATGAGAAGTTATTATAAATGGCATAAGTATTTTATTAAAATAAATAACCTGAAATCAATGTAAACAGCAAAATATTGGTAATAGGTGTTTTATTTATTAACTCACCATCCTCTGTCTCAATTAATTCTTCAGCTGATGTCGCATGACGTGTAATCGCACAGAACGGTGCTATTGTGGGTGGTGCATTTTTTGAAAGTAAGCCTTTATACTTTTCTATGCCTCGGTGCCAACCAAGTTCACCAAATGGGAAAAGCAATGGATATTGCAATGGATCATAACAACCGAAATAATATTGTATTCTATGTGGTAAACCACTATGACTATACACTTTGATATTTCTTTCAGATGATTCTTGACCATCTTCGTTCTCTACCCATATTGCGGCTACTTGAGAGGCCTCTGGCTTATTATACACTCTCTGATCAATGTTTGGATTAGTCTTTAATGTGATCTCGTATTCATCCAAATTGTCTATATCATTAAGGCTTCTGAAAAACTGAGCATATGGGTTTTCCCTTAGAACGGCTAAAAATTTTTCAATTATAGATTCTGTTAACCTAGGGCAGACTTTCAATTGATTCGCTATTTCATTTTCAGTGTCATGGAAATATAACTGTAAATTTTGAGACGATTCTAAATCATCCAAGAAGTGATACATTTGGCCTTGTATTTTGAAGGTGTAAATCCCTTTATTGCGTTTGGTTAAATTTTTATCACATTTGACTCCCAAAGAAGTAAATGCAAATTGGTTGTTGACGGTCCTAATACAATCTCGAAAGAGTTTAGATTCCTCATTTGCGGAGAAAAGTAAATCTTTTAAAACCTTTGGCAAGGAGTTATTTGCTAATTTAATTTTTCCGCTTAAACAGCAGAATGCAGTTGTTTCATATGGGAATTTAATGGCACCACAATAAAAACATTTTCTGGTTTTTCGAAAAATAAAAGCCTCACCTGGTATGTTATCCCAAATATTATGGTAAACAGCGTGCGAGATACCTATTATAGATGTAAATTTTATTAGGTGAATTTGTTAGTGCAAGCTAAAATAATTTATTTGAAGAAATTAAGAGGTAAAAGGATAATAAAAAGGAATCCATGTTGAGGAATAAAAGTACACTTAAATGGTTACCTGTGCTCTGGGAAGTGGACGCTACATTTTCTGTGAATTTTCTCAAACTGACCGTACTTTGTGTATATAAAGATGAGCTGGAGGCATGATCCAATTCATTTAAACTAACTGGAGTTTTTGAATTTTGTAAACTTAGAACACAACCGGCAGTTGGTGGATTATTAATAGTGCTGTTACTGCGTAAGGGTTGACTTAGATGCGAAAGAGTAGTCTCTATACCTGCGACCCTTTTTTTTTTTTTTTTGGCTTGCCATTTTTCAATAGCATCCTGTCTATATGTTTTGTTAGAAAGTTGTAGAGCACAACCAGAGTCTTGCAAAACTGTATTTTTTGTTGAATCGGCTATTTTAAAATTTAACGTTTTCTCTACATCACATAGGTAAGTTTCTTGCCGATTCGTTCTGTTTTCATCATGGTTTTTGTTTGCTTGATAAGAGATGAAATTTGTAGAAGTAGTTATTGAATTTTTGTGGAACTCACTTGTATAACCGTCTTCGACAGGCAGGTTTTTCATTGTTAATATTCTTCGTTTTTTTTTTTTGTTCTTCCATTTTTCAATGGCATATTGACGATACCTTTTCTTAGAGGCCAGGACTTCGTTAATGTAATAAAAATTTCCTGACAATTGCTTATTTCTATTTGACATTTCCTGGTAAATTTTGTAGACTTAAAATACAATTAACGCAACTTTATCAATTAAAGTTAATCAACAGAGCAAATCACCTGGATAAGTCTGTAATGTATTATACAGAGAACTTATGATAGCACCCCTTTTTTTTGGGGGGGAAGGGGTGGGGGTTGGTTTATTTGTAATACTTTACTTACACACCTATGTGAATATTTTTGTTTATTCTAATTTACCTTCACCATGCAATTCACCATGCAATCAGTATATTTCGCAATGACATAAAACACCGAAATCACACAGTTCACAGAAAACACATAATTAAGTAACCGCGAATAAGTAGCTAATAAATATGAGAAATAAACAGTGAAAACACAAATATTTTATTTTATATACTAAAAAGGCACCAGGTAATATAATCCTAGAGGCAAAATGATTTACTATATTCCCAAAAGGTAAGCAACAATTAAGAGGGCAATGGTAGCCATATAGCAAAATAAATTAATAAAGGAATAAAATAACAGTTAACACGCAATTCATATGAAAGGAAGCTAACCTGATAGCGATAAACAAACACCTTGTTATCCTTCCTGGTATACAGAATTTTAAACACTTCAGATAGCAGTTCCACTCAATAGCACAGTCACCTACATGTTTATTAATAAATAAACGATAAGTTAAGAAAATGACCCTATAAATAAATGTGCAACATCCCAAAAATTTCTGCAAACACATATATCAATGAAGAAGGAGCTAATTAACTAACAAGTATGTCTAACATATATATGTAATTAAAAGTTTCTTATGAGTACAACTTATTTTCATGTCTTAAAGAGCACTTAAGTTTATCACAGTAAAGATATTTTTTCATTACCTTATATATCAACCTTTCCAGTCAGCAGGTATGGAAGATTGTGGCAGTAGTCAAGACAGCAGTTCCTTTTAAACACATGACATAACCAACAACGATAATTAGACAGCCAAAAATGGCATATCAAAATTTTTCTTGTAATAGGAAAAAAATAAGAGAAACAGCAAACACTTTGTTGCACATATACATAGGCAACCTCTCAGAAAATCAAACAGACTTTATATTTTTATAACCACAACAATGTTCCAAAGCTCATGAATCCAAAAGAGTCCCTTTTACTAATTTAGTACAGGACTTATAAGCGAAGAAGAAAATTCATTTATGTGCAAAACAACATCTTATCAAATTTCAGTGAAACAGAAACAAAGACAATTGGTAAACCAAGAGAGACATACAAATAAAAGCAAATACAAACTGAAAGGACCTTAGAATTTAACTTTGTGGAAACCAACAACAAAAGGTTAATCACTGTAACAAACAACTTGTTCAGTGTATAGGGCCAAAAAAACTTAATCCCATCATAACAGCAAATTATGATGAACTTTATCTTCCCAAAATAAACCCCAAAGAGTAGCAAAAACCCAACATAGAGGAATAACGGGCAATATAACATATTTAGGCTATTTTTCATTGTATAGTCTTTAACCAAAGTAAATATTCTTATACTTTTTGGTTCATAAAAACCCTATAGGCTTTATCTGCATATAAACCCAACAAAACATGCTTGACTTTCTTTTTGTAGAACTCATAAACACCTAAATCAGTTGGCAATACAAAGCACATCCTTAAAAAACAGATAAATAAAAAATCCGGTGTTGTTTGCAGTTGATCTTTACTTGAGGGAAATGTCTGGAGAACCTAGCAAGAAGAACTTACCTGAAGATACATATGCTTCAACAGTAAAGGTTATAATTTTTCTTGAAAAAGTAAAATATTACTGCCTATATATACAATGGTAGCTTCTTCTATTAGCTTCTTCTCAACTAATGTATAGAATATTATATTATTAGTGGAGACAAATCAAATCAGAAGCCAATAAAAAATATTAATGTGGCTAAAATTAAACACATTCGACCTAAAAAAAGTAAAAAAAGCTAACCAAAAGCTGCAAACAAATATTTTGAATGATATCAACCAGATACTTTGTAATAATTTCAATCAATTGCCCCATACAATAGACGGCTGCATACAATATACATTGTAGAATTTGAACAGAAGAGCACTATGAATTTGTCCTCATCATGTAACTATTTTTCCAATTAAACTCAAATAAAAATGAATATTAAACTGGCATACAAAACACAAAACCATCAACAAATCTCATAGCTGTAACATTTCATAAGTCAAAGAAGGAGAGCGAGCAATGTAAACTGTAAAAAAAATTTTATAAAAAAAAAATAAATAATAAAAAAAAGGAGCTTTCCTGGTATGCATTTGCAACAGATTAAACCAGAATAGAGCCGAATTAAATTTCCTTGCGCCTACAAAACAAGATTAAAACACATACCAAACCTTCCATGTTAATTTCAGAGGTAAACGTGCTAAAATACATAAAATTAAACTGACGCGAACCCTCAAACAATAGATCAACCGAAAATCTCAAAAAAATTTCTGAAATTATTTACCTGCAATTGACCCGGCGCAATCACGCAAAAACAACAAAATAGACCTCCACTGGAACTAAACAAAGATGACCCAACTGTATAATTTCGAGACTGTAGCTGAAAAACAAAAACAGATTCAGAGTTACTCATCGAGGAAGACGACGGGATTGGAAAAATCGTTCTCGTCGAAAAAAAAAATACTTATAAAATGACCCAAAAGGCAAACAAAAGATAACCTCACACCAAAGGAACGACACCGTTTCGAATAAAGATCATCGTTTTTTTTTCTTTTTTGGGAACAGTCTTCAGATTCCTCGCGCACATGTCGTAAAGGAAGGTCGATCGTCTCTTCTTTTTTTTTTGAACAGGTATAATACAAAGGCTTCAAATTCCTTGCGCCACGTGTCGCGAAAGGAAGGCTCTTAGCATCTTTTTATATATTAAGAGTAAAGATATATCTGAAAATTGACCCAAATATACTAAAATATATATATATATAGGATGTGGTTCAAATGAGAATCAAGTCCTAGCGTGAGAATCATGAGAACCGCGATTTTTAATTGTATGAAGTGCTATGATTAAGTGTGTTTTAGTGTTACTTTTAACCATAATTTATTTTATTAAAAATAGCAACACAATTTATGTTAACATTTGTGAAAATGATATCATCATATAATATTAAAAATAGCATCATCCACAATTAAAAATAGCATCAAATATGGTTCTCACGGTTCTCACACCAGACTTGGTTTTTATTTGAACCATCCACTATATATATATTAATTAGAAAATAACCAAAATAAAAACTGTTCTAAAAAAAGTAATTTTTTGATTTGATATTATTCCACAAATCCAACATAAAATGTTACATCTATCATTATATAAAAAGAATAACCTTTGTACAAATTTAGAAACTTTTTCCCGCCAAAATCATTAAATATATCCTATATATAGTAATTGTTGGACAAATCTGAATAGGCAAAAAAATCTGTTCATTAAATTGTGTAAAGATTTGTTTCTTTTTTTCCTGTTTCTTAGTTTATCGTTTTAATAATAAATATTTGTTTTTCTTTTTCCTATTTTTAGTATAAATCTACACGAGCTTATCTCTTCTGTTACAAAATCTCATTGCATACGATCTTAGGTGTTTAAAAAATCTCATCTCTTATCTATGCAGATTTGAAAAAATAAAATAAAATAGAAATCAATTCATAATTAATACTAGAAATCCATTATCTTTACAAATAAAAAATAAAATAAAATAGAAACTAATTCATAATTACTACTAAAATCCATTATCTACTTTAAGAAGATAATTTTCATCGGTCTAATTACAAATATTTTTACAAATATTCTAAGCTAACCATACAAAAAAGTATAATAATAATTTTGAAATGGTGTGTAATCAATTTTTTTTATATTCTCTTATACAAAATCATTTCACATTGTTTGACCCCGAATCTTTAATTTATAATTATTAAGTATTATTTATCCTCCTCTTTTATTTATAATTATTTTTTTTCTTCCTCTTTTTAAATACGATCAATAGTAGTTTTCACTTCCGCCATTGACTCAAACTCGAGGTCTATTTATAATATTGTTAATTTAATATTGTTCCCGTGCATCGCACGGGGTACACACTAGTTGGTCACCAAAACGGTTCCAATTTTCGTAAGTTTGGAACAAGTGTTAATTNGGCATACAGCTGATGAAATTAGTGCAGCAGGATTCTATACTTTGGTTCCTGACTTTTTCCATGGAGATCCTTTTGTTTCAGATCTACCTAATAAACCTTTCCAAGATTGGCTCAAAAAACACCCCGCTGTAAGTTATTATCTTTTATTTTTATTGTGGTTATTGTTATTTATTTATTAGCCTCATGCTTGCATCTAAAGATGTTCACAATGAATGGTTGTGTCCTTATATATGTATTTTTTCGCTATATATATGTATACAAATTCATTTTATTTCGTAGGAAAACGCAATTAAAGATGCAAATAAAATTGTTAAAGCTTTACGAAACAAAGGAATAAAAAAAATTGGAGCTGCAGGTTTCTGTTGGGGAGGTCAGTCAGTCTTTTATATTATTGTTCAGTTTTTACTCTGTTTATTTAAATTATGATATTTATACAAGCATACAGTTTCCGATTTATATTTATCATATGATACAATATGATATAGTGTAAGTTTAAATCCAATGATCATATCAGGCAAGGTTGCGGTGGACCTCTCGAAGCCACCTTCTGTTCGAGCTGTTGTGTTGTTACATCCCACATACATTAATGTAACAGATATTCAGGGTAAGATTAAGTGGTTCTGTAATTTAATTTGGACTAAAACGAAACAAATTCAATTAATTAATTAATTCAAAATTTTGACAATTGGAAACAAATACTCAGGTGTTAATGCTCCAATTGCAATTCTTGGAGGTCAGAATGACACTCTGGTTCCACCATCTCTTATCAAACAATATGCATCCGCTTTGAACGCAACGCATAAGGTATCAATTCGACCCTTGAAGTAATTTTATTTATGTAGTTTAAACTATAACTTTTCAGGATGAAGCACGCATATGAGTTAGAAATGTATGGTGGTTTAGCTGCTAACAAAAGCCTGTATAAAATAACGACCGGTTTTGTGTTAGACAGACTTAATTATTAGGAGGACATACTCTTTTTATGAATCTATACATTTTTATTAGAAAATATCATACTTTTAAAAAAAATAACACACACATAAGTATGACATTCGACAATATAATATGTATTTTTATTTATATAATTGATGAGTCGATCCGCTTAATTGTGAGATTTTATACCTCACATGAAAATGTGTGATATAATAGAAGTTTATTA
The DNA here is from genome assembly GCA_008636005.1 of Striga asiatica. Classification (NCBI taxonomy): domain Eukaryota; kingdom Viridiplantae; phylum Streptophyta; class Magnoliopsida; order Lamiales; family Orobanchaceae; genus Striga; species Striga asiatica. The sequence continues at coordinate 715,271 of BKCP01000780.1, read as the reverse complement.
CACAACTTCCCTAGAAGTTTAGCTTATTGATTACATATGATTTATATTTTTTATTTATTTTCTTCCCTCTGTGGGATTGTAGGTTGAGAGCTTTGTAAAGATATTTCCGGGAGTTAAACATGGTTGGACCTTAAAGTATAACAATACAGTCAAAGCTGCTGTGAAGATGGCAGAAGAGGCTCACAAGGACTTGTTGAGTTGGTTTGTTAAGTATATCAAATAATAACTACTATAAAACTTCATGTTGATGCAAAATGATAACTACTTTTGTATCTAGTTGAAAGCCATATTTGCCATGTTGATCGCTAGCAGAGCGCAGAAAGATTCTAAGTACGATTGTTAGCTTACTTTCCGTCCTATGCTGTTGAATGGGATTCAGTTACTTTTTATCCTTCAATCAGTCATATTTGGGGGAAAAATAAAACAAAATCAAATCAAGTACGTGAAGTGTTTGGATGGCGCCGAGATCGCGCTCGGGTGTTTGGCAAAATACGATCCTCTCTGCGTTTGGGATACTTATTTATTTGTTGCCTTACTTATTTATTCCATTTTCCTTGTTTGCTTTATTTAATTACGAGATTAATAATTGTCTGGTCTACTAAGTTAGGTAATTAGCTAGACTAGGATTTTATATTATCTGCTAGGCTCTCAAACCCGATCGATTGACATTGATTAAAATTGAGTTTTCTTGAGTTTTATACTCTTTTTTCCATTCCCACGCTTCTGCATACTTTAGTCGATATCATCAGTATGATTCAAGATGCCGTCGCGAGGAACGACGTGATGCTGCAATTGAGGATTTAGATCGGCGCGTGTTGGTCGTCGAGGGCTATGGCCGCCATATCCAGTAATTGGACCGTCGTGTTGGGGACCAATCTGTGGGGATCAAAGAAATCTGTCTGGCGATACGTAACATGATGGAAGGAGATCTGACGGAACGCGACTTCGTCGGTCGGGGCAGTCGCGGCGGGTTTCGCGGAGGCCGTGGCGGAAGAGGGCCGGTCGGGGCGCCCCGACCGCAGACGCTACCGGTGATGTTCGATTTCGATGATGGCGCGAGGAAACCCTATTGGATGTCAACCCCTTCGGCATCCGAAGGGACCAACGAGACGACAGGGATGGCAGGTGGCGCGCGGAGCACCAGCACGTTGAGAGCTAGGACGAGGTGCGCGGGCAGCGTCGCACGGCTGAGGGCGGCGTTGGCTGTTGGGACAGGCGACTTTCGAGTGGAGGTGTTTAAATTTTTATGCAGGCCCGACGCTGTCGAGTTTCTCAATTGGCTCCCTGTTGTGGATTCGGACCTCGACTTCAAGAAAGTCCTAGACGAGCGTCGTGTGGCGCTCATCGCGACGTGTTTGCGTGGCCGGGCGGCGGCTTGGTTCATGCTACTCAAAGGCGTGTGACATCATTCGGGCAAACCGAAGATTACATCTTGGGTGAAATTTCGTAAGCATCACGAATGCGAATTTTAACCCTTAAATATGTCCGTACAATTTATAAAAAATTCCAAAACTTGCAACAAGGGTTGCGCTCGGTTGACGAGAACAATGAGGAATTTTATCGGCTTCTTACGGGTATTAGTGTTCGTGAGACCACAGATCAACTTGTGTCTCGATATGTGGGTGGCTTCAGATACTCGATATGGGATACGTTGAACTTAATTATTCCAGACTCGGTGTCCGATGCGCATCAACGTGCAGTCATGGTGAAGCAGCAACTCACACGGCGGGCGTCATCGTCCATTGCACCGTTTGCGCATGGGGGTATCGAGGTTGGACAGCAAGATGTGGGCGAAACATTTGGGCGACTTGCTGGAGCTGTCAGTGGTCTAGCAGCGGGTTCAGCCCTCGTGGCGGCACTAGGGTTAGGGGCCTTGGTAGGTACGGGGGTGGCGCAGCAAGGCCCACAACAGATGGCTGAGGTTCAGTGTTTTTCTTGTGGTGAGTTAGGCCACCGTCAGTTGGCTTGCCCTTGGCCCAGCGGTATTCGCACTTTGTTGGCCGATGGTATGGGTAATCGCGAGGACTTCCCCTTTATGACGCACCTCTAGTTTTTGACGTGGAGCCCGTTGAAATGGTGGAGCACTTTACCGGTGATGTGGGCATGACTTTTGTGATTCGACGTTCTTGTTTGGCACCCCGTGACCTTTCTGACGAGCTGGCACAACGTCATGACATATTTGAGTCAACTTTTATTGTGGGAGACCGCGTTTGCCACCTTATCATTGGTTTTGGTTCTTACAAGAATGTGGTCACCAAGGAGGCCGTAGAGAAGCTTCGTTTGTCGAGTGAGCTTCATCCTCAGCCATATACTCTTGCTTAGATTTAACGCGGCAATTCCATTATAGGTGACCACCGTGTGTTGGTCTCTTTCTCCATTGGCCATACTAATCGTGATCAGCCGTGGTGTGATGTGGTCCCCATGGATGAGTGTCGTTTGTTTCTAGGCCGCCCTTGGTAGTTCCACAAAGCTGCTACTCACGATGGACGTCTTAACACTTACAACATCTCTTTTGGGGGTATTCAGATCGTCTTACATCCATCACCACCTAGACCTATACCGACGACGTCGCCATCACAGTGTTGTTTCTCTCGTGTGCTGCTTTTGTGGATGAGATGCGCAAGGCCCCTTTCATCTTATTACTATTGGGCTTCCACGCTGTTGGGTTTTATTAATAACATCAACGATGTGCACATTCGAATCTATCGAAATAAATCCTAACGTAGCGGAATCTGTAGTTAGGATTAGGACATTACTGTTTAAAAGTTTTTCCGATTCTGAGATGTTTCTAATATCCACTGTAGGAGACCGTCTGAACGGCAGAGTCCGTTGAGCAGCCTGACTTGGCTTCCTCGGTCGGATTCGATTCGTCGGGACTCGAACAGCTCGACGGGGACTTAGCTCCTCGGGCTCAGGCTGGTCAAACGTCAGTTGGGCTGCTGCGGGTCAGGGCTGCAAGCTGGCTGGGGCGTTGGCTTCACTGGCCTGGTTCGTCTACAGGTCGGGGCTATGCGGATGTAGCAGACAGATGCGCGTCGGGCGCTGGCTAGGCTCGATTGGCGTGCCCGTAGGGGAGCAGCGTCGTGTGCTGGCGTGCGCGTGCTGCGTCGCTGGCTATCCTTTGCTGCAAAGGACTCGTGTGCGTGCGCTGTGTCTTTCCAACGCCTGCGAGGACTAGGGCTCGAAGTCTCTAGTTCTCGAGCATGCGCGGCAAGCAGACAGGCGGACGGGCGTGCGACGTTATCGGGCATTGACGTGCGAGCTGATAGCTGGGAGATCGCGTCGTCCCTGAGAGCGTGCGACTGCAGCTGGGCGCGGGAAACTTCTGGCGGCCGTTGATGGCAACGATGTGGTGTCTCCAGTGGCTGAGGGCGGTGGCTCTGGTCGCCGGAATTTATAAATATAAAAGGCTCGACTAAATATTACCCAAAAGTCTTCTAATGTATTACCTAAACACCTACTTCAAATACTCTTGGTGGTGCGATTAATCGTAACTCCCAAACTCTCAATATATGATGAACTCAATTTTCCTGTCTTAACAAGACCTTAAAATCAGATCTTCAAGCGCAGGGGAAGAGGTTGGGACGTGGTGTATTATAAGCCACATTAGAGACCTTAAGAAAGTTCTAAATATGAGCTTGTCCTATTGTGTTTAGGAAACCCATTTATCTTCCATATCATTTCCCTTCTAGAAGCCTTATTCCTTCTAACCTTAATTACCCTTTGATGGGGCTATACCTGGATCTAGGTGAAACCAGTTGAGAAGAGCTTCGATCCACCTGAACCGCCTCCGGAGACATGCAAGAACACAATGCTGGGAGAGGTCCCGTCGTCGGGCCTCCGATGCTTAAGTTTGCACAAGCAAGAAGATAGAGCTCTACAATCTAGAGCTGGAATGTAAATAGAGTGTGTAGAAAGTGGGAGAGAGGGTTAGGGTTATACCTCAGACCCTTTTTATATGGAAAATACTTGCCCGGACTACCTGAACTACCCTCGGTCAACCCGCCCAAACCGCCCGAGATTCGATCTTATCTGTATCCTATTCACATTTGAGTCATCTTCAGATTCTTTCTTATCCATTTACTACCTCCAGGTCATGCTCATATAGTAATAGTGAACTCAGCTCTCTGTAGATCTCGTGGATGAGACCTCCTCACACTTAGTCATAGAAACTTCTAGTCTCCTCAGAACACCTCTAGCTCCTCATACTTAATCATAGAGACCTCCAGTCTCCTCATAACACCTCTAGCTCCTCATACTTGGTCAAGTCGAGATCACCTATAGCAGGTCGAGCTGACCTTTAGCTACTCTGTTAGGTCGAGATGACCTCTAGTTACTCTATCAGGTCGAGATGACCTCTAGCTTCTCTGTTAGGTCGAGATGACATCTAGAAGGTCGAGATGACCTCTACTCTGTCAGGTCGAGATGACCTCTAGCTACTCTGTCAGGTCTAGATGACCTCTAGCAGGTCGAGATGACCTCTAGCGACTCTGTCAGGTCGAGATGACCTCTAGTAGGTCGAGATGACCTCTAGCTCCTCATATTTCATCAAAGAGTCCTCTTTAATGCGATCTCCTCATTGAGACCTCATTATACTTAGTCACCGAGACCTTCAAGTCTCGCCTAGACCTCCTCAGGTTGCTCTTTCTTTAGATCTTGCTCGAACCTCTTCATGTTTGACTCTGGTTCACAAGTAGGGCTATATCACCCTTCTAGAAGACTTCAAAATATCCTAACCCTATGCTAATATTCCAGAAGGAATAGTCCTCTTTTTAGAGAATTAAATAATAGAAAATAATTAATTCCTAATTCTTACATAGAATTAAATAATAAAACATTACACTAGAGTAAAATTATTGTTCTCCCCATTTAACTTCAATTTATTCAATAAATTTGAACCTCCACTTGATCGATAAACATTAATCTAATTCTTCGATTTACCATCCCTATGTTTAAGATTTGACGTCTGTTGATTAATTAAATTACTGAAAAGATAATTAATCAACTTTTTTATTCATTTACAAAATTTGTACCACTCAGTTCCTAAATCATTATGTCGGAAAGGGCTTGACATAATATTCCTTCCTGAGCTCATTTCGGGGATGTCATCAACCCAGCGCACTGGGACATAGTGGCCGTAACTAATTATAACAACACATTATATAAACACCATCATTTAACAAAATACCGAGTATGTCATCTTAATAAAATAGGAATCACCCTTGGTAAATCAAATAAACAAGTAATGAATATATATGTCCGTTTATTACATACGGCTTAAGAGTACGCATTAATTACTGAAGGTCTAGAATATAACTGCAATCAGTAAATCTTAAAATCTTATCCTTTCGCGGTCCGTTCAATATTTATCATAAGTACTATTGTAATCCTTTAGTCAAACACCAACTGCATCAAGATTACTCTACAATTTTTTCCAACAGGGGTCTCAATGCATGTCTAGACTGTGAACAAATAGTTTATCTTACAAGGAATCGATATATAATCTTTCTGTTCGACATAACAAACCATACTATCTACAATGTAAGATGATGAGTTATGATTGCATAAATAAATAAACTACAAACATAAGTATTTGACTAAAACATGATTGCCAGATCAAAATAGAATTGTCAATATATGTGTACGGGTTATAGACCGAATGGGCAGAATATCTATTCAGACGGGAAAGGTCTATTCGAGCCCGAGCGCAAGGACCGGAAACAAACCGAAAGCGGGGCACGACTGAGCAGATTAAGATATTCGAATGGCTTTAATCATTACTGAAACTATCCGTGCGATACGCATTAAAATGCAAGGGGATCCGACAATCTTCCATCTAATGGCAATCAACAAGCAGGGACACGTGTCGCAGCCCGGTTCCATCATTTATATCGAGATTTGGTTATGTAGTACAAAGCATTAAATGTGGTGTGATAAAATATCTTTAGAATATCTCGTAAAAGAAAATAGAAAATGAAAATCCCAAAGAGGATTGTAATAAGACCTCACACTTCCTATAAAAGGAAGGGGAGGCAACATTAAATGCAATGAGAATATTATCTCATTAATGGTATAAAAGTCACGGATAGAACCAACTTTCGCTCCAAACTTGTTATAAACTTCTATTAGTGCAGACCGAATAAAGTGTATATTCTAGTACGCAGTTCGAATATTGTTTGTTTATTTTCATACATCAACAATTGGCGCTAGAGGAGGGGCAAAATTTCCAAAACAAACACATCATCTTCAAGCCGAAGAGAGCAACGCGAGACGTTAGAAGGAGGGAGTTGTTTTGTAGTATTTTGTGGGTAGTTGGTAACCGAGCTACCCGACCTCGAGTCGTTCTCAAAGGAAGACGGTTCGGAGCTTTGTTCACTACTCAATTGTCCAAATCACACAAAACGATAAAATTAAAGCTAAACATGCTAATCAATTGGATTGGTGGTGAATTAACACTAATTGCACTAGGAATTGAAAGCAACAAGCAAACGAGAGAATATAACAATTAACACTACCAGAGTCTCTATGCCATCGAAACCAAACGAAATCAACGAAGAGCAATTTGCAAGTTCTAAGCACTAGGTCACTAACCCTAACCTTCTAACCTAAGTGATTAAGCTCTAAATAGAGTCCTAACCCTTAATCTAGATAGGCAAGCAATTAGTCCCTACTAAAACAAGCAAGAGCAATGATCAAGTCCAAGCTCTCTATCCATCATCAAGCAAACACCCAAAATTACTTTGAAAAACATCATAAGTAAAAACGAGGCACAAATCGAAGTAGAGAGATTTAAAAGTAAATGCCCAATCTTCTATTGCGTGTTAGATGAAAATCAGATTCAAAAGTTCGGAACTTGAACAAAGTAAAAGTCGCCGGAAAAGTTGTCGGAAAATGATGTCATAGAGCTCCAAGAGAGAGAATAGAGAGAAAACTAAAAAGAAAATAACTATTCTCAAAGTGGGAAAGTGACAAATGAAATCTAGGTGCTCCAAATACAAAGGACCAAAATGTATTTATAGTCCAACTCAAAACACACAGCAGAAACACGCACATTAAATAAAACACTCTCAAGCTCGCCAGTGATTTCGCGAGTCGCGGGCACAGATGGCGCGAGTGCGGCAAGCGGAAGGTTTGTTGCGGCGCTGGGAAGAAGGGCACTCTCGACATCGCAGGTGAGCTTGCGCGCGCGGACGTGGCAGGTGGATGTACTCTCGACGCGGGTTTCATCACGTGCGCGGGCGTGCGAGTGAAGGTACTCTCAAGCTCGCGGGTTTGACCGAGGGCGCGGACGTGTGGTTGTGGCACTCGCGAGGTCGCGGCCTTCACTGCGTGGTCGAGAGTGTGGCAGTGGCAACGCGCGTCAGCGAGGTCGCGGGGGACAACACGAGGTCGGGAGTGTTATCGGCTTTTGGACCTTGGATCGACACAACTCATAACACTCGAAATGGAAATAGCTCGCATGCAATAGCTAGAAACTTCTCGAAAGTAACTCATAATTCTGTGAAAATATCATCTCTCGGGACTCGGTTCGACTCTTCTCATTCGACCTCTAAATAATCCTGAAATTTCACTAAAAAGCACAGACAAGTACGCCAAAATATAGAATAAAATGAAAAGCAAAGAAAACACACGAAAGACGATAAAATGGACTGGTCGACAGTAAAACGAACCTAAAAAGACTCGACTATGGCACATAAAACACACGAAAATAAGCACAAAAACACAATAAACAACTCCCCCACACTTAGCTCTTTGCTTGTCCTCAAGAAAACAAAATAATAAGTAGTTCGAAAAGAAACATCGAATGGTCCAAGGTTAACCATCATGCGAAAATGAGACTCTCTTTATCATTCGGTAATCCAAAGAATCGAACTCAAATTCAAAAACACGTTCCCCACAAAATGAATCCATACAAAACAAAAACCCGTCCCAAGTCATCCTACACATGATTTTCTCGATCAAAGTTTCCTTTTTCTACATACACGTGCAAAAAGCTAAATGCGGTCTACTCAAAATGTAAAATACGATAAACATGACCGAGTAAACCAACTTCCATTCTTTATTTGTTTGCTTTTCTCTCTCTCTCTCTTTTTTTTTATATGTGAGCTTCTTTTTCCAAACGAAGTTTCCTAGACAATGCTTGTAACGCCCTGTTTTATTTTAAAAATTTATCGAATTAATTTATAAAAATCAGAGTATTTTTTTTTAAATCCAAATTAAAACATTTATCGAAAAACGGGCGCTATTTACTAACAACAGCAAACAAGACAAATCCAACAATTCAAAGAACCTACACATGCTCGAGCTATTAAAATAAACAATCCCATAAAAGAACATAAGTCTCAAAATCAATCCCAAACGTCTAGCATAAATCAAGGTTCAACGAAACCCAACGAAGTTCGAAAGCGAAGGAATAAATAATTCAAAGTACGATAGCAAATAAATAAATAGCAAGTTCAGGCGGAAACATAAGACATCAACACATAATGACCACCATCTCGCTTGTCCTACGCCACCGCCTCCAGCTCGTCTCAACCTAGAACAAAGGAAGACAAACACAATAAGGAAAACAATGGGGGTGAGCAACCAACTAGCTCAACATTATCGCACGATTATCCCGTATAAGTATTTTAAAAGCAGCATCACAATAATCAATATCAGTATAAGTATCCGTATGCATAGAATTTATAGCCTAAACCCCCTACCCGGCCCTATCGCAAACCTCCTATGTACATACAACAACCTTCCGGATACAACGACATGGCTGTAACTGGAAACCTTCCCACCCCCGGGTACAACGGTTCGTAGGATCCTTTCCAAGAGACAGCAGAGGTGTTTTTCCCCGTCCGAATACAACGGCATGGGGCGTCCCTCTCGGATACAAGGGGCAGGCGACCTCCTACTGCTTTCGCATTCATCAAAGGCACTATCGTTTGGGACACTTAGACTAGAGTTCTCATGCATACAACATTTTCAAAAGAAACATTACACGAAATAGTAAGTGCGATAAATATGGAATACATCACAAATGTACCCACCTGGATGCAGCAACATATCAAATCACGAATCTCGAAAAGAGGCGAGGTCAACACCTCTAGACACCTACATTAAGTTCAGATACTAAAGTCAACACTTTAATCTAGACCTAAGTAGAAAATTCACAAATTGACTTAGCCGAACTTGATTCGACCAAGTGGTTCGTGAAGTTCTGTGGATATGGGAACACTAGGACTTAGACTCGATCAAACCACATACTTAAGATCACACAAATTCAAATAAAAGACATTTAAACAAGCCACAAGTAAACACATAACAAACTTGGTCATCAACACTTAACCAAAAATCATTATTCAAAACAATTGTCAATATTCAAACTTGTATTAGAAGGTCCATCAAACCAACGAGTTAACTTCTGAAAATTTTACACAAAATTCACCTCCCAGTACTTAGAAAAATTACCAAGTTTCAGTCTCAAACTCGTTATACACAATTTTATAAAATTCATAGAAATAAACAGCAAAAATGAAACATAAATTCATATTCATATCAAATGAATGAATCACGACTTGAAATTTTAACACCACATATTTCAGCATCTGAATATCATCAGGTAAAAATTCCAGCAACTGACATTAAATACACGAATTTTGAAAATTCAAACAAGTTTCTGCTGTTTTCGAATTTAAATTAAAATTGAACCAAAATGAACTCCAAACATTCCCATCTTTTTAGACAATAAAAGTAAGAAAAAATAAGCACATAAATCAAAAATCAGAATTTTTCAGCAACTGAACGATTTTTTATAATTAAAACCACATTCAGCAGATTACCCAAATAAATTATTGACCCTATCAAACTCAGTCCAAAAATTCCAAATATTTTACACAACGCAAACACATGACAGAGGCATATCGCATTAAAATTTCAGCACATTTGAAGTACGGACCAATTTATTTTGCATTTAACAAGAATCTGCTCAGAAATTACTTTAATTATTAAAAATAGCTACATGCCGAGAAAAATTATAAAAATTTTACACAAGTTGCAAATTCATCAGTAGCAGTTGCACCTAAAATTTCAATGCAATTATATCAGTACTCGATTTATGGTGAATTTTACATTCAAAACAACAATTACGAACTTCGATAATTCATAACTTCAAATTTACAAGTTCAAACGACACAAGGCCAACTCCATTGTGTTCATGGCGATCCTAGGTCTCTAAATCCACAGCAACTTAACACTTTTAACGAGTTCTCGTTTGATTCACACGAATCGACGAAATTCACATAAAATCCCGACAATAATAAATAACATCAATAATATATCTTTATATTCAATACACATGACATCAAAGAGCATATAAATTCGCAAGGCACGATTAACACATCAACGAACACAAAAATAAATAATAAAGCGGTTGAAGATCGATACCGTTCTCGGGAAACGCGAGAATGGTCCGAACAGATTTACGGGACGACGGGCTCGACGGCTTCACGCGTCTCGCCGAGAAAAGAGGGCAGCGACTCGGGAATAGTGGCTGCTCGCGGACAGGCCTGGCTCACGGAGGAGGAGTTGCAATTGCCGACTGCGAACAGCGGCTTGAGGTGGCACCGAAACGGCCTGAGTGGCGGAGCAACGGCTCGTCGGGGCGGTTGGTTGTGGTGTCGCTGCTGGGGTTGGTCACCGGAAGGGGGAAGAGCTCGCCGGGAAGGAGGTGGTCGCGGCGGTGAAGGCTTCTCGCGAATAGGGCTCGCCGGTAAAAGCTTCGCGAGGAGGGGAGATCGTTGAAGGGGAGGGACTCACCGGAGGAGCTGCAGGTCGGCGGAGCTGCGAGGAGGAGTAGCCGGAATTGCTTGGTCGCGGACAGAGAATAGGGCGACGACGGTGATGACGGCCTGATACACGGGGAAACTCGCCGGTGGATGTCTGCGGAGGTGCTGCTCGTGGAGGATGGCAGCGATGGTGGCGAGAGGAAAAGGATGGTGCTCGCGCGACAGAGAAGAAAGAGGCGGTCGGATTAAACGAGAGAGAAGGAATGATTGCGGTGAGAATATTTTTACGAGAGAGATCGAGCGATGAGAGCTGAGGGACGATCGATTTTGAGAGAAAAGAGAGATTGGGCTGGGGGATTTCTGTTCTTGCGAGAGAGGAAAGAGAATAACAGATAAAAATAAAAGAAGACTGCGGCGTACTATCATCTCAAGAGCCTAGGGTTTAATTTCCTCTACTCCAAGGAACACACGTACACAAGCATAAGGGAGGAAACCGGGTCTGGGCCGGTTCAGCTAGACCGGTTGGCTCGGGCCGGCTCTCGGGCTCGATTCTCCGATTAATAATTTCGACGGCTCAATTTGGTCGCATGATAAATTAAACAAAAACCAAGTAATAATATTTATACACACGTTATTTTAAAATAAATATAATAATAATATTAATAATAAAAATAATCATTTAAGCAATTAATTACAATTAGACAATTAATAATATTTAGGCACATAATAATAATAATAATAATAATAATAATAATAATAATAATAATAATAATAATAATAATAATAATAATAATAAACCACAAATAAAATAGGCATTACAGTCTACCCTCCTTAAACGATTTTCGTCCCCGGAAATAAAAGAAAGTCATTCTAATAGAACAATGGACACAAGAGAGAAGCTCAAACCACTAAACTCGGATACTCCGTCCGAATCTCCCCACTCTACCAAGTCATACTGCTCTAGCCACGGCTACCCGGCCGGACTTTGATGAGTACCTCCCCCGGACTCTCCCTACTGGATTCGTCAATCCAGTAGGTCACCGGTACCTCATCAAAGGTAAGGTTCTGCCCACATGCAGCTCGTCAAAGTTCGCCACGTATCCAGAGTCACGCACATGTCCCCTCTCTACGAGGCACAGAACAAGTCGTGCACTCTCGCAAGCTTCGGTGATGGGGTCAACCGTCAGGCTAAGCCGCCGACTCGGTCAAGAATCCCAACAAGGACCAACAAATGTGGCAGATACTTCCTCTCTTCCTAGAATTCGAGGCGTACGACACCTCTTTCCATACTCAGAACATCGTACGGTACCATCAAGATCGTCGCTCATTAACCATTTTTATAAGCGCACTTTCCCATGGTAAGTAATTCCACACGACATACCTATCGAGTACACCCAACTCCAACCAGTCTCTCAGGGTCTCGACAGCATGTCCTAAACACACAACAATTTGGGCTTACTACGCGGTGTCAAGTTCAGTCTCGTGCCCGGGTCACTCTGACAACTTGCCCACGATCTCATTGTGATCCGTGCGTCCGTATCAGACGGGCTGCCACGGAACCCCATAAGAACGACTAACAATCATCAAAAACACCATCCTCAATACTGATACCTTCAGAACACACGGTTCTGCTCGATACCGCTGACAAAGCCTCATTTCTTGCCGACAAGAGTAACAGCTCGTATGCGGTTTAGGAAGTATCGACTAGATATTCAAAAACAACTTCTATTGCAGGAACAAACTCTCAAATAGGGATGCTCGATGATCCCATAATAACAATCTAAAAGGCCATAGCCAGTCCGAGGTTTAATGCACTGTCACCCGAAAGATGTCACACACACTGGCGCTGCATAAGCGGGGCGCTGGGACGTGTGCGTACATCTGTTCGGAGAACAGCTGCAAGGTCAAGGTTTCGACCGCACGCTGGCTTGGGGAGCTCCTGCGTTCGGTGATGGTGGCTGCAGCTCTCGTGCGAGTCAACGATCGGCCCTGCAGTGCCTCCTGTGTCTCAGCACAGGCTCGCGTGCTCGACCACAACTTCGTGTGACTACACCCAGTCAGCGTCGGCGTTCGGTTCAAGATACAGAAAAGAATTACTCTAATTCAAGGCTCGCACTATCTGAGGCAACCCGGAAGGAAAGGTTTTCACAAAACCGACGAACATTATGATTTAACAAAGACATCATCCCCCAGCATTTAGGTATCGACATACTCGAATGGTTCAGGGCTTTCAAATCATCACATCATTCTCCAAACCACACAACTTCAATCGGATAACAGATATTAGAGTTATGGAGAAATCTCCTAAGGAAAACGAGTATCGACATCCTCAGTGGTCATTGTCGAACAATGAAAATGATCAGCTCGCATGACTCTTCCGACTAACAGTGTCGGCCGTCACGTCAGCTCTTTCACCGGTAGCTAAATGTGCCGGTAGTCCTAAACGAGCTCAAATTCTACGCTGCTAGGATTTACATAATTCTGGATCTCATCACAAAGCTTCCTTGGTGGATTCGTCTCGATCGCATCTCGAACATAAGTCATCAACGATGAAGGCCACGACAAACCGATACGGGTACGAATGGAACACCCAGACCGAAAGGCATCACAAAACCGAAAGAATGACATAAGACAAGCGGAGGAACGAAAGTACCTATCTTAATCAGTACTTATAGTTGCAAATCTTGAAATGAAAACTCCAAACAAAACAAAAACAAGAGTTTTCAGAGGATTGCCAAAAAGTCAAATAAAATACAAAGGTCACTCTTGAAATTTCGAAGAGAAAAAGGATGGGAGTTTCCAAAAATTTATAATGAATACGCTACAAAAACGAAGACGGCTCTGCATCAGGCTCGACGACCCTCCTTAAAAGATTCTCACGTACGCCACTTCGGTTCAACGTTAAAATAGATCACGAAAGATAATTGATCGCCGCCTATCTCGAGGCTAAGGTATTCTCAAGTTAAACTTCGCATCGACTTAGTGACGTCACGACACATGATTAAGGATCAATAGAAGGTGAAATTTCGATGCTCAACACAATCCAAAATTTCTACGCAAGGAAAAAAAAAAAGAAAATTAAGCGAAGTTGTCACGGTACGAAAATCAAATAAATAAGATGGTCTCGAAATACAATTCAAACTTGACTACTAAGCGAAAGGTAGTAGTCAAAGGCAATGGAAAAGCACTCGGGCGGCAAAGGCATGAACGGGTAGATTAAAGGGTTGGAAACAGCTTAAGCTCACACATTAAATTTGCTGCAAATTTTCCAGAAAACTGAATTGCACGAAGTCCGTATTTTTAATGCATCTCTTTGCACAAAAATGCTATAGGAATGAAACTTGTGACATTTGAATCATAAGAGACAAAACTACAATGCATATGAAGACACCGAAAGCAAATAAGGCCATTTAGCAGGTGATAAATCAACAAACATTATAATTTATTTACAGTCCAAAACTAGGGATATGCCACTGACCAGACTTCAGTAAAAGCTAGCTAATTGAAGCTACATACATCCTTTCAATGAAATTCAAAAACCACATGATAGACAACTCAAATGTCTACAACTCTGCTGAAGATCACGTTGGCAAAATAATCACATTATTAACGAGTTTGATCACAAAACGTATGATTCAACAAACCTGCCAGAAACTAACATGTGATACGGACAGTACTTTAGATTGTATCATTTAGATCGAGCTATAGACCTCCAAATGACATGGTTCAAGTCTCAAATTAAACCTAAAGCATGCCTCTACATCGTTTATTTAGAACACAGAAGCATAAAAGACCATTTAGATAGTGTAAAATCAGTTAACATTCAATATCAGATTTTGTCAAAACACAAAACTCTATCTCATGCATGTCTATCTTCTTAAGAACACAACTCTAGCTACAGAGCACATATTAACATGAAATTTATCTTATTTTAAATATAAGAAATAGACCTATAACTTCTATGAAGAGCATAAATTCATACGAGCACGTTATGACATGATAAACAGGTCATACATTAATTACACACATGCTGCCGGCTAACAGGAAAACTAGACGCGCAATATTCTCGTAAAAATCATAACTTATTCGATATAACTCGGAATCGAAAAATTCCAGAGCCCAGATACAGACAACCAAACATACTACATTTCATAAGAATATAGCAACTTCAAATAACCAGTCTCTGACGGCTTAAACTGAGGCACAACAGAAACAGCGAACATGCGAATTAACAAGAAATAATAATGAACATATATAACCAATGTTCTAAGCTCGACCACGATTAATATGACTTCCCAAACAGATATAAATGAGCACAACATGTTTATGGCAGCAACTACATGATACTCGATTTATAAAAGACGAGAGTTATCAATATCCTCGAAGAATTTGCGAGACAAACCAACGAGTAAGAACGAATAATAACGAACAAATTATAACAAAGAAAATCAGCCATTAAACTGATTTCCACGAATCTACAAGCATAATTGGTCGGATCATCAATATGAACCCGACACTTAGGCTCCACTCCCGATTCTTCTTAACCGGGTTCTAACACGCGTCTAATAGTCATACACACAATAGTCACAGACTTCCGAATAATCCACACACCCGGGACTTCTTCGTTTGTCCGTTCCCTTTATAAGCCTTCTCTTTCGAGATAGGTTACGAATGATTCTCACTCGAAGGTATTAAACAGAAACTCACAACGAGAGCACTGGTATAGACCAATCTTAACTCGATAACACCCAACCAAAAACTCACAACAAAAATCTCTAAAGTTGGCACTTAACTCTACACAACTAGAGTTCAAGTCCGAATAAACGGAGGGTAAATTCCTACGCCCCAATAAAAGAACAAACCATAATCACGATATCGACAATAATCTAAACAATAAAACTCATACCTTGAGCTGGCGCGGCAAGACGAAAGCGAGTGGTCGGATGGTCATTAAACGCATAAACAACATAGGTAGTCTACAGAAACGCAGACAAGCTCTGATACCAAACTGTAACGCCCCGTTTAATTTTAAAGAATTTATCAAATTAATTTATAAAAATCGGAGTATTTTTTTTTTAAATCCAAATTAAAACATTTATCGAAAAACGGGTGCTATTTACTAACAACAGCAAACAAGACAAATCCAACAATTTAAAGAACCTTCACATGCTCGAGCTATTAAAATAAACAATCCCATAAAAGAACATAAGTCTCAAAATCAATCCCAAATGTCTAGCATAAATCAAGGTTCAACGAAACCTAACGAAGTTCGAAAGCGAAGGAATAAATAATCCAAAGTACGATAGCAAATAAATAAATAGCAAGTTCAGGCAGAAGCATGAGACATCAACACATAATGACCACCATCTCGCTTGTCCTACGCCACCGCCTCCAGCTCGTCTCAACCTAGAACAATGGAAGAGAAACACAACAAGGAAAACAATGGGGGTTAGCAACCGACTAGCTCACCATTATCGCACGATTAGTATAAGTATCCGTATAAGTATCCGTATGCATAGAATTCATAGCCTAAACCCCCTACCCGACCCTATTGCAAACCTCCTATGTACACACAACAACCTTCCGGATACAACGACATGGCTGTAACTGGAAACCTTTCCACCCCCGGGTACAACGGCATGTGGCGTCCCTCTCGGATACAACGGGCAGACGACCTCCTATTGCTTTCGCATTCATCAAAGGCACTGTCGTTCGGGACACTTAGACTAGAGTTCTCATGCATACAACATTTTCAAAAGAAACATTACACGAAATAGTAAGTGCGATAAATATGGAATACATCACAAATGTACCCACCTGGATGCAGCAACATATCAAATCACGAATCTCGAAAAGAGGCGAGGTCAACACCTCTAGACACCTACATTAAGTCCAGATACTAAAGTCAACACTTTAATCTAGACCTAAGTAGAAAATTCACAAATTGACTTAGCCGAACTTGATTCGACCAAGTGATTCGTGAAGTTCTGTGGATATGGGAACACTAGGACTTAGACTCGATCAAATCACATACTTAAGATCACACAAATTCAAATAAAAGACATTTAAACAAGCCACAAGTAAACACATAACAAACTTGGTCATCAACACTTAACCAAAAATCATTATTCAAAACAATTGTCAATATTAACACTTGTATTAGAAGGTCCATCAAACCAACGAGTTAACTTCTGGAAATTTTACACAAAATTCACCTCCCAGTACTTAGAAAAATTACCAAGTCTCAGCCTCAAACTCATTATACACAATTTTATAAAATTCATAGAATAAACAGCAAAAACAAAACATAAATTCATATTCATATCAAATGAATGAATCACGACTTGAAATTTTAACACCATATATTTCAGCATGTGAATATCATCAGGTAAAAATTCCAGCAACTGACATTAAATACACGAATTTTAAAAATTCAAACAAGTTTCTGCAGGTTTCGAATTTTAATTAAAATTGAACCAAATTGAACTCCAACAATTTCCATCTTTTTAGAGAATGAAATTCAACACAAAATAAGCACATAAACCAAAAATCAAACTTTTTCAGCAACTGAACGATGTTTCATAATTAAAACCACTTTCAGCAGATTACCCAAATAAATTATTTACCCTATCAAACTCAGTCCAAAAGTTTCAAATATTTTACAAAACACAAACACATGACAGAGGCACGTCATATTAAAATTTCAGCACATTTGAAGCACGGACCAATTTATTATGCATTCAACAAGAATCTGCTCAGAAATCACTTTAGTTATTAAAAATAGCTACAGGCCGAGAAAAATTGTAAAAAGTTTACACAAGTTACAAATTCATCAGCAGCAGTTGCACCTAAAATTTCAATGCAATTGGATCAGGACTCAATTTATGGTGAATTTTACATTCAAAACAGCAATTACGAACTTCGATAATTCATAACTTCAAATTTACAAGTTCAAACGACACAAGGTCAACGCCATTGTGTTCATGACGATCCTAAGTCCCTAAATCCACAGCAACTTAATATTTTAACGAGCTCTCATTTGATTCGCACGAATCGACGAAATTCACATAAAATCACGACAATAATAAATAACATCAATAATATATCTTTATATTCAATACACATGACATAAAAGAGCATATAAATTCGCAAGGCAAGATTAACACATCAACGAACACAAAAATAAATAATAAAGCGGTCGAAGCTCGATACCGTTCTCGAGAAACGCGAGAATGGTCTGAACGGATTTACGGGACGACGGGCTCGACGGCTTCATGCGTCTCACCGAAAAAAGAGGACAGCGACTCGGGAACGGTGGCTGCTCGCGGACAGGCCTGGCTCACGGAGGAGGAGCTGCGATTGCCGACGGCAAACAGCGGCTCGAGATGGCACCGAAACGGCCTGAGTGGCGGAGCAACGACTTGTTCGTGACGGCAAAGGCTGAGGAGGCTCGTCGGGGCGGCTGCTTGTGGTGTCGCTTCTGGGGTTGGTCGTCGGAAGGGGGAAGAGCTCGCCGGGAAGGAGGTGGTCGCGGCGGTGAAGGCTTCTCGCGGACAGGGCTCGCCGGTAAAAGCTTCGCGAGGAGGTGAGATCGCTGAAGGGGAGGGACTCACCGGAGGAGCTGCAGGTTGGCGGAGCTGCAAGGAGGAGTAGCCGGAATTGCTTGGTCGCGGACAGAGAATAGTGCGACGACGGTGATGATGGCCTGATACGCGGGGAAACTCGCAGGTGGATGTCTGCGGAGGTGCTGCTTGCGGAGGATGGAAGCGGTGGCGGCGAGAGGATGAGGATGGTGCTCGTGCGACAGAGAAGAAAGAGGCGGTGGGATTAAACGAGAGAGAAGGAATGATTGCGGTGAGAATATTTTGACGAGAGAGATCAAGCGATGAGAGCTGAGGGACGATCGATTTTGAGAGAAAAGAGAGATTGGGCTGCGGGATTTCTGTTCTTGCGAGAGAGGAAAGAGAATAATAGATAAAAATAAAAGAAGACTGCGGCGTACTATCATCTCAAGAGCCTAGGGTTTAATTTCCTCTACTCCAAGGAACACACGCACACAAGCATAAGGGAGGAAACCGGGTCTGGGCCGGTTCGACTGGACCGATTGGCTCGGGCCGGCTCTCGGGCTCGATTCTCCGATTAATAATTTTGACGGCTCAATTTGGTCGCACGATAAATTAAATAAAAACCGAGTAATAATATTTATACACACGTTATTTTAAAATAAATATAATAATAATATTAATAATAAAAATAATCATTTAAGCAATTAATTACAATTAGACAATTAATAATATTTAGGCACATAATAATAATAATAATAATAATAATAATAATAATAATAATAATAATAATAATAATAATAATAATAATAATAAACCACAAATAAAAGGGGCATTACAATGCTTATCTAGGTTTATCCTCGATTGGTCAACTCGAGTTCCCTAGACCGGTTTCCCGAGCTCATTATCCCATTCCACGAGGTGGCTCGGGATAAGAGGAGCCTAGTCCGTACCTCCTTGCGAACTCACTTTGTATTCTCCTTTTTTTCTTTTTTCTTCTACTATTTTTTTTCGAAGGGTGTGGCACAAGGTTACATCGTAAGTGTAATCATATAAACACATAATCGATTGAGATGTACTTCAAACGAATAGCATAACACGTCTACAATGATAATCGAGCATAAGGTAAGCATATCTCAAGTCAATCAACCGAGAACAATAAGGGACAAAACAATTCCGTGAATTCACATGCGGGTCCCACGTTTAATAAACTATCATCCAATACAATGGTACCATCTAAATCACCGAGTTCATAAAGCACAAAAGTTAACAATGACGCCAATCAACATACTTATCTTACCACTTAACCATTTTGTGCCCCTAAACTCATATCAAGAATCATGAAGGGGAAATTGATACAAGCACACAAAAACTTAAACAAAACCGGTCCAAAACGCGAAAATAAAGCACCGAAAATGAAAGAGATATCGCCAAAATGTGCATAGTCACAAAATGCCTCCTCCACACTTAAAACAAAGCAATGTCCTCATTGCTTGACCAAAAAGCATAGGATCGAGCACATAATCACACAAGCACAAGCGATAAACGAGACAGAATAAAATAAACAAACAAACAAATGAAAGAAAACACAAAGACAACAAGAAACAACTAAGAGAAAAGGAAAATAAGAAAAGAAAATGCGTACTCTACACGGTGGTGCACCACCGTGCGTCCAATGGTGTCGTCTGGTAAGAATAGAGAAAATGAGATAAAAGTCCTCAAGCGAAGGTTAAAACCACTCGAATGGTTGAACATTAAACACATGAAACGAGATAAACAAGGCCACATGTATGCGCCTCGGTGAGATAATAGTCGTGAATTCACAACTCGACGAAGGCACATGTACGCGTGAGAGTTCAAAAATTGGGCCACGAGGCCAGCAATGATACTCGCCATAATAAGCAACTCCTCTTTGGTTCAACGCACGAAGCAAGTTCTGGCACTAGCCGTATGTAGTAACCTACAAACTTCAAAATCCGGCAACAATAACACAAAAATTGGCATGCCCGGCAAGACGTGCCTATCATGCACAAGTTCAAGTCCAATCACCCACCACGACTACTTCTACAAGAGTAGTGACCAAAACTCGACAAACATGGAAATGCAACAATAGGTGAAACCGACATACCTTGGATAATGCCGAGAAAATAGTTTTCGGAGTTTCGTAAATAGAGATAGATGAAGTATAGAGCTCCAGTCACCGGAAAATAGACCAATCACGAAGGAATAGTGGTAAGACACATGAAAAGCTTGAAAAGGACTAACCGGAAGCTCGGTGGGTGCTCATTCGTCGGAAAAGATGGTCGCCAGAAATGTTCACCGGATCCCACGACGGTGGCCGAAAAAAGGTGCGCCTCGACGAGAGGAGTCCAGAAGTGCCTTCGGATTTTGATAACTTCGTGAGTCACTGGCAATTTGGATTTGAAGGTTGAAGTAGATTTGTTGATCTACAGCTCTTCGCCAGAAATCGGAAGCCTTCCTGCCGGAATTTTCGCTTGAAACTCGGATATGTTGTCGGCGGCAAGGAGAGCTTCGCGTTGATATAAAATTCGTCATGATCGGAGGAAGTTGGCCATAAAATGTGGCGGCTGGCAACAGCGCATGGTGGCGCGCGGTGGCTGGTAGGCGCCGGCGCTGGCTGGTGGCCAAGCCTCTAGCGGACTGCGGACGGGCTGGGCAGTGAGAGGGGCGAGCGGGCCAGGCTCGCGAGGTCGCGAACGTGCCCGCGAGGACGCGAGTGCTCCGTTGTGGGGTTGAGGGGTTTGTCGCGGCGCGTGAGGGTGATGAAGGATCGTGTGTTCCATCCAACTCGATTGCTCGAAACCCGCGCCGACGCCTTGGTTCCTTCGCGATAGGTTGCTAATACGCGCGTCGACGCCTTCGTACTTTGCTTTAGGTGTGATGAAACTCGGATGTTCGTCCTATTTCTATCGCGAACTCTATGTAAACTCACGAGAGAAAACACACGAGAACTTTGAACAAAACGTTCGATTTTCTATTCACTCATCAACATATTCAAAAATATTAGAGTACATGGGTATTTATAGATGCTAAAATAAATCTAATCCTAGTCTAAGAAGAACTGCTAAATCATGCAAGTAAATAAATCCTAAGGCAACTAAACATCTTGCTTATCAAGACTTACCAACCGCGACAATAAGTGGTTTCCTGTTTCACCTCTGCAAAAAAAAAACCCTGACCGTTGCGAACAATAGTTGATTCATCTCCTCTTTCACCTCTGCGAAAAAAAAACCCTAACCGCCACGCCTCTGTGATTTGCAGTCGACTTGCCTTTCTCGATGACGGCGGGGCCTGGCCACCGGTTGCCCCTGACCGCTCGCCCCGTCCAGGATGATATGCTTCCTGTATTTGCTGCGGTTCTGTTGCGTTGCTGCCTCTCAATCGACAGCAAATTGGAGCTTCGAGGTGTCATCCCCTTGGTCGGAGTCCAGTCGACAATGGGTGGTTTCCTCACGGCCGCCGGTGGACCCTCGATTAGCAGTGGTAAGCCCCTCTTTCTCTATGCTTTGTCGGCGATAAGACCTCGTTGGGTGTTCTGTTTTCTTCAGCGGGGCTTCTGGTGGGTGTTTGGTGGTCGGTCAACGGAGCTCCGCGGTGGTGCACGGTGGTGTGTGGGTCCGAGGACGGGGAGAGGGCCCAACTGCTGCGACGTCTCACGTTGAGGCAGACGGGGTTGAAGAACTACACCACCCACCCCTTGCTCGGCTAGTGGCGTTAGGCGGTGGGGGAGCCTGTTTCTCTCGAGCTCGGCTAGTGGTGTTAGACGGGTTCGGGAGGGGCTGGTTGGGATTGGTCGATTCTCTCAGTTGGAGGTGGGTTGATTCGGGGAATGGTTCGGGGCTCGGTTTCAGCTACTGTATAGGCGGGTGCACAGTTTCGGTAGTGGCTTCTCGGGCTGGGACTCCTTGTGTCGATTGTTCACTACTGGTTGGGCCTGCTCGCTTGCTGGGAAAGGGCTTTTTGTAATTTTAGTTTTTTTTTGTTGTGCTCGTTTTGCGTCTTCAGTGTTTGTGTTAGTGTTTGTGTTATTTCTTGTGTTTTAGGTTTGGGCCGTTGGCCTCGGTTTGCCCGAGTGTAACTTTATTATCCTGTTGGGATCGTACTCTCAGGCATTACCCCGTTGCGGTCGTTTTTTCCTTTTCTTTTTCTTTCTCCTTGTGGGAGCTTTTAGTGTCGTTGTGTTTTTTGTGTGATGCCGAGTATTACACCATTGGGGTCGGCTCGAGGCGGTCTTTGACCTGTCCTCCCAGTTTCTTCAGTTGTTGGCTGTTTGTATTCAGCTGTTGGTTGTTTGTATTCAGCTGGTGGCTGTACTTCTCTTCGTACTTTGTGCAGTTTTTATTAATATAGTATCTCTATCATTTCGGAAAAAAAAAGACTTACCAAAATATAAAATATCAAAATATAAAATACTAATAAATCCTAAGGCCACTAAACATCTTGCCTTTTTATTCAAATCCTAACCATACTAGAAATCCTAAGTAAGCTAAGTAAATCTTGCCCCAATCTCCATTGCTTGCTTGCCAAGTCGATAGCGTCCAAACCCTAACCGCCTTCCGTGTTCGCGCCGCCTCGCAAGCCTAGTCCTTGTCGCCCGCTGTAACGCGCGTGCCCTTCCCACGAGTCGCCCACTGGGCACGCTGCTCGTCCGCGTGCCGCGTCTCGCGCGTCTCCGTCACTTGCGCGGTTGTCGCGCACGCTTGACCCCTCAGCATCATTCTCTCGCTCGCTCGACGCCTGACGCGTCGTTCCCCGCCCATCCGCATGTCTCATCGCGTCCATCTTTGCTCGTTCATCTGTCGCGTCGTAGCCGTCCCACGTGCACGCTGTCTACCCTACATCCTCCCCTCATGCACCTTCTGGCTTAGCCTTCATACGTCGTGCGCGCCGTTCCCTCGCGCATGCCTTGCACCAGTCGCTCACCTTCCCGGGCACTACCTTCATATGGCCTAGACTCGCACGCCTCACGGCTCGCTTGTCGTGTACTGCCGGTGCGCGTCTCTTAGTGCGTGTGCGGACCCTTTTCCCGCTCCTTCGGGCCTTTTCTCGCCTATTCTCGTGCCATTCTTTCGGGTCATCATAGATCTTGTCCTCGGGCTCGCAAGGGTCGATGACCACATCTTCATCATTCTCGTCCTCTTCGAGAACTTCTTTGTCCTCAAGGATAATGAAATTGATCTCTTTAACTTCTTCGGGCTCTTCTCCTGGATCCTCCGTTTGTAACTTAATTCGCTTTTGGGCTCGACCAAACTCCATGGTCCCATTCGTGTAATCCGTCATAATAGGCCCCAATGTCTCGAGCCATTGAACTCTATGTCCGGTCCCATCAAAGGTAAGGCGTACAGATCAACTTTTAAGTCATGGCCTTTTGCGTATATCGGAACCTTCTTGTACAACTCGGAACTCTTGATTTCTTCTCCATTCGCAACCTTTACCCCAAACTGCTTTATGTTCGTCACCAGCGTCTTCAACCCTTTGGACAACTCCTTTTCTATGAAATTTAGGGTTGACCCGCTGTCCACTAGCACCTCAAGCTCTTCGCCTTGTACGGTTGCTGTGAACCGTATCATCTTAGGGCCTCTCTTCTTACTTTTTATCACATGAAGCAAGGTCTCCTTTCGCTCGGTGTGCTCGTACTCCTCTTGTTCCGACTCATCCTCATCAAACTCAAGCAAGAACACTTGCTTTCCCGCACATCTATGTCCCGACGTGAACTTCTCGTTGCAAGTAAAGCATAATCCTTTCTCACGCCTTCGTTGGATCTCCTCGGTCGTAAGCCGTCGCATGTGGCTCGTGGTTCGTGCGCCATCGTCGATCGGTTTGGTGTCGGCCCGTGGTGGCGTTTCATCGGTTGCTGCGCTTGCGTGCCATGCGTCTGTGCGGCCCTCGCCTCGGTTGGCCTTGCGCACCGCGGCTATGTGGTCCTCGTGCAATCGTGCGGACTCCATGGCGGCCCGTGTTGATCTTGGCCGGTCCAACCGCACCTCAGCCGCTAACTCGGCTTTGAGCCCTCCAATGAATGCGCCTACCAATGCGCTCTCGGGCCAATCTAGCACCCGACTCGCAATGCGTTCAATCTCCTTCCGGTAGTCTCGGAGGCTACCGTTTTGACGTATTCGGGAGAGTGCCTCATCATAGTCAAAATAGTCACTCGTCCCAAAACGTGTGACCAGCTCCTTCTCAAAATCTCTCCATCGAATGTGCTCGCCTTTACTCTTGTATACATGTGACACCCATTGCCACCATGTGTTTCTTCACCATCGAGATAATAGGCGGCGATCTTGACTCTCTCGGACTTGTGCACGTCATTGATCTTGAAAAATTGCATGGCTTGACTTAACCATGCATCTGGGTCGGTCCCCATAAATGTAGGCATAGTGAGCTTCGGTCGCGCATGTCCTCGGTCGTCGGGTTGGCGTGTCGCGCGTGATGCGCGCGTCCTTCGCGAACATCCGTCTGAGTCATCGTGGTCGGTCCCGGGGTTGCTCGAGGCCGTGTTCGATCGTGAGGTGTGGCTCCTTCGCGGTCGACGCGTGATGCGTGTGAGCTGCCCGGCGAGGTCATGCACCATGAGCTCGAGTTTGGCGAAATTCTCATTGACAAGGTGTTGGCCATTGCTGATGGATTTCAAACTCTCCTCCAAGGCTTCTATCCTCTCTTTGTGTGTCATCATCTCACACTTTTTTTTTTTTTTTTGATACTCACGAAACCAAAGAAAATTTCGAAAGAAAGGAAAATAGAATGAGGAAGAAAAAGTCTAACTTAACACACGATCAATCACTCTCAACGAAAGCACAAATGATGAAGGATCATGTGTTTCGTCCAACTTGATTACTTGAAACCCGCGCCGACGCCTTGGTTCCTTCGCGATAGGTTGCTAATACGCGCATCGATGCCTTCGTACTTCGCGGTAGGTGTGACAAAACTCTGATGTTGGTCCTATTTCTATCACGAACTCTATGTAAACTCACAAGAGAAAACACACGAGAACTTTGAACAAAACGTTCGATTTTCTATTCACTCATCAACATATTCGAAAATATTAGAGTACATGGGTATTTATAGATGGTAAAATAAATCTAATCCTAGTCTAAGAAGAACTCCTAAATCATGCAAGTAAACAAATCCTAAGGCAACTAAACATCTTGCTTATCAAGACTTACCAAAATATAAAATACTAATAGGCACATGCCTTTTTATTCAAATACTAACCATACTAGAAATCCTATGTAAGCTAAGTAAATTTTGCCCCAATCTCCATTGCTTGCTCGCCAAGTCGATCGCGTCCAAACCCTAACTGCGTTCCGTGTTCGCGTCTCCTCGCAAGCCTAGTCCTTGTCGCGCGCGGTAACTTTCGCGCCCTTCCCACGCGTCGCCCGCTGGGTGCGCTGCTCGTCCACGTGCCGCGTCTCGTGCGTCCCCGTCACTTGCGTGGGTGTCGCGCACGCTCGACCCCTCAGCATCATCCTCTCGCTCGCTCGACGCCTGGCGCGTCGTGCCCCGCCCATCCGCACGTCTCATCGCGTCCATCTTCGCTCGTTCATCCATCGCGTCGCAGCCATCCCACGTGCACGTTGTCCACCCTACATCCTTCCCTAGTGCACCTTCTGTCTTAGCGTTCATACGTCTTGCGCGTCGTTCCCTCGCGCATGCCGTGCACCAGTCGCCCACCTTCCCGGCCACTATCTTCTCGCACTCGTCGTCGGCCCACTACGCATCCTCACGCGTATTTCCAATCACGTACCTCTTCTTCATACGGCCTAGACTCGCACGCCTCGCGGCTCGGTTGCTGTGTACTGCCGGTGCGCATCTCTTAGTGCGTGTGCGCACCCTTTTCCCGCTCCTTCGAACCCTTTCTCGCCTATTCTTGTGCCATTCTTCCGGGTCATCATAAGTCTCGTCCTCGGGCTCGCAAGGGTCGATGACCAGATCTTCATCAGAGGGACACTGCAGAAGAATTGGCGCGAGGACGTGAGTGCTCCATCGTGACGCGGGAGGGAGGTTGCAGGTCCTGGGGCGCGAGGTCGCGAGTGCCTAGGCATGTGCATGCCAGCGCGGGCCTCTTCGGGCCAGCGCGGGCCTAGGGTCATTTTTTGAACACTTAGGCATATTTCCATGATTTTCGACACCCAAATCGCGTCCACAATTTTCCGACACTTTCTCGATCAAATTTTTTGGCCCGACACTAACAGGTCGGTATTGCCGAGCAAGTCGGCATAGGCCGTTTTTCATCAATTTCCATACTTAGCCAAATTTTCAACCCTTTGCCATATTTCACCCCATTTTCAACAAAATCTTGGCCCTGAAACTTGTTTCCTTCTCCGAAGTTAATGTGCGTCGTATGTCTTGCGGGGTTATTTATTCTCGAAAGAAAACGAGAAGTAAGAAAACGCAGTAACCATGGGTTGCCTCCCACGAAGCGCTCATTTTAGCGTATTGAGCTCGACGTCTCCAACGAAAATCAATCGGGATCTAAAAAGAAATGTTGATCATGCCACACATTTGTATTCACCAAAAGTAGACGAGCCGGGAGAACGGAACAAAGGCGGGCCTAATGAACACTCGAGGCAAATTCTTGTGAAATCGAGCACGGATATCAACAACCACCAAGAGAAGAGATAATGCTTTACGAACCAAGGCCCCATACTCGACCTCCGAAAATATGAAAATGTCCGTGGAGCGTGTCGAATCGATCTCAATCATCATGTGTATCATCCCGGATGCGTACTCAACGATCTCAAGCATCGGGAGCATGGGTGTGAACACGCTAGACTCCTCCAAATAGTCACGATCCTCAACAATACGAAATGACAACCCAAAGGACATCGGAACCACGTCATACTCAACATCACAAGTCAAATCATCAATCAAGGCACACCTTGGGTCCACGACATCACATAATGGCTCGGAATCCTCCTCAACTACATCCACCACATCATCAACTACTTCATCCTCCTCCTCAAAATCATCCTCCCGAGTACCATCAAATCCGCTCGGCAGAACAGAATCCTCCAATAAGTTCTCTCCCACTCCATACATCATAGCAACTACCGGTTCCACATGCTCACTCTCAACAATAGAATTTAAGTCCAAAGCACAATCATCAAAAGGAAGGTTTGACGTACCTTGCGTAGAATGCAAGTCCGGGTCGTCAATAGGCGAAGTTTCTTTAACAATCAACTCATCGATGTCCTCACTCGTGTCAAGAGATTGTGTTCCATCATAAATGAGAGTGAGGCCCATCTCTTTTACGGAGGTAAACCGATCCACCATAGCTCGAAACTCGCCCTCTAACCGAGTACTCTCTCGAATAATCCTCACCAAAAGAGAAAAATATCTACTGAGCGGAATGTGAGAGGCGTCCAAATCAAGAAAAGAGACCACGGTAGAGTCGAACTTTCGTGAGTGTGACTTGAAGAACGGATGGAATGGGAATAAGCCTCCAACTATGAAACTCCTCGATGATCGACATGAGGCTTGCAAGTGCCTCATGAGTGCTCGTTAAAACCTCTTAGTGACGTTCGGTAGGCTCAACCCTTGTTAGAAATGAAGCTTCGGCACTAGATGTACAAGGTTTGCCAACCGATAGGTACTCATATGATGATGAGAAAGGGGCATAGGACTCGGTTTCTTCTTTTTCGGACATGGGAGCCATTGAATTACGAAGAGATTGATTGCACTTCTCCAATGTCTCCATAATCTCGTCTAAACGGCTTGGAGAATCTCCTTGAGTCGGCTTGGGTGGAAGTGTGGCATCACAAAAATCGGGAGGCAAGGGATAGTAGTGAGGCGTCTTGTCGTGACCCGAAGTGTAATATCCCGTTCAATAATTAATAAAAGTAATTATTCTAAGTATGAACTAATTACTTTTATTAATAATGATCGTTCCTAGTTCCGAGCCAGTTATTAAGTTATTCAGTTAAAAATTCGACTTTAAGTCGAAAGTATTCTCGGTTCAATATTATTCAGTAATCGAGCCAGTTCAGTAATTAATTAATTCCGGTCTGTTTATTTTTATAAATGGATTTATAAGATGGGATTAATTAATATAAGATGACGAATAATCGAAATCGAGTATATTTTGATTAATCGTTTAAGATAAGTAGTCAACTGAACCCAAGTATGTTCGGTCATGAGTTGAACTTAATTAAGTAATAGTTGAGCCTTAGTACTAAATACTTAGAATTTTTCTAAGTGTTCAAGTCATTAAGATAAGATCATAGTATCGAGCCTTAGCATAAGTTGAGACAAGTTAAGTCTCGAAATAAGGTTAAGTATCCATGAACATTTAAGTTATAAATGTTCAAAGAAGTGAGAAAATTTATTTAGACATTATAGTCTATTTAAATTATTTTAAGAGAAACCGAAATTTTTAGAATTTTCGGTTTTACGGTAATCGTTCGGTTTAAGTCCGAATGTGGTTCCGTAAATGTAGAATATTCCAAGATAATTATATTAGATCCTAAGAAGCAATATGTTCATTAAATTGAAGAAAAACGGTTAGTAAAGGATTTAAATTTTAGAATTTGCAGTTTTACGGTAAACGTTCGTTTTAAGTCCGAATTGAGTTCCGTAAATTTTATTATTCTTGTTTTTATTAGCATGATCCAAGACTATATATGAGCATTACTTTTCAATAAAAGAGTTTTAAAAATCAGCCATTTTGAAAGAAAATGCATAAGTAATAAAAAGGATGATTTTTATTATTTTTATTATTTTGTTTCCAAAGATTTTTATATGATGAATGGTGACATTTTTTCAATAATATATGGAATCAATTACATCAGATTAAGAAAGAAATTTTGGTCATCAATTGGTGAGGATAAGATGAGAAAATCACAACAAAGTTTTGCTAAGTCTTTAAGTTAACATTTTTTTCAACAATTGGTGAGAATTTTATTAAACTTGGTGGACTAAGTTTTATCTACCAAAAGCTCATTCATGGCTATAAATAGAGGCATTTCAATTAGATTTGTCATCAAGCATCTTCTCAAATCATCATAGTTTCATCAAAAAGATAGAAAGAGAGAGAAAAACAAAAATAAAAATAGTAGAGTTTTAATTTTTGAAGAAGTCAAGGAGCAACTATAGATTTTCAAGCAAGAAGGAGGTAAGATGCTATCTTTTTATCATGTTTAGTAGATTATATTAAGTGTTTAATAATATTTTTATATGACTTAGATATTAAAGTTTTATATGAGTATAAGCATGCTAGAAGATAAGATATTGCCAGCTCATATATATGTCATATGTGTTCAGTTATGATGAGATTTTTACCTAGCTATGAAAAATCTGAAAATATATGCTTCCTATGGTTATTTCTTGTGTAAAAGAAAAGTACATAGGATCAAGAATCAAGTCATTTAGTTTAGTATAACTCAAGATATGAATTTTTAAAGTTTATCATGCAAGCTAAATTTTATGTACTTGTTTCCAGCAGCAACTTTAAACTTGAATAAGTCGAGATATATGCATGATAAAATTATGAAATTTTTATGACATGTCTAAATATGGGTTAAGAACATGACAGATAAATTTCATGATTTAAAGTTGAGAAATGAATGAGTTAAGATATTTAGACAGCATATATATAAAGATGATTATATATGCAAGAATATTCATTATATGTTCATGTTTTAAAGTGAGATTATTATGAAATATTCTCATATAAATGAACAATTTGACAAAGTTTTAGTTTAATATGTTGAGTATAAAATTTTATAAAGATTGTTTTAAATATCGCATATTAAGATCATAATTTAATGTTATGATTAAAAGTTGAATTGTATGAGTATTAAGTTGAGATTTTAGTACCAAGTAAATTTAAGATGAGTTGAAAAGTTTTATAAATCATGAATATGATGTTGGTAAAAGTTAAGCATGTTTTGAGTTCATGTACTCAATCAGGTATAATGTGAAATTTAGTTATTTTCACACTCGAGTTATTTAAGTGACATGCGAGTTTAAGCCAATATCTATGATTTTGAAGACATGATTTATATGGGTTAAGTAATTGACCTTGAGTAAAAGTACAAGAAAAGTTAAGTTTAGTATTCATTTGAGCAATAGCATGTTTATTGAATTTCTTTAAGATTTGGATAAGTTATCGGTTAGAGTTAAGAATCCCAGTATCTTATTGAGTATACGAGCATAGTACTTAGTATATTTGTTTATATTTTTATGTAGCTTGAGGAGTTAGCTACCCAAGAGCAACACTTACATTTTTCAAAAGTTTTCAAAAGAAAGGTGGGGACCCAAACTGGGTATTATATTGAGTATAATATTGATATCATGTCCGAGGTATGTATAAAGTTTAAGTTTTTACGCTTGGGATGAAGGCCCCAAGTTGCCTTCAAAGTACATCCTAAGTTCTGATGGAGGACCCAAGTTGCCTTAAGAAATATCCATCAGATTGTGCACAAGTATTCGATCAGTTATCGGAAAGAGAAAGAGTAAAGTTTCATTAACTGGAACAGATTTTCAGTCCAGATATATACTAACGATCATGATATTGTATTATTATTATTGCTGTTTACTTTAGTGTGGGTGATTTCGGGGTACAAGAGGATCAATACTCACCCCCATTGTGTTTTTCAGGTAACAGGGTCGGGCCGGAGGTGTGAGCTCAAGAAGTGGTGGTGGTGGTCGTGCACTTATTTCAGTGGACATTTATTATGAATTTGATATGTCTGTATAATTAATCACGTTTTTAAGTATTTCCGCTACGCATATTAAGACTTGAACTTGCATTTTAATCTATTTCAGAATTCAAGTTTTTACCATTCCGAAGTATGAATATGGTACAGTTAAATGCAAGTTGAATAAATCTGTTTTCTTTATGTCTATAGAAGTATTAGACAAAGTTTAAAGATAAACGGATTTTCAGAAAAGATAAGTTTGAGTAGCATTCCGAGTTAGTCGCAAAAGATTTCGAAAGATTTATAAGTATTTTCGAAGTAAAGTTGCGAAAAATTTACTCTCATAAGCGCGGTGTTACACGAAGAGTAATAACCAAAATTGGTTTGAGATGTCGGGCAAGAATGGCTAGGATATGGATAGGGCGGCCCTCCATATGGGTACATCTCCTCTTGATAATTTTTGGGGTATCCACGAGACGAGCTACCGTTATAAGAATAGCCGTATGGATCCATCGGAGCTCTTCAAGCGAAATACCTCGCACAAGAAAAGCAAAACAACCAAGGCACACAAGACTAAGAAACGAAAAACACAAAAACAAAACTAAAGCGAAGCGGTATGTACAAGAACACACATAGCCAATAACGAGAGAATAGAAAATAAGCAAATAATCAAGAGAAACACGCAAAATCAAGAAAAATCCACAAAAAGAAAGAGAAACACGGAAACAAACGACAACTAGATAGTAAACTTGGCGTCCTACTCGTCTTCCCCGGTAACGGCGCCATTTTTTTTGTAGTATTTTGTGGGTAGTAGGTAATCGAGCTGCCCGACCTCGAGTCATTCTCAAAGGAAGATGGTTCGGAGCTTTGTTTACTACTCCATTGTCTAAGTCACACAAAACAAAAAAATTAAAGCTAAACATGCAAATCAAAAGGATTGGTGGTGAATTAACACTAATTGCACTAAGAATTGAAAGCATCAAGCAAATGAGAGAATATAGAAATTAACACTACCAGAATCTCTATGCCATCGAAACCAAACGAAATCAACAAAGAGCAATTTGCAAGTTCTAAGAACTAGGTCATTAACTCTAACCTTCTAACCTAAGTGATTAAGCTCTAAATAGAGTCCTAACCCTTAATCTAGATAGGCAAGCAAATCGTCCCTACTAAAACAAGCAACAACAATGATCAAGTCCAAACTCTCCATCCATCATCAAGCAAACACCCAAAATTACTTTGAAAAATTTCATAAGTTAAAACGAGGCAAAAATCAAAGTAGAGAGCTTTAAAAAGAAATACTCAATCTTCTATTGCGTGCTATATCAAAATCGGATTCAAAGGTTCGGAACTTGAACAAAGTGAAAGTCGCCGGAAAATGATATCATAGAGCTACAAGAGAGAGAATAGAGAGAAAACAAAAAAGAAAATATCTATTACCAAAGTGGTAAAGTGACAAATGAAATCTAGGTGCTCCAAATACAAAGGACCAAAATGTATTTATAGTCCAACTCAAAACACACAGAAGAAACAAACCCATTAAATGAAACACTCTCGAGCTCGCTAGTGATTTCGCGAGTCGCGGGCATGTATGGCGCGAGTGCAGTACGCGGAAGGTCGGGTGCGGCACTGGGAAGATGGGCACTCTCTACGTCGCGGGTGAATGATGAATAATCGTGTATCCGCTCAACTCAATTTGCCGTGAAACCCACGCCGCCGCCTTGGTTTCTAAGCGATAGGTTGCTAATACGCGCGCCAATGTCTTCGTACTTCGCGATATGTGTCAAGAAAATTAGATGTTGGTCCTATTTCTATCACGGTTTTGTATATAAACTCAGACGAATTAACACACGAGAATTTGAACAAAAGTTCGATTTTTCTTATTACTTGGATAATAATATTGAATGACAATGGGTAGTATTTATAGAGGCTAAGTAGATCTAATCCTACGCTAAGTAGAACTCAAACTCTTGGAAATAAAATAAACTCCTAAGGTAACTAAATATCTAGAATCAAAGACTTACCAAATAACTAAGGCACATGCCTTTATTAAAATTCCTAATCCAAATTAAAGTCCTAATACACTAGGGAAGTCGGTTTTCTTGCGTCGCACTCCTTGCGCAAGCCACGCCCTAGGCGGCGCGCTATTCCTTTTCGCTCGCGGTATCGCACGTGTCCGCTCCCCACGCGTGGCCCGTCGTTCTCCGCGTGTGCTCGCCCCTCGCACCGTGCGCGTTCGCATCTCTCGCCCTGGCCGTCCTTCACGTGTGTGCTCCCTCTGTCAGTCGTGCCTCGGCGCACCGCCTGAACCTTTCGCCGTGTACTTGGCGTTAATCCCTCTTGTCCAGTTGTGCGGTCCCCTCACCGCGTGATTCCTCGTCATGCATCCTGGTCCCGTGCGCCTTATCACCCTGATGACGCTTATCGCCCGCCTACGCGTCGCGCAATCATCATGCGTGCATCATTTTACGCGGGCTCGGGCCCCTTTCTCAAGAACCCGTGATCCGTCTCGTGGTTTCTCGCGCCTTCTTCCTTGGTCGCCAGGCGCCGTATCCTCAGGCTCAGAATGGTCGATGACCACATCCTCATCATTCTCGCCCCCTTTAAGCACATCCTTGTCCTCAAGGATCGGAATATACCACGCGTGCTTGCTTTTATCCTCTATTGGTCCTATCCATCGTAATTCCACATTGTTAGGTGTTCCCCTTGTTTTGGTTTTTAACATGATCAACCTATTATCCGAATAAAATTCCATTCTCCCCTCCTTATAATTTGTTTTGACTTCCCCAAGTCCTTCTAGCCATTGTACTCCAACAACTATGTCGGGCCCCACTAACGGTAATGAATAGAGGTCGGCTTTGATGGTCTTGCCTTGGAGATTGATGGGCACGTCTCGATAATACTCACGACATCGCAGTCTTTCCCCGTTGGCGACTCTCACGTCGAATGGCTCCACCTTCATTGCCGGTAACTTCAACGCGTTTGATAATATGGCACTAATAAAATTGTGGGATGACCCGGTATCAACTAACACCTCAATAGATCGTCCTCGGACCGAGGCGGCAACTTAATGGTTCTCGGCCCATGCACTCCTGACATCGCATTGAGCAAAATTTCCAAGTCCTCCTTGACGTAGTGCCTTGTTTCATCCTCCTCGGGTTCCTCCTCGTCACCTTCCATGGTGTACAATTGTTGCTTGCGCCGATGACCCGGCGTAAATTTTTCGTTGCAGCGGAAACATAGCCTCTTGCTTATCCGGCGCTGCCTCTCCTCTTCGGACATCCTTTCCTGGCCAATCGCTGTCGAACTCCCAGCCTTGGGCATGGCTCTGGGCACGTCCATGACTCCGTGCGCGTTGGCTCTGTGCGTACTTCCGTCCATGTTTCGCCATCGCGTGTGTTCGATCGGCCCACCTTGCGCACCACGGCCAAGTGATCGTCGCGCATGCGTGCAGCCTCTATGGTTTCATGCAAGCTTCTTGACTTCTCAAGCCTAACATCAGCGGCAAGATCCGACTTACGGCCCCAATGAACGCGCCTATGAGTGCTCGCTCCGGCCAATCGCGTACATGACATGCTAAGTTATCGAACTCCCTTTGGTAGTCCCTTAAGCTATCCATTTGCCTAATTAGTGTCAAGGCCTCATCAAAATCATAATATTCGGATGACTAAAACCTCTTGATCAGCCCCTTTTCGAACTCCCTCCACTTGAATCGTTTGCCTTTTTTCGCATGCGACATCCATTGCCACCACATATTCGCCTCTCCATCAAGATAATATGCGATGTACTTAACTCATTCAGCCCTTGAAGTCTCGTTGAGGTCGAAATATTGAGTAGCTCGACTCAACCATGTGTTCGGATCCTCTCCCTTGAACGTGGAAAGGACAATCAGTTTTTCGAACCTCCGTTCCTTGTGGCGCCGTGATCCCCTAGACCCCTGAGATCGGCGGTTCGTCTCTTCCTCATACGCGCTGTCCTCATCCTCCGAAGGTGCGGACTCCTCTGAAGATGTCCCGGGTGTAGGCTCTCTCGATGGCCTTTGACCATGCCGTCGAAGCTTTGTGAATTCAGCGGCTAGTGATTTAATTGACCTGGATAGTGATTGCTCGAGCTTTGCCAATTGGTTGTATGTGGCGTGTTGAGCATCTTGCACGGCCCTCATGTCGGTTTTCAAGGACTACACATCTTCAATCCTTGAATTCAATCCGCCCTCCAACTGCTCGACCCTCTCCTTATGCGAGTTTGTCATTTTTTTTTTGAAATCTAAAAACTCATGAAAAAAAAGAAAAATTCGAAAGAAGGAAAAATTTGAAAGAGAAAGAAAAAGTTTAACTTGATACACGATCAATCACTCTCAATGAAAGCACCAATGATGAAGTATCGTGTATCAGCTCAACTCGATTTGCAGTGAAACCCGCGCCAACGCCTTGGTTTCTAAGCGATAAGTTGCTAATACGCGTGCCGGCGCCTTCGTACTTCGCGATAGGTGTGAAGAAAATCGGATGTTGGTCCTATTTCTATCACGATTTTGTATGTAAACTCACACGAATTAACACACGAGAATTTGAACAAACGTTCGATTTTTCTTATTACTTGGATAATAAAATTGAATGACAATGGGTAGTATTTATAGAGGCTAAGTAGATCTAATCCTACACTGACTAGAACTCAAAATCTTGGAAATATAATAAACTCATAAGGTAACTAAATATCTAGAATCAAAGACTTACCAAATAACTAATTAGGCACATGCCTTTATTAAAATTCCTAATCAAAAGTAAAGTCCTAATATACTAGGGAAGTTGGTTGTCTTGCGTCGCACTCCTTGCACAAGCCACGCCCTCGGCAGCGCGCTATTCCTTTTCGCTCGCGGTATCGCACGCGTCCGCTCCCCACGCGTCGCTTGTCGTTCTCCACACGTGCTCGCCCCTCGCACCTTGCGCGTTCGTATCTCTTGCCCTGGCCATCCTTCGCGCGTGCGCTCTTTCTGTCAGTCGTGCCTCGCGCACCACCTGAACCTCTCGCCATGTACTTGGCGTCAATCCCTCTTGTGTGATTGTGCGATCCCCTCACCGCGCGATTCCTCGTCATGCGTCCTTGTCCCGCGCGCCTTATCACCTTTAAGACACTTATCGCCCGCCTACGCATCACACAATCATCACCCGTGCGCCATTTTACGCGGGCTCCTTTCTCACGGACCCGTGGTCCATCCTGTGGTTTCTCGCGCCTTCTTCCTTGGTCGTCAGGCGCCGTGTCCTAGGGCTCGGAAGGGTCGATGACCACATCCTCATCAGTGAACTCGGGCGCGCGGACGTGGCAGGTGGATGCACTCTCGACATCGCGGGTTTCTTCGCAGGCGTGGGCGTGGGAGTGAAGGTACTCTCGAGCTCGCGGGTTTGACCGAGGGCGCGGACGTGCAGTTGTGGCACACGCGAGGTCGCGGCGGGTCGAGAGTGTGGCAGTGGCAACGCGCGTCCGCGAGGTTGGGAGTGTGATCGGCTTTGGGACCTTGGATCGACACAGCTCAAAATACTCGGAACGGAAATAGCTCGCATGCAATGGCTCGAAACTTCTCTAAAGTAACTAGGAATTCTTTAAAAATCTCGTATCTCGGGACTCGGTTCGACTCTTTTCATTCGACCTCTAGATAATCCTGAAATTTCACCAAAAAGCACAGACAAGTACGCCAAAATATAGAATAAAATGAAAAGCAAAGAAAACACACGAAAGACGATAAAATGGACCGGTCGACACTAAAAGGAACCTAAAAAGACTTGACTAAGGCACATAAAACACACGAAAGTAAGCACAAAAACACAATAAACAGGAGTCGGCGCAACCACCACCCCGCAACAACCGATTGCACCACTTTGTTCAAAAACCCTGAGCTTGTCAAGGGATTCTCAAACTTCATGAACCAGATCCAACTGTCAACATCCCAAGCACCGAAAACCCCAACCAAAAGAGACCTCAACCCAACTATGCAGAAGAACAAGGGACTGGTAACTCAGAAGGAACCTCACAATCCCGTGAAAACTGAAGGGAGAAGACTGCTACGCGAACGGAGCAAGAAGAGACCGACGAGAGCCGGTCGGTCACAAATTCAAGAACGCGCCACACTACCCGGTCGGCATTCAACCGACTGGGGAAGAGTGGAGCTGAAGATGACCTCAGAAAGAAGCTACTCAAGATACGAACGTACGCTAACAAACAGAAAGAGATGAGAAAGCTGCGGAGGAGACTAGTCGAGCTAGAAGCCCGATAGAAAAGCCCAAAACGAACAACCTCTGATTCACGGAACCGAACGCAAAGCCACCGAACGACTCGGAGTCACCCCTACCGTTCGACATTCTACAAGAACCACTACCCAAAAAAGTCAAGGTACCACAGATTGGACGGTACGATGCAAAGTCCAACCCAGACACCAATATCTGATTGTTCACCTCGTGGATGGATTTGCATGGGACACGAGATGCTTTATGGTGCTGAGTGTTCTCTTTGACCTTTGAAAGGAAAGCCCAACAATGGTACCACTCTCTGTTGCCGCACTCACTGCTGCCGCACTCGATCCTATAGCTGGCCACAGCTGAAGTCTTTGTTTCGAGCTCACTTCATATGCTCACAAGCGTGCATGGTCCCGAAGGAGTCGATCACGAACATCGTCCAAGGCGCAGACGAATGTCTGACGGACTATATCACTTGTTTCAATGAACGGGTACAGAACATGGAACCATGACACTAAGAGACCCTGCACGTTTCGGAATACTCAGGACTGAGACCAAGCTCGATGTTTAGGTGGGTGCTATGTCAGAACAAGCCCTGAACGTACCATGAATTCTTGATGAAAGCCCAGCAACATGTGATCGCAGAAGAATCAATGTCCGTACCCTCATTCGGAGCTGTGAACGAACCACAGGTGAAGGATAAGGAATCAAAACCGAATAAGAAATATGCGAAAGAAGGCAAAACGGCCCAGATCCGTGCACAGCAGAGAAAAATACCAAGAGGAGTTGATGGCCAGCTACCAAGGAATCTATTCAGCCGGAGCAATCGTTGTGTACAAAGAATTAAAGAACAAGGGGATCATTCCAGACCCGAAGCCGATCAGGGCCAATGAGGAGCATCTGGAAAAATCTCAGTACTTCGCGTACCACAAATCGCACGGACACAACACATATCAATGTCGCAATCTGATATCCGCCTTACTGAAACTGATTGATGATCCACAAGTGAGAAGACTCACTAAGGCCGCAGGAGGCAACCGGAGGCCAAGGAATGAAGAACGAATGGACGTTGAGGACGAACAGGATTTCGAATTGCACCCTAGAAGAATGAGGGATCCCACAGGGAGATACTTACGTTCAGCCAGGAACGACGAGACAAAGCGGGCACATCTATAATAAATCGACAAAAGAGGCCCATATCCGTCTGTGATAATGAAGAATCGATCCGCAATTCAAACAGAAGGAGCTCTCCGGTGGGAAGGATAAACATGAGCAGAAGGGATACAAGCGGATCCTAAAGGCAGGCGAAGGCGTACGCAAGGCGAGCGTATAGTTCCGGCTACCAAATAAACCGTGCCAAAGCGAAGGAACGACTGCCCGCGGGGACGAACCCAATTCTATTTTCGGACTCACAGCTGTTCCACAATCCCCACTCGAACGCACTTGTGATAACAGCCCTGATCCTATACATCCCAGTCCATAGAATCTTAGTGGACACGGGTGCCTATTCGAGCTTTCTGTACTGGAGTGCATTCTTGAAGATGAGCATCGACCAGAATGACTTACGCACGTGTAGCGATCGGATAACAGGCTTCGATGGGAAGACGATCGTTCCCGAAGAAGAGATCACTCTGCCAATTGAAATAGAGGAACTAGCCCGATGGGGCGAACCGTGCTAGAAACGTTTAAGGTGGTGAAGATGAACAGCGAATACAATGCCATCCTAGGACAAAAAACACTATACAAATTGTGGGCAGCCGTATCCATCTTTCACTATTCTCTCAAATTCCCGACCTCAGACTGGATGGGAGTTCATTATGGCGACCAGAGAGAAGCCAGAGAATACTGGAAATCCATGCGGTTATGGCGACAAGTGAAAGAAGAGAAGTCGAAGAAGAATCGAGAGCCGAATTGCACGAAGCTGCCGAACAGGATAAGCAACTACCATCCGAACACCCTGCAGCAGTGGACTATTTTGTTACATAGGATGAATATCAAAATTTGAATGATGCAGCCGGCAAAAAAGAAATCAGTCCGATCAATCGGAAAACGCAACAAGAAGAGTCTGACGAGTCACCCGAGAAAGAGAAGCTTTCGCCATCCGTGCGCCGAGTAGCAGCTGATGACCTCTTTCTGAATGGAGAAAAGACAAGGGAGAATGCACCGAATGTGGCGGAACTCCACAAGAATGGTGATCGAACGGCGACCGAGGCCGCCGATCGGGAAAAGAGCCGATGGAGGAAAAGGACGAGCTGGATCCAAGGGACTTATTCAAAGGCAAGAAGAACGATCGTGCTGAACCAACCGAGGGCACGAAGGTCATTTACCTGGACGAGCCCCACTGCACCAAGCAGTTGCGCATAAGGAGAAA
Organism: Striga asiatica; assembly: GCA_008636005.1. NCBI lineage: Eukaryota > Viridiplantae > Streptophyta > Magnoliopsida > Lamiales > Orobanchaceae > Striga > Striga asiatica. The sequence continues at coordinate 675,680 of BKCP01000780.1, read as the reverse complement.
CCTCAAAGAACCCGTCTGGTCCGAACTAATTAAATTTCTGATTGAAAATGCAGATGTGTTCGCATGGACACATGAGGACATGACAGGGATCGATCCGAACCTGGCATGTCACAGCCTCCGATCGACAAGGCCATCAAGTCGGTTGTCCAGATGAAGAGAAAGTTGGGGCCGGACAGACAAGGCGCGCTTGAGGGCGAGGTAATCAAACGGAGGCGAAATACCTAGTCTAGATTTCTAACCCGGTCCTGGTAAAGAAAAGCAACGGGACATGGAGGCTATGCATTGATTTCAGCAATCTCAACCGAGCCTGCCCCAAGGACAGCTACTCGCTCTCGAACATCGACTATATGGTTGATTCGACATCTAGACACGAGCTTATGAGTTTCATAGACGCCTATTCCAGATACCACCAGATACCAATGGATCCAGATGATGAAGACCACACATCTTTCTATTCACCCAGAAGACTCTATTGCTACACCATGATGCCATTCGGACTGAAGAATGCAGGGGCCACCTACCAAAGGCTTAAGAACAAGATGTTTTCTAAGTTGATTGGTAGCACCATGGAAGTCTATTTAGACGACAAGCTTGTAAAGTTAGTGTATGCGCACGATCATGTAAACCACCTTAATTAAATGTTTTCTATTTTCTGCGATTACTCCATGGTGTTAAACCTAAGAAATGTACATTTGGAGTAGGTTCGGGGAAATTCTTAGGGTACATAGTAAGCCAAAGAGGTATCGAAGCAAACCATGATAAAATCAAGGTAACCGCCTAGATCCATTACAGAGACGCAAAGCCTAACCGGTAAGTTAGCTGCCTTGAACCGTTTCTGTAACACCCCGCCTTGACTAGCTTTGACTTTTGAAAATCAGAGTGAATTTTTCGCTTTTATTTTCAAAATATCGTGCGAGTTTATTTTCGAAAATACTTTCTTAATTGCGTGATGCTATGAAAACTTTCTTAACTTACTATCTCGGACATAAATAAAACATGCAACCAAACGAGCCACTACGGCGATAATGGAGTTATACATGCAGTCCGTCTGTCTCGAACTTAAACTTAGCGGAAGCTTAAAATGAATAATACATATTACACACATACATATTACATACAAATTCATGAATTTTAAAACATAAGATGTGTGTAGAAATGTCCACTGCTCATGACCACGCTCGCCACGTCTGCTCACCCGGCACGCTGGACTCCGACACCTGAAATAAGAAAGACTGTGGGAGTGTGAGCACATCTGCATGCTCGTGGGAAAAACTGGAACTATAATAATCTTACTGTAAACATAAATTTAAAAGCCACATAAAATAAATAAACTGTACTATACTGTAAACTTTCTTAAACTTTATCTTTGGTCCGTCGACCCTCGGCCTTCGGCCGCACGTGTGCACACCATCCAGACACTGAGGGCGAAGCCCCAGCCAGATACCAGGTGGATTAGAAAGGCCCTTAGGTCAGCCTGTCACCTGGGAGAACTTAACTTGCCCACGAACGGGATAATTTGACCGTTCGGGTAGCTGTCTTACTCACGTACCTTATACAGGATAACTGAAATGCGCAATGTAATGCCCAGTAAAGGCTCCCACCTGTTACGCTAAAAATCTGTGCAAGTGCTGGAATACTGGGGTAGCTGTCGGAGGCTCGACTCTCCTTTAGCTACCAAAATATATAAGCAAATATCTAAGCAATTTGCTCGTATTATAGAAACTGATACTAAAACTTAGACAGTTAGGCAGCCAAAAGCAGACATAGCAATAAAATCACATAAGGCACATAGATGCATATGAACACTTAAAATTAGACTGGATTCTCTCGGCTCAACTGACTGTCTTAGGGTTTCTCGAAAAAATTCTTACTTAGGCTCGGAAACCCACTTTTTTGTATTTTCTGTATTGTCTCGAATCGGCCATTCTCGCCGAACTCCGGCGACTATTTCCGACCAACTCACATACTAAATGGATGTTTATGAATGAATGGTCGGTCACTTAAGTCCATGAATGTTCATTTAAATCATTTACTAGAATAGAATGATCGACTAAACTCTCTCGATTTTTATAAAATCGAATACAACTCTGAAAATTCTCAAACTTCATAGTAAAATAGTTCACTTAACCATGTACATGCTGTGCAAATTTCAACTCATTTGAACATTAATAGCCTATCCAATTAGCATCTCACACTTAACATATGAAATGTACTTTACACGCATACATTCAAATAATTTTATAAATTCGTACTCTTGCTCTCTGAAGCTCAAACTTGATGACATTACTCACAACTCAGACAAAAAATTCCCTATAAAATTTAACATTAATCCCGCAAGTATTGGGGGAGTTCTAAATCATCAAAATTCAACTCGACATGCATTCGTTCTAACAAATATAACTCACTCATTTCTTATGATAAAATCATGAAATTTGGTGTGCATGCTCTTAACTTATACATACACATGTCTTAAAAGTTTCATAATTTTATCGTAAGCATAACTCGAGTTATTCGGGTTTGAAGTCAAAACTGAATTCGCGCATAGAAAGTTCAATTTGCACATTTAACTTTAAAAATCAATAACTCGAGTTATACGAGGCCAATTGACTTCATTCTTGATCCTTTGAACTCCTCTTTTCCACAAAAAATACCATAAAATTCTCACATTCCCAGATTTTCAGAGCATAGGAAAAACGTACGAAAACATAGCATATAGATCATGCAAGAAAAACTAGGAGTACTCAATATTAAGAATGCTTGAAACTACTTCAAAAATGAACATATATAGCTCAGTTATATATCAACTCCTTATCTCATCTATTTTATGATTCTAAGAACGTGAGAGAACACGAATATGTTGTTGCCGGCTTTCCTCTCCTTGTCCTTGACTTTAGCTTGCTTTTTCTCGAAATTTTCTTGAACTTAAAGCCTTAAAACTCTTCTATAGTGAGTGTAGGATGAGGTAAGAAGGATATTATGCTGAGGGTATGAAGGTTTCATGCATAGAACTAAAAAATTAGTACAAGTATGCACTCGGGATTTTTGAGTTTGCTCTTGGTCTCTTGATTTTGCTATCGGTTTTTGCTGTTTTGTGAGAGTATTATGGGGACTTCTCTCATGAAAATGCTAAGTACTGATAGAGCATCAAATGAGGAGGATATGCAGCTAATAGAATGGCTTAAAAGGAGTCAAATGGCATTAGAAATTAGGGGACCATGGAGGAAGACAAGTGCTAATGGAAGCTATCTTCTAGGTGCATTAGTGCGGGAATCATTTGAGTGCACCATGGTGCTGTCATGCTTAGTTTTTGGGACTGAAAAGGGGCTGAAAATGTCTGGTTTTAGCACTAGGTAGTGGAGGGAACAACCTCTTACACAAGAATAGAATAATGGAGTATCCATGCTAGCTTAATTAGGCATAAAAAAAAATGCTAATCATGAGTTGACCTTGGTAATGATACTGAGTCTTGATCTTAGGCTGAAAATTATCTAATCTCCCTCTCTAATAGGTGCATGACTAAGGACTATGCATTAGAGTAGATTACATGTGCCTTGGCTTGGTTATGAGGATTGGCGCGAGCTAGGTGCGCACCGCCGGACTCGCGGCCTTGCTAGGGCTTGAGAATTTCTTGGTGAACTTATACACTTAGAAAACTTCTACGTATCATGCTATTAAGGCTCGGCTAGGGTTAAGGCTCGAGAATACTCAGTGCGAGAGTTATGCGTGGCTCGAGGCATTAGCACGGCGAACGCACAGCTAGGGTACTGTGCTAGAGTTCAATGGTTCGGTTCGAATGACAATATTTCGAACATAATAACCTAATAATCTAACATACATAAAATGATCATAAGGCACTTAAACACATGATTTCACATAATCATGTAACAATAACACTTAAATCAAATAACTCAGAAAACTGAAAATTACCGGTTTCACTTTAAAGTGGAGCAAGTGAAATCGTTCTTATATTATAACTGATCGGGGCGTTACAACCTATCCTCCTTAAAATATTTCCGTTCTCGAAAATACAGAACTAGCATACTAAGTCAGAACTCATACTACAAACTATATACAAACGTACAAGATGAATGTACGTAAGTACAACTGAACATCTCAAGACTGAAAATCTGGAAATCAGCCAAACATAACTATTCTTGAATTTGGCAACTATAACGTCCGGTCTGGACCGGGAAATCATGTGCATACTCTTGGTGGCATTGGCCACCCGAAACCTGGGGAGGGCCTTGGCCTATCGAATCAGGCAATAAGTAGCTGCAAGGACTCCCTTGGGAGTCATTGCCCTTAGGCAAAACTTAAATCTTTGTATACACAGCTCACCTGGGTATACGCTTGCATGAGCTAGGGTGGGAAAAACTCGCACTCAATCTGGGTCATAATAACTCGACCAGAAACGGGAGTTATTCAACCGTTCAGGTCCTAACATTACTCGCATACATGTATACGAAGATAAATGATCCAGATATCTAGCTCTGATCTCGGCCTCTCTCTCCTAAGTGGCTTCCGACGCGTCGTGGCGACTGTAGTGAACCTTGAAGAGCTCTATTTCTCTGTTTCTTAGTGACCAAATCCTTCGATCTAGGACTGCTACTTGGCTGCTCATCATATGTCAGGTTCTGCCTGACTTCTACCTCGTCAAAGTTCACTATATGACTCGGGTCGTACACGTACCTTCTCACATCGGAATGTGGAAGACATTATGTACACTCGAGAGCTCTGGGGAAACGCCAGATGGTAGGCTATTACGCCAACTCGATCGAGCATATCAAACGGCCCTATAAAATGGGGATGCCATTTCCCCCTCTTCCCGAATCGTACAACACCTTTCATCGGCGTGACTTTCAGGAATACTTTATCTCTTTCTGATAACGATTGGTTGTGACACGACTCGGCAGATAATGACGCGGCACTATGCACGCGGCACCATCTTGTAAGGTACAAGAGGCGTCGGTGTTGTTTGCAATCAGATAATCGTCCAAGTCAGCAGCTTTGTTGTACTGCGGTACTGAGCTACCTCTACTGGCAGTTTCGATGCCTCCAACTCTTTCAGGGTGTGAATCACAGCTGTCAACTCAAAATCATGAGTTGGGTAGTTCACCTCGTGCGACTTTAGCTGACAGGGAGCCTAAGCCACACCCTGCCATCTTGCATCAAAATGCGACTTTGACCTTGCTTCGAGGCATCACTATAAATAGTGAAACTCTGTCTGGGGTCCGGAATAGTCATCATGGGCGTCGTCGTAAGCTTTCTTTGAGCTTCTAAAAGCTCGACTCACAACGACTACTCTACTCAAATTTCACCGACTTCCTTGTCAATCGAGACAAGGGAAGGACAATCTTGGAAAACCCATCGATGAATCGTCTATAATAACCAGCTAAATTGAGGAAACTACAAACCTCGGTGGCATTCTATGGTATTGACCAGTTCCGAATTGCTTAAATCTTTCTTGGGTCTACTTCAATTCCTCTAGCTGTGATGATGCGGCCTAGAAAAGCCACTCGATCAAGCCAAAATTCCCACTTTGAGAATTTGGCGTACTGTTTCTCTTGCCACAAGAAATCCCCAATCCGGTCCTCAAATGTTGCTCTTGTTGTTCTGGCTACTGGAACAGACCAAAATGTCATCAATGAACACGATAACAAATCGGTCTAAATAATGGATGAAAGACACGGTTCTGGAGATCCATGAATACCACAGACGCATTGCTCAAGCCAAATGGCATCACTACGATCTCATAGTGTCCGTATCTCGTTCTGAAAGCTGTTTTGGCCACGACGGCCTCCTTGATCTTCAGCTAATGGTAATCAGAACGCAGATCTATCTCGGAAAACACACTGGCTCCCCTCAGCTGATCGAATAAGTCCTCTATCCTGGAGAGTAGATATTTAATCTTCACCGTCAACCGGTTCAATTCCGGTAGTCAATACATATTCTCGTAAGCTCATCCTTCTCCTTCTCAAAGAGGACAGGTACTCGCCAAGGTGCTACGCTCGGTTAGATGAAACCAAGACTCAACGACACTTAAATTTGAGCCTTCAACTCCTAAAGCTCCATTGACACCGTGCAATACGACGCTTTTGACACTAGTCCCGCTCCGGGGACTAAGTCGATTGCGAACTCCTCCTGAAGATTAGTTGGTCCTCCTGGTAGCGGTTTCGAGAAAACATCCATGAAAACACGGACAATGGGCAAATCTCTGGGTGACGGCCCTTCCGAAGTCTCCCCAACAATGTTGACAAAAAAAAAATCCAGACAATCTTCCTTCTGTAAAATCTTCGTCGCCTTCTCCATGGAACTAACCCGTGGTGAGGTTCGGGTCTTGGTCCCGAAAATGTGATGTGGCTCCCCTCGGATACGTATAAGCTCACCTCCTTGTCATGACATCTGATGTCTGCGCGGTACCTTGACAAGTAATCCATGCCAAAGATTTAGGACAAAAACCCTCCATCTTGTTTACAAACGCGTCTACTTCTAGGGTTCTGCCTCCAATACGATTTTTGGCCAGGGAATTTCTGACTATCTTCCTCCCGAAGCTAGGCTGCCCTCGAGAGGTTCGACCGTACTCATTCCCTAGACCCTCGTAGCTGATAAAACACTTGGCCGAGACGAACGAATGTGTCGCCCCGGTATCAACATGCTTTCTTCCCCTTGGTGTCTAAGAGGTGGCGAGCAAAAGCGCTCTCATTAGCGAATTTACACTCGAATTCCTCTACCGAGTGGCCTCATGCTGAAAGGCACTGGAACCTTGCATTAACTTTCCGCGAATAATGCGTTGTTGGAACTTGGTTTCCAGAATCTTTTAGCGCCGATCCCAAGTCATCTCATTATATTTATCGTCTGTCTCATACGCTAGTAGTCGTTCCACAACTCCCTATAATTGGCCCATGACTGTAGCCCGTTCTCACCCAATGGGTGGGTCCGGAGCTCTTGTGGGACGACTTTCTGGATAGCCACTAACTTTTGACGAGAACCAGTATAGCCAATTAAGAAATAACCATACCATACTTGAAACGTTTAATGAAACCGAAAACACCTAGCTTGGCTAGAATTTTGACTTAGTCTAAAGATCTGATTCAAACTGGAGTTTTGACTTAGGCTAGTGTCCTTGGACTTAGCTGCTCTAGACTTCTGTCTAGAGTTCTTGGTCTTAGCTCAACTTTCTAGAGTTCTCTCTCTAGGGTTCTCTTTCTTACAGGAGGATAGTTATCTAGGCCCCATACTTGAACTTAAATAAGCACTTGCAAAACTTAAAACTTGGCTTAGATGACTTACCTCGGAGCCAGGACGGAGTGAGCGTGGCGTGGTCATGCTTTTTCTAAAACTTTTTGACGTATCCAGAACGCTAACTGCTCTAATACCAAGCTATAACACCCCGCCTTGACTAGCTTTGACTTTTGAAAATAAGAGTAAATTTTTCGCTTTTATTTTCGAAATATCGTGCGAGTTTATTTTTGAAAATACTTTCTTAATTGCGTGATGCTACGAAAACTTTCTTAACTTACTATCTCGGACATAAATAAAACATGCAACCAAACGAGCCACTACGGCGATAATGGAGTTATACATGCAGTCCGTCTGACTCGAACTTAAACTTAGCGGAAGCTGAAAATGAATAATACATATTACACACGTACATATTACATACAAATTCATGAATTTTAAAACATAAGATGTGTGTAAAATGTCCACTGCTCAGGACCACGCTTGCCACGTCTGCTCACCCGGCACGCTGGACTCCGACACCTAAAATAAGAAAGACTGTGGGAGTGTGATCACATCTGCATGCTCGTGGGAAAAACTGGAACTGTAATAATCTTACTGTAAACATAAATTTAAAATCCACATAAAATAAATAAACTGTACTATACTGTAAACTTTTCTTAAACTTTATCTTTGGTCCGTCGACCCTCGGCCTTCGGCCACTCGTGTGCACACCATCCAGACACTGAGGGCGAAGCCCCAGCCGGATACCAGGTAGATTAGAAAGGCCCTTAGGTCAGACTCTCACCTGGGAGAACTTAACTTGACCACGGACGGGATAATTCGACCGTTCAGGTAGCTGTCTTACGCACGTACCTTATACAAGATAACTGAAATGCGCAATGTAACACCCAGTAAAGGCTCCCACCTGTTACACTGAAAATCTGTGCAAGTGCAAAGCAGACATAGCAAGAAAATCACATAGGCAGGAGATGCATATGAACACTTAAAATTGGACTTGTTTCTCTCGGCTCAACCGATTGTCTTAGGGTTTCTCGAAAAAATTCTTACTTAGGCTCGGAAACCCACTTTTTTGTATTTTCTGTACTATCTCGAATCGGCCATTCTCGCCGAACTCCGGTGACTAGTTCCGACCAAATCACATACTAAATGGATGTTTATGAATGAATGGTCGGTCACTTAAGTCCATGAATGTTCATTTAAATCATTTACTAGAATAGAATGATCGACTAAACTCTCTCGATTTTTTCAAAATCGAATATAGCTCTGAAAATTCTCAAACTTTTCACTTTACCATGTACATGCTGTACAAATTTCAATTCATTTGAATATTAATAGCCTATCCAATTAGCATCTCAAACTTAACATATGAAATGTACTTTACACGCATACATTCAAATAATTTTATAAATTCGTACTCTTGCCCTCTGAAGCTCAAACTTGGTGACATTACTCACAAAGAATACAAGAAATTCCCTTTAAAATTTCACATTAATCCCGCAAGTATTGGGGGAGTTCTAAAGCATCAAAATTCAACTCGACATGCATTCGGTCTAACAAATATAACTCACCCATTTCTTATGATAAAATCATGAATTTTGGTTTGCATGCTCTTCACTTATACATACACATGTCCTGAAAATTTCATAATTTTATCCTAAGCATAACTCGAGTTATTTGGGTTTTTTGAAACTGAATTCGAGCATATAAAGTTCAATTTGCACATCTAATTTTAAAAATCAATAACTCGAGTTATGCTAGGCCAATTGACTTCATTATTGATCCTATGAACTCCTATTTTCCAAATAAATAGCCATAAAATTCACACATTCCCAGATTTTTTAGAGCATAGGCAAAAATGTACGAAGACATAGCATATAGAACATGCAAGAAAAACTGGGAGTACTTTACATTAAGCATGCTTGAAACTACTTCAAACCTGAACATATATAGCTCAATTATATATCAATCAACTCCTTATCTCATCTATTTTATGAGTAAAAATATTTTATCACACCAACCTCTTTAATTTCAAGAAAAACGTGAGAGAACGTGAATATGTTGGTGCCGGCTTTCCTCTCCTTGTCCTCGACTTTAGCTTGCTTTTTCTCAAAATTTTCTTGAACTTATTAAAACTCTTCTATAGTGAGCGTAGGATGAGGTAAGAAGTATATTATGCTGAGGGTATGAAGGCTTCATGCATAGAACTCAAAAATGAGTACAAGTATGCACTCGGGATTTTTGAGTTTTCTCTTGGTCTCTTGATTTTGCTCTCAGTTTTTGCTGTTTTGTGGGAGTATTATGTGGACTTCTCTCATGAAAATGCTAAGTACTGATAGAGAATCAAATGAGGAGGATATGAAGCTGATAGAATGGCTTAAAAGAAGTCAAAGGGCATTAGAAATTAGGGGACCGTGGAGGAAGACAAGTGCTAATGGAAGCTAACTTCTAGGTGCATTAGTGGGGGAATCATTTGAGTGCACCATGGTGCTGTCATGATCAGTTTTTGGGACTGAAAAGGGGCTGAGAATGTCTGGTTTTAGCACTAGGTAGTGGAGGGAACAACCTCTTACACAAGAATAGAATAATGGAGTATCCATGCTAGCTTAATTAGGCATAGAAAAATGCTAATCATGATTTGACCTTGGTAATGATACTTAGACTTGATCTTAGGCTGAAAATTATCTAATCTCCCTCTCTAATAGGTGAATGACTAAGGCCTATGCATTTGAGTAGATTACATGTGCCTTGGCTCGGTTATAAGGATTGGCGCGAGCTAGGTGTGCACAGTCGGACTCGCGGCCTTGCTAGGGCTTGAGAATTTCTTGGTGAACTTATACACTTAGAAAACTTCTAAGTATCATACTATTAAGGATCAGCTAGGGTTAGGGCTCGAGAATACTCAGCGCGAGAGTAATGCGTGGCTCTGGGCATTAGCACGGCAAACGCGCGGCTAGGCACTGCGGTAGAGTTTAATGGTTCGGTTCGAATGACAATATTTCGAACATAATAATCGAATAATCTAACATACATAAATGATCATAAGGCACTTAAACACATGATTTCTCATAATCATGTAATAATAACACTTAAATCAAATAACTCAGAAAACTGAAAATTATCGGTTTCACTTTAAAGTCGAGCAAGTGAAATTGTTCTCATATTATAATTGATCGGGGCGTTACAGTTTCAGTTCTAAGTCCACCGACAAATGCAAACCGTTCTTTGAAATGATAAAGAGGAATAAAACATTCGAATGGACAAACGAGTACCAGAAGGCACTCGACTGAATCAAACATTCCCTCGTTCGGACATCGATCCTACAAAAACTGAACCTGGGGAGATGTTATTCCTCTACTGAAGTGTCACACAATCCGCTATAAGCGCCTTGCTTGTCCGTGAAGAAGACACATGTCATTATCCGGTCTATTATGTAAGTGCATGAAGCCGAAGTCTGTTACCCATCCATCGAGAAGCTGATATTCTCATTAGTAACTGCCTCACAAGACCTCGGACAGTATTTCCTCGAACATCAAATTACAGTACTGTTCGCGTACCCTATCAAGTTGATTCTTCACAGGCTGGATACATCCGGAAGATGATAAAGTGGGCCGTCGAGCTCGAACAATACGATATACAGTAACGGCCATTAAGGGTCAAGCGCTATCTGATATCATAGCTGAATTCACGCCCAGGGCCGAACCAGTACAAGACACGGAAACTTGGGAGATGTATATCGACTGATCCTCAACCTTGGATGGATCCAGAGGGGGAGTTGTCATGGTCAGCCCCCTAAAGAAGTTGTATTGTCATTCAATTTGATACTTATTTTATGCAACCAACAACGAGGCCCGAGGATGAATACGAAGCACTCCTGTCCGGACTTAACTTGGCCGAATTGATGAGTCTTTTAAGTCTGAGAGTTTATTTCGACTCCATGTTGTTGGTAAAACAGATTTCAGGGGAGTTCGAGATAAAGGAACCGCAACTGGTCCCCTATCTGAATCTCGGCCGCAAAAAGATGCAAAGGGCAAACATTAGACTAGAACATATCCCAAGGACCGAGAACGTTCAAGCGGATGCGTTGCTTCGTCTATCCTCGAGCAAGGGAACGGAGGAGATTGAGTATGTCTACACACGACACTAAGAGAGGCCGACCGTACAGGTTGAGTAGATAATGTCAGTCAAAAGTGCAACCGCTTGCCAAACCCTTGGATGGATGTATCCGATTCGGTCTTACCTGGAGACAGAAATGCTCCCGACCGACCCAAAGGAATCTAGATCGCTCCGAACCCATTCGGCGAGATATACCATTGTGGGCGGAACAATGTACAAAAGGTGTTATTCGGCCCCACTACTTAAATGTATTGATGCTGATGAGGCCGAACGGGTGATGAATGAAATTCACGAAAGAGTGTGCAGGAGCCATTCGAGAGGACAAGCTTTGGCACACAAAATCCTCAGACATGGATGTTATTGGCCTACTCTGAAAAATGATTCATCCAATTTAGCACGAAGATGTGAAAAGTGTCAAACGTTCGCCCCAAACCTAAAAAAGCCGGCCCAACCGCTCACGTTAATATTCAGTCCCTGGCCGTTTGTGAAAATGGGGGATTGATCTAGTCGGCCCACTGTCAACGGGCAAAAGGGGAGTCAAGTACGCGGTGGTACCAGTCGACTATTTTACCAAATGGGCGAAAGCGTAGCCTTTGGCTATTATCACCGAACACAAGATGATATATTTCTTGTGGAAATCCATTGTTTGTCAATTCGGTGTGCCTCATTCGATAGTTACCGGTAACGGACGATAGTTTGAAGGAAGATGTTCGATGCGTTCTGTGAGGAATTAAGAATTCGACATCACTTTTCCACCCCGTATGACCCCCAGTCAAACGGGCAGGTGGAAGCCGGGAATAAAATCATCAAACAAGGGTTGAAGTTGCGACGAGAGACCTCAAAAGGGGCCTGCTCGAAGAGTTATCTACAATATTGTGGGCGTACCGAACTACTGCGAGGTCAACAACCAGAGAGACGCCTTTTTCATAGGCGTACAGTTCGGAGGCGATGGTCCCGGTCGAAATCAGTTCGAAGACCTACTGGGTGGAAAATTTTGAAGAAGAAGCCAATACTGAGTCAAAGAACTGCGAGACCATGCCGAATTGAAGAATGCGGCTTTAAACGAGTGACGAAAAGTTACTTTAACACAAGAGTTAAATCACGACTATACAAACCGGGAGAACTTGTGCTGAAAAGAGTGACAGAACCGGATCTGGGCTCGTTGAGGCCAAAGTGGGAGGGCCCGTACTTAGAAGATACCGTACTCAGGAATGGGGCCTACCGATTGAAATACTTAGATGGAACTTCTATGATGTTGTAACGCCCTGTTGATATTTAAAGGAAATCCATGGCTTTTCCAAAAATCATAGTAAAATTTGAACTCATTTTTTGATTTTAAACATTTTCGGCGTTACTTATTCACTTTATAATGTAGTTCAAGTCGTGTCTGAACTAACGGGGATTCATTACCCGATTTTCACAAGGATATCTTTATTCAACATCACAATCATGTTCATAGACATCATAGGCAATGTGTCAATATAAACTAATTCATCAGGTTTCATAGCATGCAAATAAACCATCTCATTGGGTTTAAAAAACATTCCATCATGCCCAAAACATAATTCACAATTTTTCCAAAGTCTCATTGTTTGAAAAATAATAATAAGTTCAACATAATCATCAAGAAAGCAGAAGCATAAACGAATCATAAATGCAGACCGGCCACTCGTCTCCTCGTCGCCATGCCTGCCACCTGCTCAACCTGAAAAGACGGAGTAATGGGAGTGAGCACACCACGTGCTCACTACTATGCACATAAATCAAATATATATGACAGATAGGTAACGTCGCAGCATGAACATGAATCAATCAACATATCACATCTCTTAATCATATAATACTCATGTGCACATCTATCATTAGCCATTGGAGGACATACAACTCTCAACAATGGGAGTACATGCCGACGGACATACAGCTCACATCGGCATGGCCTATCATTATGCTAAGAGAGACTGCCTATCGTTAGGCACCGTCGAAGGACATACAGCTCACATCGATGGGGATAACCGTTCGAAGGACATACAGCTCACATCGAAGGTTACATGGTTCACACGCATACATTGATCATACCGTCCAACAAATATAAACAATTTATGGCATAGATATTTAAATAAAACCAACCTGGACACTTAAGCAGAAAAAATGATCGAACAACAGTGTAGGTTGAGAGCTCAGCTCGTCAGACACCTACATTTTTATCAAGATAGCCTTATAAATATACAACCTTGACACTTAAAATAAATCACGAAAATCCATACTTAGTCGAACATCATCGACTAAGTAATTTGTGGAATTTGTGGAGTTTGGAACACTTTGAACTTGACGACTACACTCGGAACAATCATTTAAAAACATAAAATAAATAGACTCAAAATGGGACCAGAAAACCAGAGATTGACCCTTAAATCAATTCCCACATAATAAACACAATTCTGCAAAATTAAGGACAAAGTGAAGGGTTTCTGGTTCAATATGCTACAAGATGAATTTTCCTTTGAAAAATTTTAACCACATGTTGAACATCATGAAAGACTCCAAATCTAAAAAATTCACTCAATTTTAACAAACCTATGATTTCATACAGATTTTCAAAGAAACAGGCCAAAACAACATGTAATCAGTCCACATAGCTATCATTCGAATTTTGATCTAAAAGTTTTATACAATGGACTATATCGTCGGAGAGTTCAACCCTCAAAATGTCAAGAAAAAAAGCCGAGTGTTCGATTTTTAACAACTTTTCAAAGAATCGGGACAAAATCACCATATCTCGGTTCGGGTACCTATACTTCGAGTTAAATTCTGAACTTTTAACTACATGCTCAACATGACAAAATACTCCAAAATTTAGAAAACCATATAATTTGGATGTGTCGATTACTAATCACCAATTTTTAAAGATTTATGGCATAAATCGAAAAATTCAGTTCATATAGCTGTAAGCCAAATTAAAATACGAAATTTTAACACAATACTCCCCTTTATAACAGCAGATGACCCTCAAAATTTCAAGTCATTTGGAGGGACGTACGATTTTAAATGATTTTTTAAAAATTCAGCTGCATGATCGACTTTAAAAATTCGTAACGGTTTCAAAACTTAAAGAAATTGACCAAGGCTTTGACCATTAAGCCAAGGACACACCAAAGTTCCAGAATCCACAATATTTCCACAAAACAAACTGAGATTCAATGGTTTCTTAATTAAACCATTCGAATCTCAAACAATTCCACATAATTTCAACAATTAATCACCAATACTCATGAAATAAACTCCAAGATCATCATAAAACATAATATATCAGAGGGATAGCCACCCTTTACCATACTTCAAGGAAAAGACTCGTGAAAAGCTGATCGGAAGGATGGCAAATGCTCTTCGGCGGCTATCGCGCAGCTCGTCGCGGTACTCGTGGCTGGTGCGATCGGAGGGCCATGGACGTTTGAATCCTGCTCATGGTGGATCGAAGATGGCGACCAACCAGACAGTGCGTGGCGCTATCCGTTCGCTGTGGTCCTCCTTGCATGCTTGTCGGCGGTGGCTTCCGTGCGCGGTTATGAATGCCGAGAGGAGGGGTTAGATTTTTGGGGCGATGGGTTTGATTGTTTTCTCTGGTTTTCTCCTTGCGTGAAAAGAGGGTGGAGAAGAGATGGAATTTCAGATTTGATAAGTTCGAGGGAGAGTATTTGGGCTTAAGTTATATGGCTAAAAAAATAGGAAAAATCATTTGATACTTACTACCAAATTTAATCCACACTTAAGAGCAATAAGGGGGTTCCATACTGTCAAAAGGGAGAGCATTAAGGCTGGGATCAATGCCCACAATTTGCTTGTGACTCTCTTTCAAAATGGCCAAGGTAAAACTTTAATTTTAAATGCTCATCATTTGATCAAGGAGTGGGGTGGGTTCGACTTAGGAAATGGACCGATTTATTGTCATAAGGGCCGAAATCAAGGGTTTAAAGGGCTGGACTGATTGACCCAAGGTCCGGTTCAATTGCTCGAGAATAAAATAACGAGAACGATATAAAAATAATCTTCACAATTAAACTGAAGATTCGAACAACGAACGACAAATAAAATCAGACTAGCATATATATATATATATATATATATATATAATCATATTATTCAATCAATAATATAATAATATGCAATTAAATAAGGCACAGGAAAAAAAATAAAAATATGCAAATAAATAAATAATCCAGAAAAATCTATATATTAAACGTGGTACTACAATCTATCCTCCTTAAATGATTTCCGTCCTCGAAAATTCTACAAGAACAGACAACTCATAAGAAGAACACATACATGGAGGAAATACAAATTTTGAGATTTGGATACTACTCCAACAAATCATAATAATCATATGACATGCAAAGTCAATCCATCTCACTTATGTACTGATAACAACTCGGCTTCAAGCCCCTAGGTAGACCTGGCTAATTGACTCTTATTTCAAACCCCAGAACCTATCTGGCTAATTAGCTATTATACGCCCCCAGCTTCAAGCCCCTAGGTAGACCCGGCTAACCGACTCTTATTTCAAGCCCCCAGAATTTACTCGGGTAATTAGTTATTATACGCCGTTAACCTAAGTTCATGAACGTTGGTATATAACATATCAGTATCTGGCTAATTGACTCTTATTTCAAGCCCCTAGATAAATTCTCACAGTTCAAAATTGGACCACCGGCCTATGATCATGCTTATAAGAACTATACTACCACATGGTTATACAGAATAAACTATGGTATAGAACCCCTACTTCAGGGGTCAATTCGTGGCATCAAGCTTCAGTATCGTGCCCGGGTCACGCTGAAAACTTGCCCATTGCCCCATCATGAACCGTGCGTCTCCGTCAGAACAACCGACACGGTGTTCCATGCTAACATTCTAACTCATAACACTATCCCCTTCGAAGTTTCAATCCCTACGAAGCATACATAGTCCCAAATCGAGACTCGAGACTCTGCCCTACATCAATGCAGAACCTTAAATTTGCCAACTCAAGAAACATCCCTCATATGGCATAGGAACTAATCGACAAGTCTCCCTTAATTGAGAATTATTGATTAGGGAATTCATACATCGGTTCAGTGAAAATTGGAACTCTCAGTTCAAAGCTCGGGAGGAAGGTTCAAAGGAGAATTTATTATTTGACACGGTGAACCCGCCATACAAACTAAAAAAAGAATCAATTGTTCGATGTTAGTGCACTGTCACTCGAGAGGAGGCACACTCGCTGGCGCTGCATAAGCGGGGCGCTGGGAGGTGTGCGTGCACCTATTCGGAGACCAACTGTAAGGTCGAGGTTTACCACATACTGTGGCATGGGGAGTTCGTGCATTCGGTGATGGCGGCTGCAGCTCGCGTGTGAGTCGACGGTCGGCTGCGCGCTAGCCTCGCGTCTCACAGCACGGGCGTGCGTGCTCGGCCACCACTTCGTGTGGCTACACCCAGCCAGAGCCGGCCTTCGGTTCGAGGTACTGAAACGAAATTCTCTAATTCATGGTTAATAGTTTCCAATGTAAACGGAAGGAAAAAAGGTTTTTCATAAAACTTTCAGACAACGAAAATTTAAGGTTTAATCAAAAATAATTTTCCCGTATCATTTAGGTATAAAACAACTTCGACAGTTTCAAGGGTTTCAAATCATAACGTGATATAAACTGAGTTCCAAGTCCACCACCTTTCCCCGATCAATACAATCTCAAGCGAACGTATAACAATAGAGATAGGAAAAAAAATTCCCAAACAGAACGAATATCGGCTTCTCAGCCAAGAATGACCCCAATTCAGCAATCATTGTCGAACAACGAAATGGTTAGCTTTCTTGACTCTTCCGACTAACAGTGTTGGCCGCCACGTTAGTTCTTACTCAGGTAGCTAATTGTGCCAACAGTCCTAAACGAGCTCAAATTCTACGCGACTAAGATTTTCACGATTCTGGATCTCGTCGCAAAGCCTCATTTGGCATGTTGGACCCTCTTTATCTTCCGTTGGTCGAACTGGTCCTAACTACTTGGTAGCGGTTGATCACCCTTCGTCATCAGTCGGTTGACTCGTCCCGATCGTGTCTCGAAAATAAATCAGGACGTAATCGATAAAGATGATGACAAATCGATCCGATATGAATGGAATACCTAGTCCGAATGGCATAACCACAACCGAAAGAATGATATAAGACAAGCGGAAAACTGAAAGTACTCGTCCTAATTAATACACAAAGTTGCAAAACTTGAACTCGAAACTCCAAACGAACCAAAACAAAAACTAGAGTTTTTAACTGATTGCAAAAGTTTAAGAAAAACAAAGGATTACTCCCGAAACTCCGAAGGAAATAAAAAGAACGAGAGTTTTCAAAGGCTATGATGAACAAAATTCAAGAACGAAGACAGCTCTGCACCTCACGATGTGCTTGCACCAGGCTTGACTACCCTCCTTAAAAGATCCTTCATAATCCTCAACACGCGGGCATCACACTCGACTCAATACCCGGAAGATAATTTTGTCGTCTCCTTCAAGATTGAAGTGTCGCCTCGCAGTTGTTTGTCCTATTTTTGTTACATTTTTCGTGCGTGTTTTACTTTTCTTTTTCTCCCGTTTTAGGTCGTTTCTTTCGTTTTTAGTCCGTTTCGTATTTTATTGTGTTTTCCTTCATTTTGAGTCTTTAGGTGTTTTTCGTTTGTTTTTCTGGTTTTCTTCCTCTTTTGTCATTTATGGTGTGTAGGTCGGGAGCTTCGTGTGAATTTTCTCAACAAGAAAAATTAGTTTAGAGAGCATAATTGAATATATGAATTCTTTACAAAGCGTATCAAAAAATAGAACTCAATTCCGATTTCGAACGAGCCCAAACGAGCCCGAAGCGTAAAGTCATGCAGTGCAGCCAATGTCACGGCTCGCAGCCAAAGTCATGACTCGCGAATTTAACAGAGCCTCCCAGCGACCCCACGACCCGCAGACTCGTGACTCACGAGTCAACTCGCGCTTCGCGACCTGTTCGACCCTGTTTTTATTTTTGCTTGTTTTTTCTCGTTTTTGCCCCATCCGATACCTATGTGATTGATATGCGCGATTTCAATGTAATTCTTGGCATGGACTGGCTCACTCGTCATCGAGCCGACATCCGGTTCCAGGAGTGGGAAGTTACTCTCTATTCAGATGGTGAACAGCCTATCTTATTCTATAGGGTGAAGTCGAGGACTGTGCCTCGAGTCATCTCTTCTCTCAAAGCTATGAAGAGTGTGTCGAAGGGTAGCTGTCAAGGTTACCTAGTGAGCTTGGTGAATGAGGATACCGAGCGGACTCCGGAGAGGGTCTCGATTGTTTGCGAGTACTTTGATGTATTTCTAGAGCAGTTGCCAGGAGGACCGTCGGATCGCCAGGTCGACTTTACTATCGGCTTAGTACCTGGAGCTTGTCCCGTGTCAAAGGCACCCTACCGTATGGAGCCGAAGGAGTTGTGTAACGCCCCACTTTTATTTGCCGAAATTCAGAATAAATTTTTCAAAATTTATTTCAAAATACTTGAGGCGCTACTAATTTTCAAAAACTATTTCAACCATGTCATATATGCAACTCCCAACGAGTTCAATAATAAAAAATAATCAACCCCCAAACCGGGTTCAATAATCATAAATAGTCAACACCCAAACCGGGTTCATAAATGACATCAACTCCCAAAATTGGGTTCATCAAATCCATAAATACTAGGGAGTACACTCCCTATCAATAATCTGAAATCCAATGTATATCAGACGTGCATAAATAATACTAGCAGTTCAAACAACGGAAACAATCATTAAAATGACCACAACTTGCCTCCCTATGTCGTGCCTGCAAAACTAACCTGCATCCATGAAGAGCAGGTGGGGATGAGCACAATAGGAAAATCGAGGTGCTCACCACTATGCAATAAACATTTACGTATCAAACTGTAACGCCCCACTTTATTTTGAAAGATTTATCGAATTTATTTAATAGAAACCACAATAAATTTTTATTTTACAAACATTAATGTACTTAAAAACTCAGTGGGCGCTACTCAACCTACCAAAAGCTTTTATCCAAAAATGCTAACACAACAAATAAAGGCAGCATGCACGAATAATAAACCATAAACCAATCTAGCATTCATTAGGTTCCAATTCATAAAAGATAATTCATAATTCCATGTTCCGAAATGACATAACTACAATATCCAAATTCAACATGAGTTCATGAACTAAGCGGAAGCAAGGTTAATAAAGCAATAATAAATAATATAACCACCACTCGTCATCTCGTCTCGTCACCCGCCAGCTGCTTAACCTGCATCCGTGAAGAGCAGGTGGGAGTGAGTACAGTTAAATATCGTACTCACACTATGCATATGAATAACATAATAATGGTATGGTCGCAGCATGAACATAAACAATGATCACAACATGTCTCATCTCCTAATCAAAATCACACCATTTAACCTTACTCATGTGCACATCTATCGCTAGCCGCAGAACGGGGATTCATTACCCGAAGGCGGGAGTACGTGCCACTGTAACGGACACGGCCTTCCATATGGGCTTACGTACCTCACAAGGGCACGGCCATATCAGGACTTAAAGGAGATTGCCACACAAGGGCACCGTACCGTAACTCGACGGGGACAACCGTACCGACGGCCGTAACAGCTCACATCGATAGGCTACATGTTCATTTTCATACATAGATCACACCAAATTTGCAACATGATTAAAATCAAACATATGCATAGATAATTTTTGAATAACAACCCACCTGGATTTGGACTGATGACAGTAATTCAGAATAGTCGTAGGTTGAGGCCTGACTCCTCAAACACCTACATTATGTCAAGATCCTACAATCAATATCGTGACTAAATCGGAAAACACAAAACAGACCTAGTCGAACTTGTTTCGACTAAGTAGTTCGTGAAGTCCTGTGGATGTTGGAACACTAAGACTCGGCACTAAACTCGACCAAACCACATATGAGAGTTCACATAAATCCATCTAAGGATTGACCAAGTCAAACTCACATCAAAACGAAAAGCAAGTCGATTCCCAACTTTCATAAAAATCATGTTCGGAAATAGAAATCATTTAATCGCATGAAAATAGATGGTCAAGCTACCCTACGAGTTAAGCTCTGAAAATTTACCCAAAATTTCATCTCCCGGAAACATGTAAAATCACAAAGTTTCAGCTTTAAACTCGAAATATCCTATTTTATAAAATTCAAACAGTAATTCAGCAAAAAGGGCACATTAATCCATACTCAGACTTAATGAATGAATCTGAACCTGAAAATTTTACACAACAACATTCAGTATGTCAAAGCTCACTTATAAAAATTCCAGCTTTAAATGATAACTACTGCTATTTTTAAAAATTCAAACGAGCAACAGCAGTTTATCGAATTTAAATTTAAACTGAATCGAAACAGACACTAAAAATTCCCATATTTTACAAACATGATCAAACACCTAAAATATGACTCTCAGCAAAATTTCAGAATTTTTCATGCAGTAACCGATTTTTAAAAATTCAAACAACATTTCTGCCGAATCAATAAATAAAATATTATCCATATCAAATCAACTCCAAAAATTCCAAAAATTTAACACAACACATATAAGTCACAGAGGCACGACATATTCGAATTTCAGCTCATTTCAGTCAAGCATGAATTTATTATGCATTTAGCAATATTCTGGACAGAATACAAATTAATTATTAAAAATAGCTACAGGTCTCGAAAAATTATGAAAATTTTACACAAGGCAGGAAATGAACAGATAACACATCCCTCAAAATTTCACATCGTTTCAAGCAGCGAGCTATTTTTAAAAATTCAAACACCAAAATAGACAATTTAACAATTAATTCATAACACGAAATTTCTCGTCCGAGGCCTTCCCATAAGGCCAAGGACTCGACTTTGTTCCAATATCCACTGACTTACACGAGTTTCGAGGCCTCGTTCGATTTCTCATAATCGAAGAGATCCCGAACATATATACGATTACACATAAAATCATCTCTTTCACATAAATTCATGTCGAACCCATTAATCGCAACATATTCACATCTCGTAAATCAAATCGCAAGGGCACATCACGTCATTTAAAACACGATAAGCAACTAACATATAAACGATTTAAACGAGACGGGATCGACTAGGTACCGTTCTCGGGAAAACTCGAAAAACGGAAACGAAAAAGACGAACGGGGATGAAGGGCTCGACGGATTCTCGCGTCTCGCCGGGAAAGAAGGTGCAGCAGCGGCTATTCTCGACTGCTCGGTTGCTGCGGCGCTCGATGCTTGAGACGAGGAGCAGCTCGCGGCGGCACAAAGCGGCGGCACGGGCTCAACGGCTGGCTCGCGGAAGAGGAGCAGGCTTGACGCGGCCGTAGGGCCTCGTTGGTCGTCGGTAGAGGGGCAGCAGGGTCGCCGGAGGGGAAGTCTCGTCTGCTTGCAAGTAGAGGGCTGCAGCGATGGAGGGCTTGCAGGCGCCGGTCGTGGAGGACTCGCCGGAGGGAGGGCCTGCGCGAACAGAGCAGCAGCGATGGGGGCTTGCAAAGGAGTTACAGGCGCTCGTCGGAGGAGAGCTCGACGCGATGGTGTTGATGATGATGGGTGATCAGATCACAAGGGGAAAGAGGGATAGTGACGGGATTTCGCAACAGACGAAGCGAAGAGGATGAACAGAAAAAAAAAACGAGGGATTTGTCTTCTCTGTACGCGATCGAATTTTGACGAGGAAGGAAGTGACTGCGGGCTTAGGTTCCTTCTACCGAGCGTGAGAGTTAGACAAATAATAGATTAGGGTTAGGAATATTTCTCTTCAAGATAACACAACTCACGCGTGAAAGAAAAAAGAGGAGAAAATCTGTCGGGCCGGGCCCGAGAAGTTGGGTCAAATGGATTTTTGGGCCGGTTGGGACATTAAATCGGCTCACGGGCTCGATTAAAAATTTAAACGGACATTTTTCGGGCCCAATTTCGGTTCCAACGAAAATCCTCGGGCTCGATTTCGAATGTAAACACGCGATAAAATAATCCGAACAATATATATATTTATATTCTCATATTTTTAATTACACATTAATAATCACAAAAATTCAATTAAACAATTACACATTTAGCATTTAATCACATTTGACAATTATTAAATATTATGGCATTCAAGAAAAATAAATATAAATATTGTCACAGAAATAACAATAATAATAATAATAATATATCCCAAATAATCCACAAATAAACGGGGCATTACACAAATGGTAACGAAGAAAGTACGATCACAGCATGTATATGAATCAATCCAAGTATCCCAAGTTTCATCGTAAATTCACAGTGTTCAGACTCATGTGCACATCTATACCAATAGACTACTGTCGGTAGATGTATCGAAGGCCCTCGCTCGGGTCATGCTTCGAATGCCCCATGGGCTCTACATCTATGCCCTTCGGTCCTACACACCGAATCGCCCCACGGGCTTCCATCGATGCCCAACAGTAGGAGTAACCCGTCGGGTTTATTTTCATAAATACGGGACAACCGTTCGACGGCCGGTACAGCTCACATCGAAGGCTACATGATTCGTAAGCACACATTGATCATATCAAGTAAAGTAAACCATTTATTGCATAGACAATTTTTAAATAAAACCCACCTGGAAATCGGAATGGGAAAACACACAAGTAGTGGGACGTAGGTCGAGGGCTCAACTCCTCAAATACCTACATTTAATCAAGATAATTTTATAAATATATTATCTTGATATTTACAAGTATTAAATACTCACTCTTAATCACAATAATGATTAAGGGATTTTATCGGAATTTTTCGTGGACTTGGAACTCTCAAATTTTTAAAAGAAAAGACTCGGAGATTAAAAATAGAGTCTCGAGACTTAAAATAATTTTTCCCAAATTTTGTTTCTCATTTGAAAATATTTTTAGAATTGAAATCGGTACAAAAAACGGACTCCGGTATAAAAAATTGGCTAAAGTACACAAATGTAATTGCTTCTCCAACTAATTACAGCAATACGATCCATTGAAACAAATTACCCAAAGACGACTAGTTAACCTTTTTCCCCTTAAATTGGTTATCTCTTTCTCTTTCTTCAATAATATACTCTCTCTCATATGCTCTCGATATTTTCCATTCCCTGTTTCCCTCTCTTTTCATTTCCTTTCTTAAACTCAATCTCTCTCTTCAACAAATTTTGTCCTGCGAAATAAACTACAAATAAAATATTTGTCAATATAAAAAATAATAAAAAATATCAGAATAGAGAAATAATGTTCTAAAATAAAAAAATACTTATATTTCTCAAATAAACTATCATTAATAAAATAAATAAACCTCAAATAAACTATCAATAAACTTTTGATTTATTAATTTAAATCTACTTACATTTTCTTTTTATAAACTTTTTGTATATTTTAAGTTTATCTTAAGTTTATTGCAACTCTTAAATATTTATTGAAAACTAATTTAAACTTTTGATTTATCTTAAGTTTATTATATATTTATTTACACTAAATCACAAAATTATAAATAATTAAATAATGTTCTAAAATAAAAAAATACTTATATTCCTCAAATAAACTTTCATTAATAAAATAAATAAACCTCAAATAAACTATCAATAAACTTGTTATTTATTAATTTAAATCTACTTACGTTTTCTTTTTATACACTTTTTGTTTATTTTAAGTTTATCTTAAGTTTATTGCAACTCTTAAATATTTACTGAAAACTAATTTAAACTTTTTCCCTTTGATTTATCTTAAGTTTATTATATATTTATTTATACTAAATCACGAAATTATAAATAAATAAAAAATCAAATGCAAAAATAAACTTAATATAAACTACAAATAAGATTAAAAAAAACAATTAATAAACATAATCAAATCATCGATAAAACATCAATTTAACTCTCAAAATCCTTCAAAAACACAAATATATACACCTTGTACTCACCCGAACTCAAGATTCGATCAAAAATTTCAATCATGGTAACAATTTTTAAGTCTTTCAAATACTAAAGGAAAATTGAGCATAAATTAAAAACAAATCCCAGCAACTCATAAATCGAAAATCAATGAAATTTCTACAACAAAAGAAAAAAAAAATTGCTAAACCCTAAATTACCAAACCACAAATTTAATCTCAAGGTTGTTACGTGTTGAGCATCAAGAAGGCGGGCGACACTGACAGAGGGAGGAAGGAGCCGGACATATATCTCGAATCGAAGGTGATGTTGGCGACGGTTAGGATAGCGCTAAGGATGCAAACGTCCCGCCGGTGGTGCGTGGCGAAGCCGGAGAAGCTCTTGTGACGTCGGATCCGTTGACAATCGTCAACAAGTCAGACCTTATGGCGTGCGTTGTTGACGATGGGCGTGTTTCCGTTTCTTCGACTCTGCTGGAAACAAATGAGTTGGGGGAGAGGAATAATAGATGTAATTTTAATATTGATAAAGCTGGAATTAAAATATTAAAAAATTCGTAAATCTAACTTAAGGGGGGTGTGATGTGCGATTGTTTTTTTTATCTCGTTAAATGGGCAATCTCGAAAGTTCCGCTCGTGCCATGGGTAATTAACTCTAAAAAATTTGGCTTAAAAACTGATTTGGGCCGCACTGGAAAATCTGCCACAAAATGGGCCTATACACGCGAATTGGGCCGCAATATCAGGGCCTGCTCAATGTGTTGGACGCGGGCTGGGGAACGGGCTTCGCGGGCTGTGGCTGCTGAGTGATGTCGGGCCGCGCGCGGGCTGACTTCGGGCCACACGGCCCACGCGCCTAGGGATTAATCCTGGGCTGGGCGAAAATAATTAAAAAGAAAGCTAGGAATGGGTTTCGAACTCGGGACCAATGGCACGAAAATAGCATAGCACACCACTGCACCATCTCGGTTGGTTGTGACTTAAAATAAAAATAATAGCTACTAAAATTAAAACAGAAGCCTGCTATGGAAACTCAAATTCAAACAGAAGGACAGCGAGCAGGGGCTGCGAAAAAAATTTACAGAGCTGCTACAAACTTCGACTGAATTCAACGACCACATATCCAACGACAACCGGGGTTCGAGAACTCAATAAATTCACGAAAATCACAATTCACAGAATTCAAAAATAGTTACAAAAAAATCGGGTTTAAAAGAGTCAAATAACGGAACAACATGCTAGGCTCGAATGACACAAACACAACGAGACGACCCGGAAAAACACAACGAGACTCTGAATCTTATATGAATAATTACAGCAACATCATGAGTCGATTTTTACAAGACGAGAGTTTCGATTTTCCACGAAATTTCATTATTCACAATAATGAATAATACGAACCAATAATCAACGAAAAACGATTCCACGAGCTCGATTGAACCAACAATGATATACGACACAAAAATAAAAATCAGGGAGCTCGAAAAAGGTTACCCGTCTTCGGAAATTTCGAGATCGGAAAACGGGACGGAGGACGGGAAACGAACGGAACTCAACTGGTTCTTAGAACTCCTCGAAGGTGCTGCTCGGAAACTCGGCGACGGACGGAGTCTGAGGCTCGGCAACCAACGGCGGCGAACAGGGGATGAACTCGCCGGAAACTGCGACAGGAATTTCACCGAAACTGGAGCTGAGCGAGAGAGATATGGATAAAAGGAATGAAGGGAAATCTGGCTTGACCGAGTATAAATCGAGAGAGAGAACGAAGAACGACTTATCTGATTAATAGATGTGGGAATGAATCGAAAGTGAGGAAAATGTCACGAACAAATCGGAACAAAATTTTGAATTGTTGATACGGAGCGACTTGGTCACGCGAAGGAGAAAGGGAGAAAGGAATCTGCCGATTGAATTCTCACGGGCCAAGGTGTATAATCACTTTGGGCTGAGGTTATTTAATACATTGGGCCAGGATGATTATATCATTCGGGCTAACTTACAACTGAAAATTGGGTCAAAACATAATTGGCTGAAAATAATTCGATTTGGGCTAGATTATCGGGTTCGCGAGTTCGATTCAATAAAACGAATTGGCTCTCGGTCCGACTACGTAGAAGTAATTACAGATTTCTCGGGCTCCATAAATTAAATCGCACAATTAAATAAACCAACCAAACATATATAATATATATTGATAATACACAATTTAGATTTTAAGAAACTAATGATAATATTAGTAAAAATACAATTACACATTTTTTTTTAAATAATAACATTTAGGCAATTTGACAAATAAATCACATTCGACAATTAATAATTTAGCATTCAATAAACAATAATAATAGCAATTAAATATAAGTAATAATAATAATAATAATAATAATAATAATAATAATAATAATAATAATAATAATAATAAATCCTCAAAAATTCCAAAGTCAAACGGGGCATTACAAGCTGCAATAGCT
Source organism: Striga asiatica (assembly GCA_008636005.1). Classification (NCBI taxonomy): domain Eukaryota; kingdom Viridiplantae; phylum Streptophyta; class Magnoliopsida; order Lamiales; family Orobanchaceae; genus Striga; species Striga asiatica. The sequence continues at coordinate 648,876 of BKCP01000780.1, read as the reverse complement.
TAAGTCCCAGATCCAGGAATTACTCAGTCTTGGCTTTGTCCGGCCGAGTGTATCTCCGCGGGGAGCGCCCGTCCTTTTCGTCAAGAAGAAAGATGCGTCGATGCGAATGTGCATTGACTATCGTGATTTGAACAACCTCACCGTTAAGAACAAGTACCTTCTTCCCCACATCGAGGATCTCTTTGACTAGCTGAGGGGAGCCAGCGTGTTCTCTAAGATCGATTTGGGGTCTGGCTTCCATCAGTTAAAGATCAGCGAGTCCGATATTTCCAAAACCGCGTTCCGAACCTGCTACGGACATTATGAGTTTGTGGTGATGCCGTTCGGGTTAAGCAATGCTTCGGAGATTTTCATGGACCTTATGAATAGGGTCTTCTATCCATATCTGGACCAGTTTGTCATTGTGTTCATTGACGACATTCTGGTGTACTCTCGGGACATTGACCAGCACAAGGAGCATTTGAGGATTGTGCTAGAGACCCTTCGCCGCGAGAAGCTTTATGCTAAGTTTTTGAAGTGCGTGTTCTGGCTAGACCAAGTGGCATTCCTTGGCCATATCGTGACCGCTAGAGGCATTGAGGTAGACCCCGACAAGATAGAAGCCGTAAGCAAGTGGAAGACTCCGAAGAATGCGAGTGACATCTGTAGTTTCCTGGGGTGAGCAGGATACTACTGGCGTTTCATCGAGGGCATCTCGAAGGTGGCCCAACCCCTAACCAATCTGACGAAGAAGGCAGCGAGATTTGTATGGAGCCCCCAGTGCGAGGCCAGTTTCCAAGAATTGAAGGGGAGACTGAATACCGCACCCGTATTGTCTATTCCTGACCCGACTTTAGAGTTCACGATCTATAGTGACGCTTCGAAGATGGGTTTAGGCTGCGTGCTGATACAACAAGGGAATGTAGTGGCTTATGCGTCGAGGCAGCTGAAGCCTCACGAGAAAAATTACTCCACTCATGATCTGGAGTTAGCCGCGGTGGTCCACGCACTGAAGATCTGGAGGCATTACCTTTACAGAGGGAAGTGCGAGATTTTCACGGACCATAAGAGCTTGAAGTATATCTTCACTCAGAAGGAGTTGAACATGCGGCAGAGGAGATGGTTGGAGTTGGTCAAGGACTACAACTGCAAGATTAGCTACCATCTCGGGAAGGCTAATGTAGTCGCCGACGCCCTTAATTGGAGAAGTCATTGCCAGCTATCTTGTCTATTCACAAGGCAGGAAGTGTTAGTTCGGGAGTTCGAGCGGCTACAACTAGAGGCGGTGAAGTCGACTTCGACAGCCAGTGGTGTTTTGGCAGCCTTGGTTGTGGGACCGACTCTTCGCGAGAGGATAGTCGCTAAGCAACCGAATGATCGATTCTTATGTCGGATGAAGGAGTTGATGGAGGCCGGCAAGGTTGGCGGATTCTGCAACACCCCGCTACTTAGGGCCAATTTTTCGCAAATCTTTACTTTCGAAAACGCTTATAAATTTTTCGAAATCGTGTGCAAACTAACTCGGGATGCCGCTAAAACATTTCTGCTTTAAAATCCGTTTTATTTAAACTAGGTCTATTGGCTGGTTTAGACTTAAAGAAAATCAGATTTTAATAGTTTATCAAATCAAGCATGTAAGACCGAACCCGTTCGTACTGGCGAACTAGGTAAAACTTTTAAAATCTAAAACACCATCATGCAAGTTTGAAATAAAACGTAGCGGAAGTCTGAAAATGTGTGGATTCGGCTCGCTGTGCCGAATCCACGACCACAACCACCACAGCTGGACTCACGTCTGCCCACCGACCCTGCCATCTGAAAATATAAAGTGGGGGTGAGTACGGTCCACTTGCACCCCATAAAAACCCATTCTAAGGTAAACAACAATAATAATAATGATATCACAGTATTGGTATGCGTAAGTAAACTGAAATCTCCCGGACACTGCGGCCGGTAACTCCCGGACACTCTGGCTGGTAATTGTAATCTTCCGGACACTCTGGCCGGTATCATGTGCACACTCTGATGGCATATTTAAGGCGAACTGGGCCACCACCAGAACTTAGGGAAGGACAACTCGGCCTTAACCCCAAGCGATAAAACTCATACACATACCTGAACATGATATCGACTATTATACTCAATGTATAACCCAGACTGGGTCCCCACCTGATCTGCTTTGAAAATACGTAAGTGCGGCTGTGCTGGTAGCTGACTCCTCAAGCTACATAAAAATATAAGCAAACAAATATACTAAGTACTATGCTCGTCATATGCTCAATAATATGCTAAGATGCTCTACTCTATCAGATTACTCATCTCGTCATATGCTCAACAATATGCTAAGATGCTCTACTCTATCAGATTACTCATCCGGATAAAAAGGCACGCTCTATGGATTTGCTAAAATAATACTGACTCCGGGAAAATAGACTGATATGCTTAATTGATCAGGTTTGGCTCGGAAAATTACTTAATTTTCGGAATAAGACTCGGACCAGAAATCTCGAACCAAAACTGACTCGAACCGCCGGCTAAACCAGCCAGTTCGGTAACTGGCTGAACTGGGTCGGGCTGAACCAGACCGGGTTGGACCGCCGGGTCACTCTGGACCGGGTGGTCACAGGCTGCATGGACTGGCCAGGATCGGTCCCGCGCAGGGCCTACTGGTGCCCTGGCGCGGCGCTAGGCACAGCTGGGTGCGACCGGGCCTCGGTGCTGGGCGCTACTAGGCGCTGACAGGCACAACCAGGCTCTGCTGGCACAGCTCTGGCACGGCTGGATGCCACTCGGGTGCTACTGGGCACAACCGAGGTCGACTGGATGCTGGGGAGTGCGACTGGGCACCAAGACCTCGCTCGCTGGCACGGACAGGCGCTGTTGGGCGCTGTCGCATGCGCTGGGGGCTGAAGTGCCTCGCGTGCGCTAATGCAGGGCACGGGCAGAGGCGTAGCCTGGCCTCTGCGGCACGGTGCGGGCACAACACACGCTGCATGCGTGGCTGGTGACTCCGACCGGCCTTTGCCGAACTTCCGGCAACTTTTATGGTGACAACCGAACACAACCAACACACCATGATATAAAACATGAAAATATGCCAAGAAATGCTAGGGCAACTCGGTTGGATTTTGACTTGGCTCGGAAGGGCCGATTAGGCTCGTGGCCACACTAAGACACCGAAATGAACATGCTCAACTTATAAATTCAATTATGGCCGAATTATCTACATCAAAAATCATGACTTTGAGGGCTAGCACATTGGTCATATCTCGCATGCATGTTAACTTGGTTCGGGGGTAAAAAATAGCTCGATTTCACTAACAACTTGACCGAACATATGAACTCAAAACATGCCAATCTTTTACCAATGTCATTCTCATGATTTTAAGGGATAATAAGCTATGAAAGTCGGCCTAAGCATGCATGCACAAGAATTTCCGAATTTAAGGCTTATAAGTTCGAAAAATCATAACTCCATATTCTTCACGTGCATGGCATCATTTTTCAACATGATAATTCCTAATTTATCATGTATAAGCTGGGAAAAATGATAGGAAGGAGCTTACCTTGTTCAAACTCGCGAATGTGCACTATGGCTCCAACTCAGACTCATTCGCGCGTCCTCGGGTCTAGGGGCTGAAACTCGAGGCTAATGACTGAAATAAGGGACTCAAGAGGCTTATAAAAATCCAAATAAACTTTGGAAGATGCTAAGACCCAAGAGGGAATGACTGGAACGAGCTAAGTTGCGGACCTCCTCCCTCACGGCCTTGTTTGCACGCGCGTGGCTTGGGAGCCTTCCTCTCGGCTTCTCTCCAATTCTCTCTTATTCTAAGTGTTATGCTCAAAAAATATGAGTGTCCAAGAGTTGAGAAAAATCTGAGGAGTGATGCTAATATAGCTGGTCATGGGCGGATTCACCAAGGCTTGAAGTGGGGGACATGCTTCATTTCCATGTGCATAGGAGTTGGGGAGAATCTTGGACTTGTTGGCCTGACTTTGCACGTTTTTTAGGAGCATCATGCAGAGTATAATATGAACGGGAAGTGGTCTGGTCGAGCTCCCATGAAGTGGGGGACAATAGCTTACACACATGCATTATTTTAATCACATGCCCACACTCCACTTAGCCTTAATCACTTGTTGACTTTTCTTAATCATTGTTAAAGCAAATTAAGCTTAATTTTCTCCCTTAAGCCTCCAGAATACACGCATGACATGGGCCAAAGGATTGGGCTTTGAATAATTCATGTCTTGGGCTTGGAAACCACTCGGACATGGGCTAGGCGCTGGGCCTAGGCGCGCGGTCTGCTGGGCGCGGAGTCCTTGCGCACGGGCTGAAAAATGCCACTCTTGGGCCGAGTAATAATGCCATGCTAGGCTGATTAATGGCTGATCTTAAGAGCCACCATACTTAGAAAAACCCTTGGAAACATGGCCAAGACTTGGGCTCATGCAAGAACACACGCGAGGGGCTAAGGCGCGCATTAACTCGGACTTGCACATAAATCCTTTGGGCCGCGCATAGACCCTTCAAGGCTGAGCTTAAGTGTTCAAAACACTTAGGAAAAAATCATTGAAAATGTTGGCCATGATTTGGCACTCGAAGAGCTCGGCAAAGGGCTAATACACATACCTGAACATGATATCGACTATTATATTCAATGTATAACCCAGACTGGGTCCCCACCTGATCTGCTATGAAAATACGTAAGTGCGGCTGTGCTGGTAGCTGACTCCTCAAGCTACATAAATATATAAGCAAATAAATATACTAAGTACTATGCTCGTCATATGCTCAATAATATGCTAAGATGCTCTACTCTATCAGATTACTCATCCGGATAAAAAAGAATGCTATATGGGTTCGCTAAAATAATACTGACTCCAGGAAAACAGACTGATATGCGTAACTGATCTGGTTTGGCTCGGAAAATTACTTAAATTTCGGAATAAGACTCGGACCGGAAATCCCGAACCAAAACTGACTCGAACCGCCGGCTAAACCGGTCGATTCGCTAACTGGCTGAACTGGGTCGGGCTGATCCGGACAGGGTTGAACCGCCGGGTCACTCTGGACCGGGTGGTCACGAGCTGCATGGATTGGCTGGGCTCGGTCCCGCGCAGGGCCTGCTGGTGCCCTGGCGCGGCGCTAGGCACAGCTGGGTGCGATCGGGCCTCGGTGTTGGGCGCATCTGGGTGCTGATAGGCACGGCCAGGCTCTGCTGGCACGGACCTGGCACGGCTGGGTGCCACTCGGGTGCTATTGGGCACAACCGAGGGCGACTGGATGCTAGGGCGTGTGACTGGGCACTACTGAGTGCGACTGGCACGGGAACTGACAAGGCCAGACACTACTCGTCCGGCTTTGGCGCGGCTGGGGCTGATAGGGCGCTGCCTGGCGACCCTAGGCACGCGGGCGTGCTGCTGGGCACATCTCGGGCCAACTGAGCACTCGGGCGTGCTGCTGGGCATGACCCCAAGGCCTACTGAACACGACACTGGGCTTACTCCGCATGGCACGAGCGACTGGCTCGAAGCCACGCGTGCATGGATGCTGGACAGCACTGCGGGGCGCTGTCGGAGGTGCTTGGGCGCGACTGGCGCCAAGACCTCGCTCGCTGGCACGGACAGGCGCTGCTGGGCGCTGTCGCGTGCGCTGGGGGCTGAAGTGCCTCTCGTGCGTTGACGCTGGGCACGGGAGATGAAGGATCGCGTGTTCCGACTCGTGACTTTACCTCGGAAGTTGCGTGTGCTTCGGCCTTCGGCGAGGGTTGCGGACGACTCGGAGGTTAATCTCCTTATCTTCTCGCGATAGGTGATACAGCTCGGACGGATGTCCTTGCCAAACTCGTCTTGCTCGAGCTATGCGGTGGACGCCCTTCTCGTAACAAGGATTTTGCACTAAATCCCATAAGAAATCTAACACAAGAATTTGAACTAGAAGTTCGGTTTTTTCACTAATTCAAGACATGATATTTCGAATGACAATGGGGCATATTTATAGATGCCAAACTAAGTCTAATCCTAGTCTAAGAAGAACTCCTAATGCATGGAAATAAATAAAGTCCTAAGGAAACTAAATATCTAATGAATAAAGACTTACATAAACTACTAAGATATTATTAGGCACATGCCTTTTATTCCAAATCCTAATCATACTAATATTCCTAATCATGCTAAGAAAATCGGCCCTTGGCCATCTAGAAGCTTCACGCGTCTTGCGCCGCACACCTCGTCCAAAACCTAGCCACGACGGCTAGTCCTTATCTTCCGAGGTCATAGGCTTTATCGCACCCCCACGCATTTTCTGCCTTGCGCCTCAAGTCGCGTTGTTCATCCTTAGGCGGCACGGTTCTCCTAGTCCTTCGAGGACTCATGCTCGCCAGCCCTTGCACGTCGCGCCTCATACGCCCGCCAGCTGTCTCTCGCGCGTTGTTGCACCCGCCCGCGTGCCTGTAAGCGTTGCGCTCGGATGCGGTCCCTTTGCAAGCGCCTTTCTCGCACGCGTCTTCTCGCGCGCCATCGGTCGTCACGCGTGTAGCCCGCACGTTGGTCCCCACTACTCGTCCTTGGCTGGTCGCGGTGCGTGCTAGCCGCCCAACATCCTCCCCTCGCGCACCGCCTAGTTCCTCCGCTGCCTACACGCCACCCGCATGTTCGTGCTTCGCGTCCTTCGCCTGCCCGCGGTTGACCCTCACATCGACCTCATCTCGTCTGTGGCGCTGCTGAACGAGTCCTTGGTGCCATCCTCCATTCCCACGCTTGCGCCTCTTGTGAGCCTCCTGCCGCGAACCTCCCGTCACGCCATCGCCGCGACCCTTTCTCGTGTGTCCCGTTCCAACGCACCGGGTTCTGCGACTCCCGCGTACAGCCCGTCTATGCCCCGCGTGTTTCACCCTCGCGCAGCCTTCGCGAGCCTCTTTTGCATGGCCCCAGCAGTCGTCCCGACCTTTTTCGCGCCACTTCTCATGACTCGAGCGCGTCTGATCCTCGGGCTCGGATGGGTTGATGACCACATCCTCATCATTCCTTCCCCCTTTAAGTTTATCCTTGTCCTCAAAGATAATGAATTGAAGACTCCTTAACTTGACCGGCTCGGATCCCTCGTCAATTGTGCACAACTTGATTCGCTTCTTGTCTCGTTCAAACTCCATCGTGCCTTTTTTGAAGTTTGTGGTTATGGACCCTAGTGTCTCCAGCCATTGGGCCCCAAGCATCGCCCCGGGTCCTTCTAGCTCTCGTGCATACAAGTCTACCCTTAGCTCTTCACCTTGTACTTGTATTGGCACCTTCTTGTACAATTCCGAACTCCAAAGCTTCTCGCCATTTGCGACCTTAACCCCAAATGGCACAATTCCAGTCATGGGCACCTCAAGCTTTACGGTGAAGTCCAAATTAATGAAATTAAGTGTTGACCCACTGTCGACCAACACATTGACTCTTCGTCCCAAAATCTCGGCCTCAAACCTTAGCATCTTAGGTCCCTTCTTCGCTTTGACCATATGCATCATCTCCAGTCGGGGATTTATATATAAGTTCCTCCCTTCATCGTGTTTTTCCTTGGGTTCGGGACCGTTCGTCGTGGACTCGTCATCCTCGGAATCGACCACCTGGATCAAGTAGGCCTGCTTGCAACGATGGCCCGGAGTAAACTTCTTCTCGCACTTGAAGCAAAGACCTTTCTCTCGCCTTCTTTGCATCTCCTCATAGGTTAAGTTCCTCACCTCTAGTGGGCGCGGCCTGAAATGGCTAGGTGCTCCACGGCTCGCGTCTAGGGTGAGGTTGGTCTCGCTATGCATTGCACGTTGCGGCTCAATGAGGCGGTTGTCATTGCGCCCGACCCTTCTCGTCGCGGCCAAGTGATCGTCGCGTCTACGCGCGACCTCCATGGCTTCGCGCATCGTCGCGGGCCTCACTAACCGAACCTCCACGGCCAGCTCGAACTTCAGTCCCCCTACGAATGCCCCGACAAGTGCTCCCTCGGGCCATCCGCGTACGCGACATGCGATGCGCTCGAACTCCCGTTGGTAGTCACGCAAGCTCCCTATCTGTTTGGTATGCGCGAGTGCCTCGTCATATATGTGGTAGTCCGATGCGCCAAACCTTGTGATGAGCTCCTTCTCAAAATTTTCCCACCAGATTTGCTCATTGCGGTTTTGGTAGATACTCGTGAGCCATTGCCACCAAACATTAGCCTCGCCGTCTAGGTAATAGGCAGCATACCTTACCCACTCGGCTCGGGCAATCTCATTGAGACTAAAATATTGCACGGCTCGATTGAGCCACGCGTCAAGATCGGTCCCGTTGAAAGTCAACAACACAATCCTCGGCTTCTCGGCCCTGGGTCACCCTACGTTGGTCGAGGCATGAGATCGACGATCGAAGTCGTCCTCTCTCTTCTCGTACTCCGGTCGCTCGCGTTCGTACTCCCGTGATCGCGCCCTTGCTCGACCCCGTGGCGGTGGTTGCCGAACGAAGCGTAGGACCTCTCGATCCTTTAGTTCATGGCGTCCATCATGGCTTGTTGTGAATTATGGAACGACCTTTCAAGGTGCGTGAGGTTGTCCGTCATTGACACGTTGGTGGCTTCCAATCCTTCGCCTAGGCTCGTCATCTTCGCCTCCAAATCCACGAGCTTCTCCTCTGTTCCCTTGGCCATTTTTTTTTTAGGACTCAAAAATTAAAGAAGGGGATGGGATAAAGAACACGCGATTAATACTCTCAATGAAAGCACCAATGATGAAGGATCGCGTGTTCCGACTCGTGACCTTGCCTCGGATGTTGCGTGTGCTTCGGCCTTCGGCGAGGGTTGCGGACGACTCAGCGGTTAATCTCTTTATCTTCTCGCGATAGGTGAGACAGCTCAGACGGATGTCCTTGCCAAACTCGTCTTGCTCGAGCTATGCGGTGGACGCCCTCCTCGTAACAAGGGTTTTGCACTAAATCTCAATAGAAATCTAACACAAGAATTTGAACTAGAAGTTTGGATTTTTCATTAATTCAAGACATGATATTTTTGAATGACAATGGGGTATATTTATAGATGCCAAACTAAGTCTAATCCTAGTCTAAGAAGAACTTCTAATGCATGAAAATAAATAAAGTCCTAAGGAAACTAAACATCTAATGAATAAAGACTTACCAAAACTACTAAGATACTATTAGGCACATGCCTTTTATTTCAAATCCTAATCATACTAATAATCCTAATCATGCTAAGAAAATCGGCCCTTGGCCATCTAGAAGATTCACGCGTCTTGCGCCACACGCCTCGTCCAAACCCTAGCCGCGACGGCTAGTCCTTGTCTTCTGAGGTCATGGGATTTATCGCGCCCCCACGCGTTTTCTGCCTTGCGCCTCAAGTCGCGTTGTTCATCCTTAGGCGGCGTGGTACTCCTAGTCCTTCGAGGACTCATGCTCGCCAGCCCTTGCACGTCACGCCTCATGCACCCGCCAGCTGTCTCTCGCGCGTTGTCGCACCCGCCCGCGTGCCTGTACGCGTTGCGCTTGGATGCGGTCTCTTTGCAAGCGCCTTCCTCGCGCGCCTCTTCTCGGGCGCCATCAGTCGTCACGCGCGTAGCCCGCACGTTGGTCACCACTGCTCGTCCTTGGCTGGTCGCGGTGCGTACTAGCCGCCCAACATCCTCCCCTCGCGCACTGCCCGGTTCCTCCGCTGCGTACACACCACCCGCATGTTCGTGCTTCGCGTCCTTCGCCTGCCCGCGGTTGACCCTCATATCGACCTCATCTCATCCGTGGCGCTGCTGAACGAGTCCTTTGCGCAATCCTCCATTCCAGCGCTTGCGCCTCTTGTGTGCCTCCTGCCGTGAACCTCCCGTCGCGCCATCGTCGCGACCCTTTCTCGTGCATCCCGTTCTAATGCACCGGGTTTCGCGACTCCCGCGTACAGCGCGTCTATGCCCCGCGTGTTCCACCCTCGCGTAGTCTTCGCGAGCCTCCTTTGCATGGCCCCGGCGGTCGTCCCGACCTTTTTCGCGCCACTTCTCGTGACTCGAGCGCGTATCATCCTCGAGCTCGGATGGGTTGATGACCACATCCTCATCAACGAGCAGAGGCACAGCCTGGACTCTGCGGCACGGTGCGGGCACGGCACGCACTGCATGCACGGCTGGTGACTCCGACCGACCTTTGCCGAACTTCCAGCAACTTTTATGGTGACAACCGAACACAACCAACACACCATGATATAAAACATGAAAATATGCCAAGAAATGCTAGGGCAACTCGGTTGGATTTTGACTTGGCTCGGAAGGGCCGATTAGGCTCGTGGCCACACTAAGACACCGAAATGAACATGCTCAACTTATAAATTCAATTACGGCCGAATTATCTACATCAAAAATCATGACTTTGAGGGCTAGCACATTGGTCATATCTCGCATGCATGTTAACTTGGTTCGGGGATGAAAAATAGCTCGATTTCACTAACAACTTGACTGAACATATGAACTCAAAACATGCCAATCTTTTACCAGTGTCATTCTCATGACTTTTAAGGGATAATAAGCTATGAAAGTCGGCCTAAGCATGCATGCACAAAAATTCCCGAATTTAAGGCTTATAAGTTCGAAAAATCATAACTCCATATTCTTCACGTGCATGGCATCATTTTTCAACATGATAATTCCTAATTTATCATGTATAAGCTGGGAAAAATGATAGGTAGGAGCTTACCTTGTTCGAACTCGCGAATGTGCACTATGGCTCCAACTTGGGCTCACTCGCGCGTCCTCGGGTCTAGGGGCTGAAACTCGATGCTAATGACTGAAATGAGGGACTCAAGAGGCTTAGAAAAATCTAAATAAACTTTGGAAGATGCTAAGACTCAAGAGGGAATGACTGGAACGAGCTAAGGTGCGGACCTCCTCCCTCACGGCCTTGTTTGCGCGCCCGTGGCTTGGGAGCCTTCCTCTCGGCTTCTCTCCAATTCTCTCTATATTCTAAGTGTTATGCTTGATAAATATGAGTGTCCAAGAGCTGAAAAACATCTGAGGAGTGATGCTAATATAGCTGGTCATGGGCGGATTCCCCAAGGCTTGAAGTGGGGGACATGCTTCATTTCCATGTGCATAGGAGTTGGGGAGAATCTTGGACTTGTTGGCCTGACTTTGAACATTTTTTAGGATCATCTTGCAGAGTATAATATAATGGGGAAGTGGTCTGGTCGAGCTCCCATGAAGTGGGGGACAATAGCTTGCACACATGCATTATTTATTCACATGCCCACACTCCACTTAGCCTTAATCACTTGTTAACTTTTCTTAATCATTGTTAAGGCAACTTAAGCTTAATATGCTCCCTTAAGCCTCCAGAATACACGCATGACATGGGTCAAAGGATTGGGTTCGGAATAATTCATGTCTTGCGCTTGGAAACCACTCGGACATGGGCTAGGCGCGCGGCCTGCTGGGCGCGAAGTCCTTGTGCACGGGCTGAAAAATGCCACTCTTAGGCCGAGTAACAATGCCATGCTGGGCTAATTAATGGCTGATCTTAAGAGCCACCATACTTAGAAAAATCCTTGGAAACATGGCCAAGACTTGGGCTCATGCAAGAACACACGCGAGGGGCTAAGGCGCGCATTAACTCGGACTTGCACATAAATCCTTTGGGCCACGCATAGACCCTTCAAGGCTGAGCTTAAGTGTTCAAAACACTTAGGAAAAAAATCCTTGAAAATGTTGGCCATGATTTGGCACTCAAAGGGCTCGGCAAAGGGGTAATGGCACGCGGACTTGGGCGACCCTTACTAGGGTTCGGCATCACTTGGGCCAAGGCTATCCCTTGGTTCTAGGGCTCGATAAAAATGATCTCATACTTAGAAAAATATTCCAAGTAAGGCTAGGAGCACGACTAGGGCTCGAACAAAACTCGAGACTACTAGGGCTCGAGAATTGGCTAGGCGCGAACTAGGCGCGATACTCGTGACCGTACGACTCGGTTTCGGACACGGCTTTACTTAGACAATTTATCGAAACATACTCGGTCTAGATTATTCGTCAACTGGAATAATTAATTCCGAGTGAATAAAATCCATTTCTAAAAAAAATGGACTGGAATTAATAACTGAGATTGAATAGCTGATAACTGGGCTCAGAACTCAAGACGAGCGGTATTAATAAAAAGAAATATTTTAAACTTGGAACTAAAGACTGTCATTTTTATTAATACAAAACTGGGCTATTACGGATTCGTAGTAGCATCCGATGGGGCATTGGTCTTCGAGGGTAGACTATGTGTTCCGAAGGTGTGGGAATTGCGACGTGAGATTCTTCGTGAGGCGCACAGTGCGCCATATTGTAGCACGAAGATGTACCATGACCTGAAAATGACATTTTGGTGGCGAGGAATGAAAAAGCAGGTAGCCAGGTTTGTGAACCAATGTCTGGTGTGTCAGCAAGTGAAGGCTGAACACCAGAAACCGAGAGGACTGTTGAAGCCACTTGAGATTCCCATGTGGAAATGGGAGCGCCTCACCATAGACTTCGTGGTGGGATTGCCGAGATCGAGAGCCGGACACGACTCTATTTGGGTGATTGTGGATCGACTCACGAAGTCTGCCCACTTTTTGCCTGTCATGACGACTATGAAGGCTAGTGATTACGCTTAGTTGTTCGCCGATGAGATTGTTCGACTCCACGGGGTACCCATGGAGATTGTATCTGATCGTGACCCAAAGTTCACGAGTCAATTCTGAAAGAGTTTGCACCGAGCCATGGGGACGAGGTTAGAGTTTAGTACAGTCTTTCACCCCGAGACAGATGGTCAGTCAGAGCGGACGATCCAGACTTTGTAGGATATTTTGAGGGCTGTGGTCTTGGACCGGAGCCTAACTTGGGAGAGTTCTCTGCCGTTGGTCGAGCTGGCGTATAATAATAGTTATCACGCCTTGATCAAGATGGCACCGTTCGATGCTTTGTACGGACGGAAGGTTCAGACTCTTTTATATTGGAAGGAGGTCGGAGAGAGGAAGATTATGGGTCCGGAGTTCATTCGTAGGACTTCGGAACTGGTTGAGGAGATCCAGAAGAGGATCAAGGTTGCCCAAGAGAGCAGAAAGTCTACGCCGACAGGAAGAGACAGGAGCATGAGTATGAGGTTCGCGATCATGTCTTTTTAAAGGTCACACCCATGAAGGGTGTGGTTCGCTTCGGAAAGAAGGGGAAGCTTCAGCCTCGCTATATCGTGCCCTTTCAGATCTTAGCATGAGTCGGGGACTTGTCTTATCGGCTAGCTTTACCGCCAGACCTATCGGGGGTGCACGATGTGTTTCACCTCTCGATGTTACGTAAGTACGTGCATGACCCCGACCACGTGGTGGACTTCGGCGAGTTGCACGTCGAGCGAGACCTTACCTATGAGGAGGTACTGGTGGCCGTACTGGATCGGAAGGTCCATCAGCTGAGGAACCAGGCAGTGAGTCTCGTGAAGGTGCAATGGAGCCCACATGACGAGTCTGAGGCGACTTGAGAGACTGAGGCTGATATTAGGAGAAGATACCCGAACTTCATGTTTTGAGTTTCCCTATGTATTCTTTTGCATGTTAGTTTCCTTTCATTTTCGAATCCCGAGGACGGAATTCTTTTTAAGGTGGGTAGACTGTAATGCCTCGTTTGAATTATGGATTTTCTAGATTATTTAATTATGTGTATTTTATTTTATTCCGGTAATTACTCGACATTTTTCTGTTTAGACTTATTATTATTTAATTAGATGCCGTCTAATTAATATAATAAGTCATATAATTCTATTTATTATAATTTGTATGATTTTGTTCGTGCGTCATCAATCGAATTGATCGGAAATTCTTGTTATCGCGTTGTATTTCTTTTGGCCCAAATTGGAATAAGTCCCTGGGCCCAAATTATAATTTATTTTCAGCCCCTTAGAGCCAAATTGATCTATTCTAGCCCAAATTGTTATGTAAATCTTTTTGGCCCATTTGTGAGTATTATTCTTTGGCCCGTAGAAATAAAATATCCGCAGACTTGTTTTTCCTTTCCCTCGGTGTACAACCCAGTCTCTCTTTTCAAAGTTTTGTTACGATTTGTACGTGATATTCTATCGCACGTCCACTCGTCATTCATATAAACTCGGCCAAGGAGATAAATCTTTGCTTCAGAATCCTCTATGGCTCACTGTTCATTTATCTATCGCAGCTTTAGTTTAAAAAAAATTAAAAATATCCGTGAGTAGCCATTAATGGCGGCGAACCACCATTTTTTCCGGCGGTCATCTCCTATCAGCTCCGTTCGTCGAGTTTCAGTGTCCTCGTTCGTCGTCGACAACCACGCAGCAGAACAATCGTGCCATTGGGGAGCAGCGAGCATTAGTCATCTTGTTCGAAGAGTTCGAGTTTGAGGCCCCGTTCATCCGACCCGGTTTCCGATAGCTCGTAATTCCCGAAGATGGATAATCTATTTCGAACCTTCTCGTTATATTTCTGGGCTCGTTTAAATTCGTTGATTATCTTACGTGGATTCAAGATTTGATGTTCCTTTTCGGTTTGTTCGTAAAATTCGACTATTATTTCATGTGGGATCGTGAATCGACGTGGATTATCGGAACTCTCGTTTATTGTAAAAATCGAGTACCTATCTGTTGTGATTGATTTGTATAAATTCAGAGTTTCGTTTATTATTTTCCCGAGCAGTCGTCGTTTTGCCGTTCGATATACGTCTCGTTCCATTATGTCATTTCAGCCCGAAAACCTGGTTTTTATCAATATTTTTTAACTCTGAAATGAGTGTTGATTTTGTAAAATTTGTAAATTCTCGAACCTGAATTGTCGTTGGTTTTCATCGCCAAAAATTTTCTGTCGTCGGGAGAAAAAGTNTTTTTTTTTTTTTTTTTTTTTGTCAAAACGATAGAAATTTGATATCATAAAACACATAGATACATCTAGAACAGCTCAAAAGCTGAATCTAGTGGGAGGATAGATCCAAAGGATCTTCGAGAACGCACCCACTAACAAAACAACACAAACTCCACAACTGGAGAAAGAGCTCCCCTACGGGAGAAAGAACTCCCCAACGGGAGAAAAAGCTCCCCTACGAGAGAAACACACTCCCCTACGGGAGAAACTACTTCAAGCTAAACAACAAAACAACACAACACAACAATCCCATTCCCGCAACACTAATGAAATTGTTTGACCGCCACCCCGAATGGCAATCAATAAGCGATCGAGCCCACCCAGGTTAATCATTCAACTCCATCAGTGCCAAAAGACGGGCCTAGGTAAATACAAACCAAGCAACAACTAGAAACACTAGAAGAAACTAACTGAAATATACCCAAAACTAAAAACGAAAAAAAATATAAACTAGAGCCCTCCCCTACGGTCACGAATTAGCAACGGAACTTCACCACGCGAGACGAAGGCTGAAAAACAACCCCTCCAAGCCTGGCCAGTGCCCAAAATGCGCCCAAGATGCAGATCTCGACACTTCCTTCACCGATAGGATGAAGGGTACATAGATCTACCTCGTAACAGACCGGCCAACCTCAGAACCACCCCGGAAGCCCACACCAAATCCATCTCCTTTTCTTGGTTTGCTCGGGCCATCATCCAATCGAGGATGAGGTCGAGCTTGGCATTGTACTCTGAGGAGTCGTCCTGGAGCTCATTTAGATGCTCGGGCATGGGATGTGGGTCCACAACCTTGAGCTTGTGGGCCTGGGACTCGATCGAGTCGATGCGCCTTGCTAGACTTTCCACTTGCTCGCTCAATCGGGCACATCTGAGCTCGATCTCCTCCTCTTGTTTCGCTCGGGCCATCAATCGATCTAAGATGAGATCGAGTTTGGCATTGTATGCAGCCTCTTCTTCTCGAGCTGATTTGGACTCAATGAAATCAATAATCTAGTCGAGCTTCTCGTTAAACTCGTGGGACTCATAAGTTTGCTCAACCGGAAAATCGTTCCAGCACTGCTCGGAGGAATACGGGTAAGGTTGGGTGTGGTACCCAGGGAAACAAACCGGCTCGTCGTTCCAAGATGGGTAATGCAGAGCGGAGTACCCGTGATTGAAATTCATTGTACCTGCACACCAGAACAGAACAACCACACGTAGTCACGAAAAGGGAGGAAAAAGAAGACAAAAACAAAGAAGACAAAAAGAAAAAAAATATGCACAAAAGAAAGAAAAATATCCCAAAAAACACAAAACAAAGAGAAACACGGAAAATAGAATCAATACCAAAACCAAATATCCTACTTGCCTTCCCCGGCAACGGTGTCAAATTTGTTGTAGCACAAATTATTATTTTTACCGAGTACCGAATCAAAGGATTCGTTCCCCGGGTTGATCTCACAAGGAAGGCGGTTCGGAATTTAGCTTCGATATTGATTTCACACAAAAAGAGAATAAAACCCTAAACACTCTAATCAGATAGCAGATTGGGTGAATTATTAACTAAGAAATAAAATAAAACAATCATCTACCTAAAAATATAAACGGAACAAAGTTGAAGAAGCTAGGGAGTCGGGGATAATTAATTCAAGTTCTAGCAAAGTCGGGCAGTCAATTGTTCGGTTCGAGATTGACACTCTCGCTTAAACATCTAGCGGTTCGCTCCCAATAACTTTTCGTAACAAGGGATTGAACATAGACGAACAAGCTCGAGCATACAACACAGGCCAATTATCCCAATCCCAATAACTTTTCATAACAAGGGACGGGTCATCGACAAGCACGTATTTCAATCTCAACCCATAGATTATTCAGCTACGAAATCATCTATCTCATGCGAGCCTAGGTCTACGACTTCTCCTCTTTCGGTTCTAAAAGTCGCTAATACAACTAGAAGGTGTTTAATCGACTAATCATATAGAATCAACAAATCCTAACTCAACAAATCAATATTCAATCGTTACCAATTGCAAGATCGAAGTGTCACCCTTCGATTATATCAAACTATCAAGCACAAATTCATCAATTCCTAATCAATTCAACTCACATAAGCATGAACAATCTTGAGCCTGAAAAATGCACGTTAAACAAGAATAATCATCCCCTATCCCTAGCAATCAGACTTAGCTACGAATATCAAATTCAACAATCATAATCATTCCTCTCAAATAACTATTATTCAACAATCAAATAAGAGAAGTGAGTACTTACAATCAATCCAAGTTCCAAAGTTGAATTCAAAATATAAGCTTAATCCTTAGATGTAGAGAAGAAGAAGAAAAATGGAAAATAAAGGTGTAAAGAAAAGGAAAAACGAAGAAGAAGAAGCAGAGAAAGGAGTTCTGTCGTGGAGTTATCGGGCCTAGGGTTTTTACTCCCCAGGAGAGAGATTCTTTGATCGAGGTCCCGTATGTGTATTTATATCCCAGCTGGTGTCACAGCGTCAGAGTGTGAGGCGCGGTGTGAAGAAGTACTAGTGGCACGGCGTGAGGGAGCTTCGCGGCGCGGGACTTGGAGGAGTCTCGCACTCTATCGGGGTGTGGTGCTTGCCACGAGGACTGCCACGGCGCGAGGTAAAGGGGTGCCACAGCGTGGGATGTCTTCACGGCGCGGAGGGAGTTTTAGTGTTATATACTGAAAGCATGGATTTGCATGATATTACACATTTACCCTTTATGAATGAGAATCATGTTAGATTAAACAAGTTCTACGTTCTGTTGTTCTGCACTTAGATAGTGTGGGTCGTCATCGGGCGAACCGAAGATCACTCTATCAGTTACTTGCGAACCAGAATAGTTGTTCACAACCTAGATGGACATGAACACCCCATCCGCACGATTGTAGTGTCAACTGTACAGTTTGTCTTGACTGATTAGTTGCACTAGTACATTTATGTATTGAACAGGATCCTAGAGAGGAGAAGTTCATTTTATACTGATCGTCGTAAATGAACTAGGCCTCGGTTAATTACTGCGTTCTCTTAACCCGTAAGATATTAAACAGGCAGATATATATAATATATATTACTTTGATTCACATGGGTGAGGTTCAGTTCGCTGGATTAATATTTATACTGTTTTGGGTAATATTATTATATATAGGATGTGCTGTTAGGATATTTACGGTCACCATGTGCGTCAGTTTGATGATGTCCCCGGAGTGAGTTCATGAAGGATTGTTATGCTAAACCCTGCAGGTGGATTAAGTTCCGGCATAATAAGAATGTGATGAACGAGCCCTAGCTTCGGTGATATAATAATAAATTAATTAATTCTTGATTGTCAGTAATCGAATTAATTAATGGACATTATATCTTAAACGTGGAGAGGTAAATCGAGTAATTATTATTGGAGTCTCAAATGTAATTTGGGCTAGGAAGAGGGAGTGCAATAATATAATGTTGGTGGCCCATTAATATTGTAGCGCCCCGTTTATTTATGGATAATTTTAGGATTATTTATTATTATTTATTAATATTATTATTACCTATTGTTTGTTATTAATATTATTGTCATTATTATTATTATTACTATTATTATTATTATTATTGTTATTATTATTTTATTTAAATGCCTAATTGTGAAATGAATGTTTAATGTGTATTATTATTATAAATAATGTGTGAAATATATTTTATTATAATAGCCGAATTTTTGTTATAAAATATCGTGCAAACCGAGCCATTTTATATTGGCTAAATCAATCGATTTATCGAGCCCGAGAGATTGAGCCCGAGAGAACTGTATGCATTGGATCGAACCTACGACTTAAATCTTTCAAACCCTTGGCCCATTTAGTATGCGATCCGAACCCGTCTGGCTTGAACCTGCGCGACCCGGCCCATCTCTCTTTTACGCGTGTGATGTCATGAGATTTCTTTTAACCTAGCGTGTATTTCCTCTTGCTCGGTTCTTTCATTGACATCGCAGCTTTTATTTTTCCCTCATCAGATTTTTCTTCCCTTCACGATCGCACCTTCATCATCGATCCTCTTTTTCGTTTTCTGTGTTTTTCTCCCGTCAACCATCTCGTCGCCATAACCAGTCCGACGTTCACCCCTACTCCCTCACAATCCGATCATCCTAGTCATCACTCCGGCGGATTTTCGACCCAGCAGATCGCCACCATCGTCGCCGCACAGCAACTCGCGCGACGAATTTCTGGCGGCCCCTCTGTTCGCGATTTTCGGCGAGCGTGACCCTCCAGCGAGCAGTCCACGAACCTCCGACGACCCTCTGTTGCCCTTCTCCACAGACCAGCAAGCTCCTCTGCCGGCGAACAGCACTCCGCGATGAGCACCCCGCCTGCAATTTCCGGCGATCTCTCCTTCCACACAAAGCTCCTCCGGCAACCCTCCGTCCATTCAGCATCTCGACGGGCAACTTCCGGCCGAGACTAGCAGCAGCGACGACCCTCCTCCTCCGCTGACCTCCTCCGCGAGTCGAGTAAAGCCGCCGAGCTTCAGCCACTTGCCGCCGCGAGCTCGCCCTTCTCTTTTCATTCTGTTTTCCGAATTCTCGAGATCGGTACCTAGTCGATTCCGTCTCGTTTAAATCATTTATGTTATTTATGAATATGTGCCCCTTGCGATTTGATTTACGAGATGTGAATATGTTGCGATTAATGGATTTGGCGTGAGTTTTATGTGAAAGAGATGATTTTATGTGGATTCGTGTTGTTCGGGATATCTTCGATTTTCAAAGAATCGAGCGAGACCCCGAAAGTTGTGTAAGTCAGTGGATATTGGAACAATATCGAGTCCTTGGTCTTACGAGAAGGCCTTGGACGAGAAATTCCGTGTTATGAATTAATTGTTAGATTGTCGAGCTTATGTGTCGCTGTTTTGGTGTTTGAATTATAAAAAATCGCACACTGCTCGAATGACTTGAAATTTTGAGGGATATGTTATCTGTTCATTTCCAGCCTTGTGTAAAAATTTCGTAATTTTTAGAGGCCTGTAGCTATTTTTAATAACTAAAGTGAATTCTGATCAGAAAATTGTTTAATGCTTAATAAATTGGTTCGTGATTCAAATGAGCTGAAATTTTGATATGTTGTGCCTCTGATGTGTTTATATGCTGTGTTAAAGTTTTAGAATTTTTGGAGTAAATTTGATATGGTTAATAATTTAATTTCTGTTTCTGCGGAAAACTTTATGTATTACTATAAATCGGTTTGTTCATGAAAAATTCTAAAACTTGGTTGAGATGTTTATTTTTGGTGTATATTCATGCTGTTAAAAGATGAAAACTTTTGGAGTTCATTTTAGTGCTGTTTTGATTTCAATTCGATAATTGCTGAATCTTGTGTGAATTTTTAAAAATAGCACAGTTAATGTCCAGGGCTGAGATTTTTACATGTTGTTTATACCATTCTGTAGGTTGTGAAGTTAAATTTTCAAGTCCTGATTCATTCATTAGGTTTAGATATGAATCGTGTGCGTTTTTGCTGATTTCTTGTAGGAATTTTATAAATTAATGTGCTTTGAGTTTAAAGCTGAAAATTTATGGTTTTACTTATTACTGGAAGATGTAATTTTGTTTAAAATTTCAGAGCCTAAGTCGAAGGGCAGCCTTGTCAATGAATTTCATGTGATTAATAGCTAGTAATTTCTAAACTATGATATTGAAGTTAAATCTGTGATTGACTTGCTTTCCATTCTGTTGTGAGTTGAACTTGGTCTATCCTTAGATGGATTTATGTGATCTCCCATATATGGTCTGGTCGAGTATAGTGCCGAGTCGAAGTGTTCCAACGTCCACAGGACTTCACAAACTACTTAGTCGAAACAAGTTCGACTAGGTTTGTTTTGTGTTTTCCGATTAAGTCAAGATACTGATTGTAGGATCTTGACATAATGTAGGTATTTGAGGAGTCAATCCTCGAACCACATCTTTTCTGATTTGCTGTCGTCAATCCGAAATTTCCAGGTGGGTGGTTATTCTAAAATTATCTATGCATATGTGTGATTTTAAATTGTGATGAAAGTTTGGTGTGATCTATGTATGAAAATGAACATGTAGCCTATCGATGTGAGCTTGATGGCCATCGGTACGGTTGTCCCCGTATGATAAGATACGGTTACCCAGTGAGGTAAATCTCATTAAGACCTATGAGAAGTGTAACACCCCGCTTATCAGAGTAAATTTTTCGCAACTTTTACTTCGAAAATACTTAACTCTTTCGAAATCTTTTGCGACCAACTCGGGATGCTACTAAAACTCATCATCTTGAAAATCCGTTTATCTTGAAACTTTTGTCTAATACTTCCTTAGATATAAATAAAACAGATTTCCTTTAAACTTGCATTTAAAATACCATAATCATATTTCTCATAATGGTAAAAACTTGAAATCTGAAATTCATTAAAATGCAAGTTCAATACTTAATGTGCATAGCGGAAATACTTGAAAACGTGGTTAATTATACAGACTGTTATAAATGTCCGTACCAAAGCTTGTCTTCATCTGAGTCCACGATCCACACCAACACTGCTCCACTCACACCTCCTCTTTGACCTGTTACCTGAAACTAAAACTCATAGGGGTGAGTAACGAATATGGATAATCATAAACCGATATCTGATCGGTAACCAGAAATCTGTTCTGGTACTAAAACTTAAACTGGCCGATATCTGATCGGATACGTGTGCACACTCTGATGGATATTTCTAAGGCACCTAATGGCCTCCATCAGAACTTAGGATATAATTTCTGAGAACAAATTAATGCCTCATAATCCTAAGCATAAAACTTAAACTGTAGGATATACTCTGAGACAACTGATGGTCTCGTCATCCCATATGACATCAATATCGTACTCAACGTGATACCCATTCAGGGTCCCCACCTTTTTGTCTTTGAAATCATTTGAAAAAAACGATAAGTGTTGTACTGGTACTGTATCTGCAAGTTACATCAAATATAAACAAATATACTAAGTACTCTGCTCGTATACTCAATAAGAATTTTAGGATTATTAACTTATCCAAATCTTATAGAAACTCATTAAACTTGTTTTTTCTCAAGTTTATACTTAACTTCTCTTTTTACTTTTACTTAAGGTCAATTACTTAACCTTATAAATCATGTCTTCATAAACATCAATATGGTATTATACTTAGCATGTCATAACTCAAATGTGAAAATAACTATATTTCACATTATACTTGATTGAGTATTTAAACTTAAAACATGCTTACTTTTACCAACATCATCAATATGATTTATAACTTATCTTAATTTAATTTGATCAAATACTTAATTCATCATACATCATATTTCCCAATCTTTAGATATTGGCTTATACTAAATTTTCACTTAATTAACTTGAAAGTGAAAATAATCTCAAGCCATAATCATCTTTTACTCATAACATTTAATCATGATGTTAATATGTCATACTTAATACAATCTTTATAAAATTGTATACTCAACATATTATACCAAAACTTCATCAAATTACTCATCACTTATATGAGAATTACTCATGATCATCTCATTTTAACAACTTAAACATTTCATGAATATTCTTGCATATATATACTTATATTTACATATAAGCTTTCTTATATTCATAACTTATTCATTTCTCATCTTTAAATTATGAAACTTAACAGTCATATTCTTAACTCTTATTTAGACATGTCATAAAAATTTCATAATTTTATCATGCACATATCTCGACTTATTCAAGTTTAAACTTGCTGCTGGAAACAAGTACATAAAATTCAGCTTGCATGATAAACTTTAAAAATTCATATCTTGAGTTATACTAAACTAAATGACTTGATTCTTGATCCTATGTACTCCTCTTTTACACAAGAAATAGCCATAGAAAGCATAGATTTCCATATTTTTCATAGCTATGTAAAAATCTCATCATAACTGAACACATATGACATATATATGAGTTGGAAATAACTTATTTTCTAGCATGCTTATATTCATATAAAACTTTAATATCTATGTCATATAAAAACATTATTAAACACTTAATATCATTTACTAAACATGTAAACTCATTATCAAAACATGAACTTAAGCATGTAACTTTAAGATAAGTAAATTACCTTCTTCTTACTAGAATCGTAACTTAATTCTTCACTTCAAAATTCTTCACTTCTCCAAAGTTTCTATTACTCATTCTCTCTTACACTCTTATATAACTTTTGGTACTTAACTTTTGTGTGAGAACTCTGATTTTTAGGCCTCTATTTATAGGCACAAATTGACAAAACATCATAATGGAGTGAAGAAATGAACAAAATAAACACTTTAAACTTATAAACTTATTTAATCATAAACTATTTTATGATTAAATTGTATTCTTATCCAAACATAATTAATCATAAAAAATGGCCTTTAGTTATAGCCATGAGTGAGCTTTTTGGTAGATAAAACTTATTCCACCAAGTTTAATAAAATTCTCATCAATTGTTGAAAAAAAATGCTAACTTAAAGACTTAGCAAAACTTTGTTGTGATTTTCTCATCTCATTCTCACCAATTGATGCCCAAAATTTCGTGCTTAATGTGATGTAATTGATTCCATATATTATTGAAAAAAATGTCGCCATTCATCATATAAAAATCTTTGGAACAAAATAATAAAAATAATAAAAATCATTTTTTTTTATTACTTATGCATTTTCTTTCAAAATGGCTGATTTTTAACACTCTTTTACTGAAAAGTAATACTCTTATATGGTCTTGGATCATGCTAATAAACCGAGAATAATACAATTTACGGAACTCAATTCGGACTTGAAACGAGCGTTTATCGTAAAACTAAAAATTCTAAAATTTAAATTCTTTACTCACATTTTTTTCTTCAATTTAATGAACAAATTGCTTCTTAGGATCTAATATAATTATCTTGAAATATTCTACATTTACGAAACCACATTCGGACTTAAACCGAACGATTACCGTAAAACCGAAAATTCTAAAAATTTCGATATCTATTAAAATAATTTAAATAGACTATAATGTCTAAATAAATTTTCTCACTTCTTTGAACATTTATCACTAAAATGTTCATGGATACTTCACCTTACTTCAAGACTTAACTTGTATCAACTTATGCTAAAACTCAATATTATGATCTTATCTTGATGACTTAAACACTTAGAAAAATTCTAAGTATTTAGTACTAAGGCTCGGCTATTTCTTAATTAAGTTCAACTCATGACCGAACATACTTGGTTTCAATTCACTACTTATCTTAAACGATTAATCAAAATATACTCAATTTTGATTATTCGTCATCTTATATTAATTAATCCCGTCTTATAAATCCATTTATAAAAATAAACAACCCGGAATTAATTAATTACTGAACTGGCTCGATTACTGAATAATATTGAACCGAGAATACTTTCGACTTAAAGTCGAATTTTAACTGAATAACTTAATAACTGGCTCGAAACTAGGAACGAGCATTAATAAAAGTAATTAGTTCATACTTAGAATAACTACTTTTATTAATTACTGAATGGGATATTACAATGTACCCCTCTTAAAACTATTTCCGCCCTCGGAAATACTGAAACTGAGATATATACCAACTATGTATAAATATCATAACTCGAAATCTGGAAAAACGAGTGCTAATATCAACTTCTCACTCCCCACTGACATCCAACTCTATTTGTGGCGATTCCATTTTATACTAACGAGGGAATATCTCAATTCCTCAGCCAATGAACCTTCTGGTCCAAAACTTCTATCGGCTGGTCCTCGTAAGTTAAATCTTACTGAAACTCATTGTGCAAAAGCACATACTCTGGATCGCACACATACTCACGTAACATTGTTACGTAAAACTTTATGCACATTGGACAACTTTAGAGAAGAATTGATATTAAATACTTATCTGACTAACTATGTGATACATTGCGTGCGATTTACCCACTACCCGGGGTCCTTCGGGTGCGGAACATCTATATGCATTGTACCTTAATGTCAATGTCACTTGTAATCATTAACAAGTCACATCTCCATTATATACTAACATCTTACTATACTAAACTTGCTTCTCTTTCTAAAAACCTTTTTACTCAATATTACTATTGATATTTACTTCAACTTCTCCGACTTAACTATAGTCGAGAATTTCGTTGAAATTTATGTACTGATGTGGAATAACTTGACCATTCTGTGGTCATACCATAATTCCAATCATTAAGGTAAACTTTATTTACCTTTAATAATTCAACTGCCATAATAATGTTGCAACATCTCACTTATTGCCGACATCTCACATCTGATTTTGATTGCATTAAATGCATACTGTTGTGCATCTTCTGACATTCGGTATAATTTAATCATATCTGATAACTTATCTCATACTCATCTTTCTTCTATAAACCAACTTGGAAATCCATCCATCTTCTTCAGTAATGGTTCGATTTCACCAATGGATTTAGCACTGCTAAAAATCCGAAAATTCTATTCTTTTCTCCCTCTTAATATCATAAAGAGAATTTATCGAGCTCGAATAGAAAGATTGAGAATACTCATGCTCAATACTATCCCAAATGATATAAGATGGCTGATTGAAACAAAAGTTCGTATATCTGGCGAGTATCCCAATGCATACAAGTATCTGTCAGGTATGGGTAAAAGCACTTTTGCCAAGAAACGTAGAGCAAAAAGAATAGGCGGCTGCTATAAATGTGCTCACTGGAACTGTGACACTCGCTGTACTTCTTTGGGCTTTGTCTCAAATAATCGCGAAGATAAAATAACTTTCATCAAGAATGGCTTGAGTAAGGAATCTCTGGATCATACTATTCAGCAGATTCTTGATACACATTCTAGTGGATATGTGCATCAAGAACTGATGTCTTTATGGCTTCTGTTCAAACATGAACAAAAAAACTCTATAGTCTGGAAAATATTATTTCCAATGATCATGTTTGTCAACATTGTTCTTGATAGTACCGATGTACTGTATATAAATCTTATCGCTTCTGACATATTTAAGACTCAACTGCTTTCTTGTCGGGACTTCTCTTCTTTAAAAGGCAAATCTATCTTCTTAGCCAATTATCTCTCATAATAAATGGCTACTACCGAGTCTTCTCAAGGTTCTAAACTTCTTCAGCCCCTCAGAACTGTGTGCATTCTTGGTGGTTCTAAATTTGTAAATGTTCCTCACAACATCTATGTTGTAAGCCAACTGGTGAAAGAGTTGGGAAAACATAACATCAACATACTTTATGGAGGAACTAGTATCTATTTCTTTAACAACCTCTTAATGGCTGCTAAATGCTTTGATATCCAGGTGAGAAGTATCCTTCCTTTTTATCTCATTTCATCAAAGATTGTCAAAGATTC
The DNA here is from genome assembly GCA_008636005.1 of Striga asiatica. Taxonomy (NCBI): domain Eukaryota; kingdom Viridiplantae; phylum Streptophyta; class Magnoliopsida; order Lamiales; family Orobanchaceae; genus Striga; species Striga asiatica. The sequence continues at coordinate 622,618 of BKCP01000780.1, read as the reverse complement.
TGCTACTTTAATGATAACTCTTTCAATTTATGACTGTCTGATGTCTATGATATCTAGTTGTGATGCTTTCATCGTTCTTCCTGGTGGATACGGAACTTTAATGACTGTATTTACCCTTGCTACTTGGGCAGAAGTGAAATTTCATACCAAACCTATTGGTTTGTTGAATTTCAATAACTTTTTCCACCACTTGCTTGGATTTCTAGATGAAGGAGTGTATCAAACTTTTATATCTCCTTCCCAAAGAGAAATATTCAAGTCTCCTGGCACTTCCTCTGAACTTATCAAGAAACTTCAAAACAGCATCTCAACAGTTCAAGATTCTGTGGAAACTCTAGCATTCAAACGAAAGCGAGCATTTGATCCTTTAGATCTATCTTTGTGAAACTACAGCCATGATAGGTGGCAGAGTTATGGAGTCTTGTGCTCTTGAGACGCACCCTTCCTTTATGCAATATAACTTTGTACTAGTTGAGAATTCCTTTATGCTTATTTGTATCTCTTTTTTTTCTGATATTTCTGTACTAGTTTCTTAGAAATAAGGAATTTTTCAACAGTGTGCTTGAATCTTTGTCTAGCTCTTTGCTTTCAATGATATTGAAATTTCTATCTATCAAGTAGATTGATTGTGCAAAATATTCTCTTCTCGTATATACTTAATTCACACATCAATACTACTTGTTTCTGGACTGAGATAACTTCTTGATTTAGTCAAGATTCTATGCTTCTTAAACTTTACTCAGTTGTGGTCTTGAAACTTTGCCTCACGGCATTCTAAAACCACTAACTATATGACTTGAACAGTATAACCATTAATAAATAGTTATACTAAACTTTAAGGAAATTGTTAATTTTCCGAAAACACCTAGCTTGTGCTAGAGTTCCGGTTAATATCTTTCTAGCTTCTTCTCGCCATTTCTTACTTATGGCTTTTAACTCATCATTTATCTTTGGGGACAAATACTTTCTCCAAAGAGATAAAAAAAAACATATTAGTCTTTACTTATTAAACAGACTATCTTTAACTTTCACATGTCCAGATTACTCTTGCTTAACTTCAAAAATTCTTCCTAGAAACTTAAATACTTATCTCAGTATCTGGAATGTGTTACTTATTAACTTATATCTTTTAAGGTTCGATTCCAGGAAATTCGGACTTAATAACCCTTATTTCAGGTTTCCATAATTTTCCCGGCTACATGACTATTATATGTCGATACCTTAATCTTTATACTCATTGATTTCTGAAAAGTACTTTGTAGACTTGTTCTTATTCTACAAGTACTAATATAAATAACTTATAACTTTATCTCGAACTTTGCCACTTTTTAACTCATGATATCTAACTGATAAGATATCAAAACTTCTGATTATAAAAATTGAATATTTTCTTGAAAATTTATTTCTTACAGTTCAGTTTTCAAGCCTACAGGATCTGATCCGGCTTGTGGTTCTTATTTCAAACCCCCATGATGTTTCCCGTACTTTTTGGCTATTATATACTGACATACTGTTACTTCTTATACTTGGCTCAAATACATCGTCAATCTTTATAATCAGATCTTAACTTAAATCTTATTCTTATGGCTTAACTTAGAATGTTCGAGTTCTTTCTTAATCTAGTCAACTTGATAAACTAGATTTCAAACTTTAATACTTGAACATATAAACAAATTTCTAGAGTTCGTATATCTGAATTCTTATTGAGCATAGACTTACCTGGTAGTTGACGAGGTGTGAGCGTGGTGTGGTCGGGTTTTCTTGAAATTCTCTGTAAAAACTTTGATTTCTCTGAAAACTTTCTCTTTCAGAACTTAAGCTTTTAGTATACAGAACATTTAAACTCTAGCTCTGATACCACCTGTAACACCCCGCTTATCAGAGTAAATTTTTCGCAACTTTTACTTCGAAAATACTTAACTCTTTTGAAATCTTTTGCGACCAACTCGGGATGCTACTAAAACTCATCATCTTGAAAATCCGTTTATCTTTAAACTTTTGTTTAATACTTCCTTAGATATAAATAAAACAGATTTCCTTTAAACTTGCACTTAAAATACCATAATCATATTTCTCATAATGGTAAAAACTTGTAATCTGAAATTCATTAAAATGCAAGTTCAATACTTAATGTGCATAGCAGAAATACTTGAAAACGTGGTTAATTATACAGACTGTTATAAATGTCCGTATCAAAGCTTGTCTTCATCTGAGTCCACGATCCACACCAACACTGCTCCACTCACCTCCTCTTCGACCTGTTACCTGAAACTAAAACTCATAGGGGTGAGTAACGAATATGGATAATCATAAACCGATATCTGATCGGTAACCAGAAATCTGTTCTGGTACTGAAACTTAAACTGGCCGATTTCTGATCGGATACGTGTGCACACTCTGATGAATATTTCTAAGGCACCTAATGGCCTCCATCAGAACTTAGGATATAATCTCTGAGAACAAATTAATGCCTCCTCATCCTAAACGTAAAACTTAAACTGTAGGATATACTCTGAGACAACTGATGGTCTCCTCATCCCATATGACATCAATATCGTACTCAACGTGATACCCATTCAGGGTCCCCACCTTTTTGTCTTTGAAATCATTTGAAAAAAACGATAAGTGATGTACTGGTACTGTATCTGCAAGTTACATCAAATATAAACAAATATACTAAGTACTATGCTTGTATACTCAATAAGAATTTTAGGATTATTAACTTATCCAAATCTTATAGAAATTCATTAAACTTGCTTTTTCTCAAGTTTATACTTAACTTCTCTGTTTACTTTTACTTAAGGTCAATTACTTAACCTTATAAATCATGTCTTCATAAACATCAATATGGTATTATACTTAGCATGTCATAACTCAAATGTGAAAATAACTATATTTCACATTATACTTGATTGAGTATTTAAACTTAAAACATGATTACTTTTACCAACACCATCAACATGATTTATAACTTATCTTAATTTAATTTGATCAAATACTTAATTCATCATACATCATATTTTCCAATCTTTAGATATTGGCTTATACTAAATTTTCACTTAATTAACTTAAAAGTGAAAATAATCTCAAGCCATAATCATCTTTTATTCATAACATTTAATCATGATGTTAATATGTCATACTTAATACAATCCTTATAAAATTGTATACTCAACATATTATACCAAAACTTCATCAAATTACTCATCACTTATATGAGAATTACTCATGATCATCTCATTTTAACAACTTAAACATTTCATGAATATTCTTGCATATATATACTTATCTTTACATATATGCTTTCTTATATTTATAACTTATTCATTTCTCATCTTTAAATTATGAAACTTAATAGTCATATTCTTAACTCATATTTAGACATGTCATAAAAATTTCATAATTTTATCATGCATATATCTCGACTTATTCAAGTTTAAAGTTGCTGTTGGAAACAAGTACATAAAATTCAGCTTGCATGATAAACTTTAAAAATTCATATCTTGGGTTATACTAAACTAAATGACATGATTCTTGATCCTATGTACTCCCCTTTTACACAAGAAATAGACATAGAAAGCATAGATTTCCATATTTTTCATAGCTATGTAAAAATCTCATCATAACTGAACACATATGACATAGATATGAGCTGGAAATAACTTATTTTCTAGCATGCTTATATTCATATAAAACTTTAATATCTATGTCATATAAAAACATTATTAAACACTTAATATCATCTAGTAAACATGTAAACTCATTATCAAAACATGAACTTAAGCATGTAACTTTAAGATAAGTAAATTACCTCCTTCTTGCTAGAATCGTAACTTAATTCTTCACTTCTAAATTCTTCACTTCTCCAAAGTTTCTACTACTCATTCTCTTTTACACTCTTATATAACTTTTGGTACTTAACTTTTGTCTGAGAACTCTGATTTGTAGGCCTCTATTTATAGGCACAAATTGGCAAAACATCATAATGGAGTGAAGAAATGAACAAAATAAACAATTTAAACTTATAAACTTATTTAATCATAAACTATTTTATGATTAAATTGTATTCTTATCCAAACATAATTAATCATAAAAAATGGCATTTAGTTATAGCCATGAGTGAGCTTTTTGGTAGATAAAACTTATTCCACCAAGTTTAATAAAATTCTCATCAATTGTTGAAAAAAAATGCTAACTTAAAGACTTAGCAAAACTTTGTTGTGATTTTCTCATCTCATTCTCACCAATTGATGCCCAAAATTTCGTGCTTAATGTGATGTAATTGATTCCATATATTATTGAAAAAAATTTCGCCATTCATCATATAAAAATCTTTGGAACAAAATAATAAAAATAATAAAAGTCATTTTTTTTTATTACTTATGCATTTTCTTTCAAAATGGCTGATTTTTAACACTCTTTTACTGAAAAGTAATGCTCATATATGGTCTTGGATCATGCTAATAAACCGAGAATAATACAATTTACGGAACTCAATTCGGACTTGAAACGAACGTTTATCGTAAAACTAAAAATTCTAAAATTTAAATTCTTTACTCACATTTTTTTCTTCAATTTAATGAACAAATTGCTTCTTAGGATCTAATATAATTATCTTGAAATATTCTACATTTACGAAACCACATTCGGACTTAAACCGAACGATTACCGTAAAATCGAAAATTCTAAAAATTTCGATATCTATTAAAATAATTTAAATAGACTATAATGTCTAAATAAATTTTCTCACTTCTTTGAACATTTATCACTTAAATGTTCATGGATACTTAACCTTACTTCAAGACTTAACTTGTATCAACTTATGCTAAAACTCAATATTATGATCTTATCTTGATGACTTAAACACTTAGAAAAATTCTAAGTATTTAGTACTAAGGCTCGGCTATTTCTTAATTAAGTTCAACTCATGACCGAACATACTTGGTTTCAATTCACTACTTATCTTAAACGATTAATCAAAATATACTCAATTTCGATTATTCGTCATCTTATATTAATTAATCCCGTCTTATAAATCCATTTATAAAAATAAACAACCCGGAATTAATTAATTACTGAACTGGCTCGATTACTGAATAATATTGAACCGAGAATACTTTCGACTTAAAGTCGAATTTTTAACTGAATAACTTAATAACTGGCTCGAAACTAGGAACGAGCATTAATAAAAGTAATTAGTTCATACTTAGAATAACTACTTTTATTAATTACTGAATGGGATATTACAAGAAGGCCGTGTCATTGATGTGGCACGCACTCCCATGTTTCACTGATATGGCATGGCTTAGCTTTGATGAGCATAGATGTACATGAGTGAGTCTTTGATGAGACTATAGTCATTGATGTGGCTAGAGATGTGACATGATTTTATTGTTTATGTTCATGCTGCGACCATACCATTATTATGTTATTCATATGCATAGTGTGAGTACGATAGTTAACTGTACTCACTCCCACCTGCTCGTAACTGATGCAGGTTAAGCAGTTGGCGGGTGACGAGAGAAGACGGGTGGTGGTTATATCATTTATTATTGCTTTATTAATTTTTCTTCCGCTTAGTTCATGAACTCATGTTGAAATTTGGATATTTGATTATGTCGTTTTGAACTTGAGAATTATGAATTATCTTTAATGATTTGGAACTTATTGAATGCTAGTTTGGTTTATAATTTATTATTCGTGCATGTCGTCTTTATTTGATGTGTTTGCATTTTTTGATAAAAGTTGTTGGTAAAATGAGTAGCGCCCACTGAGTTTTTAATTAAATTAAAGTTTGCGAAAAATTTATTGTGATTGTTATTAAATAAATTCGATAAATCTTTTAAAATAAAGTGGGGCGTTACAGTTTGGTATCAGAACCAGTCTGCGTTTCTGTAGACTGGTTTATAAGTGATTATGTGTTTAGATTTTGAATTATGACCACTCGTCTTCGTCACACCGTGCTGCTTTAGGTATGTGTTTAACTAAGTATCAATGAAAATACTTATGTTATGAAATGTGATTTTGTATTCTCGCTCAAGTAGTTATAAGACTGCTTATGATATGACATGTTGAAATTGGGGCTTAGGATCTATCCACCTTTAATGAGATTCGAACTCTAGTGTTTGATGTTGAACTCTCGTGATATAGAGTTAAGTTCGGACTCTAGAGGTTCCTCGCTATGAGGTTCAGTATGTTGTTATCGAGATAAGTTATGCCCATAGCAGTTTCCCTTGCTATATAATTATATTCAATGTCTTCAAGTGAGGACCCGGTCAATGAGAACCGGGAATGTATTCGCCGTCTTCGGACCTTTGCCAAATTTCAAAAATTATGAGATGTGTCGATATCTTATAGGCTGCCATTTTATGGATGTTCATGGCCTCTTTCCAGCCTCTGGTGTGTGTTATGTGGTTAATGTCTCTTGAGCCTTAGTAGAAGTGAGTTCATGCTAGCTCGAAGCATGATTAGTTGGGCAAGAGATTAGGATATGTGTTTAATTGATGCTCTAGCATGTTTATGTGTTTCGGTTAAAAGCTAGAAATACCTCTCGAAACTTGTGATATGATGAGATAAGTATATTTGGTTGAGAGTCTCATTTATATCATGATACATTTGGTCGGGTTCATTTGATATATATGTGATCTTCGATGATTGAGGTTGAATTTATGTATTAAGGTGAATTGTTATATATTATCAAACCAAAAGATATAATAGTTCAAGTGATAGGTATAAGAATTTATTTTTCTATCTTGTTTAATAAGACCGAGTTTGACCTCGGACAACGTGTTTGATGATATATCGAATGTTTAAGTCTTAAAGTATGAATATCAAGGCTTGCTTAACGTGTAATTTACGTGATTTCGAGGCCATGTTATTGTGTGATCATTTTAAGTTGTTAAAGGCATGAAAACTCGAATTTTGAGCCTCAGTTGTGCTCTGTTTTTGCCAACCAAGAAGCTGTTTCTTGGATAAGTATTCTTCTTGAGCTTTGTAGTGCTTTGAGTTAGGTTTTAGTGAGTTTTGAAATTTTGTGATTTGGAGTTGAAATGGATTTTATATGAATTTTTAAAGTTAGACGAGCATGAAGTTTTTGTATAAACTCTGACATAAACTTTGACCTTAAATTCATGGCTGTTTTTTATGATCTTAACGTGCCTGCATGAAAATATGTTCTTCCTGAAAAGTGTAATATATGTTGTTAGCTGCTTGTACAAATTGGAATTATGCAATTTAGAGTTTTGGTTGATTTTATATGATTTTTCTAAATTGGTGTTATGCCCAGAATTTTGAAGCAGTGGCTGTGTGTATGCATGAAATGTATGCTCTGAATTGATGCCTTTAACGTGATGATATGTAAACATTCTCTTCATGAAAATTGTAGCTTTCCTTGTGTAGTTTCTGCAGGTTTTTGGTTTATGTGATTTGGAGTTCCAGTTGATTTTATATAATTTTTCTAAGTCGAATGTACATCCAGTTTTTATGAAATAAGGATTTTACTTAAGTGTTGAATATGTGCTATGTTTAGGTGACGTAAACGTGTTCTTATTAAACAGTCTTCTTCATGACATTTGTATGTTTCCATGTGTAGATTATATAGTTTTGAGTTTGTATGAATTGGAGTTGTGTAGCTTGAGTTGTTGCAATTTTACTAAGGTGCTGTATTTTCGAAAAATTGTTCTCTGGCTGTTTTTGCAAACTAAATGTTTTATATTCAAACTTGTTGATAATTTTATAATTTGCCAATGGGGTCTTCAAAGAAGTTGTAGAGAATTTAGTTAGCTATCTTGGGGGTTTTTTTTAAATTTTAGTAATATCATGTCTGTAGCTTCGGTTATTGTGCATACACTGAGAACCTGTCAAGCTGTATATCTTTATTTATCCACTGCACCCATGTTTTGGATGTTTGCTGTATTATGTACCTTTAAATGACTTTATCTGCGTGAGTGTTCTTCATGAAAGTGATAGAGGCATGAGTTAGGGATATTTTCCAAGTCGTTTCATCATGATATAATCTGTAGACTGAAAGTTATATGCATTTTAATTCAACACGCATGCTGAAAAATTTGTGCTAGTTCATGTTTAGGTTTTCAAAATGAATTGTGAATTTTCGAAAATTAGCTTTTCATCAATTTTCATGTTTATGTGCCCTATGTGACTTAGTCTGATTGGTATTATGATGTTAGCTGGGAACACTTGCGAGAGAAGCTTTACGCTAAACCTCGAAGTGTGGAGGCTATAGTTGTATATGTGGTCGATCTCGTTTAGGACCGCCGGCACGATTAGCTACTTGTATAAAAGCTGTCATGACGGCCGACATTGTTAGTCGGAAGGGTCAAGCGAGCTAACCACTCTAATATTCGGCGATGACCGCCGAGGTTAGGATTTTTCCGGGCAGTGTGCCAATGTTTGATTCCTATGGGAAATTGTAGCTCAACAGTAATGCTTAAACAGTTGTAGTTTAAGGAGTATTGTAAGGAAGCCTTTTTCCTAAACCCTAAACCTAGGATTATGAACTGGAAATTGAAATTTCTGGTGTGTGTCTTAAATGAACGCCGAACCTGGATGGGTGTAGCCACGCGAAGTAGTGGCCGAGCCCGCACGCCCGTGCTGAGAGACGTGAGGCCAACTGCAGTTGCCGATCGTTGACTCGCACGAGAGCTGCCGCCGCCATCACCGAACGCAGGAACTCCCCAGGCAATGTGTACGGCCAAACCTTGATCTTGCAGCTGGTCCCTGAACAGGTGCATGCACACATCCCGGCGCCCCGCTTATGCAGCGCCTGTGTGTGTGTCATCTCTCGATGACAGTGCCTTAAACTCCAAACTGAACCGTTGTATGAAATCCCTAATCAATGACTCTCGATATGTGAGACTTGTCGATTAGTTTTCCTTTGTCTTATGCGAAACTCTCTCGTAATAGCGAGATTTAGGTCCCTCATCGTTTTTGGGCAGTGTCCCGAGTCTCGATTGGAGACTATGTATATACTTCGTAGGGATCGAGACCTACGAAGAGTGAGAGAGTTTTGATGTTAGATCGTTAGTATGAGAATATCGAGCATCCCTAATCGTGAGACCGATTCTGCGATAGGAGATTGTTTTCGAACATCTAGTCGATATTTCCTAAACCACATTCGAGTTGTTATTCGAGTCGGCAAGGGAAGAGTTGTTGATAACGGTATCAAACAGAGCCGTGTGTTCTGTAGGTATCGGTGTTGAGGATATACTGTTATTGTGGATTGTTAGCCCATCTTTATGGGATTCTGTGGCGGCCTGTTTTATAAGGACGCACGGATCATGTCAGCGTAGTAATCGAGTTTTCTAGTGTGACCCGGGCACGAGATTGAAGCTCGATGCTACGAGTCAACCCTGTATGTTGATTCCGTTGGAGTATGCTATCGAGACACGAAAGGACCGGTTAGGGTCTTGTGTATTGATAGATGGGTAGAGTGTGAGAATTCCTTACCATGCGAGGTGGCTGGTATGGATAGAGGTGGAGTATGCCGTTGTTTTGGTTACTGCCACGGGTACTCAGTCCTATTTTCATTTCTGACCCAGTCGATGATTTAGCCTTATGGTTGACTCCACCACCGTAACTCGTGAGGATGCATGACACGTTTTGTGCCTCTTGATGGAGGAAACGTGTGCGTTATCTCGGAGTACATGTGAGATGTGACGAGCTGCGTGATAGGCAGAACCCTACCTGTTTGGAGGTACCGGTGACATTTAGAAAAAGACCGGGAGGGGTACTCGTCAAAGTCCAGTGGCGGTTGTCAAGACAAGGCGACTTGGGAGGACGGGGACCAAAATTCGGAGGAGTTACCCGAATTTCATGTGTCGATGTTTTCCCCTCTTTTTCTCGTTTGTATCATGTCGTAGTTTGTATTTCAAATTCCGAGGTCGGAATTCTTTGTAAGGTGGGTAGACTGTAGCGCCCCGTTTATTTATGGATAATTTTAGGATTATTTATTATTATTTATTAAAATTATTATTACCTATTGTTTGTTATTAATATTATTGTCATTATTATTATTATTTTTATTATTGTTATTATTATTTTATTTAAATGCCTAATTGTGAAATAAATGTTTAATGTGTATTATTATTATAAATAATGTGTGAAATATATTTTATTATAATACCCGAATTTTTGTTATAAAATATCGTGCGAACCGAGCCATTTTATATTGGCTAAATCAACCGATTTATCGAGCCCGAGAGAACTGTATGCATTGGATCGAACCTACGACTTAAGTCTTTCAAACCCTTGGCTCATTTAGTATGCGATCCGAACCCGTCTGGCTTGAACCTGCGCGACCCGGCCCATCTCTCTTTTACGCGTGTGATGTCATGAGATTCCTTTTAACCTAGCGTGTATTTCCTCTTGCTCGGTTCTTTCATCGACATCGCAGCTTTTATTTTTCCCTCATCAGATTTTTCTTCCCTTCACGATCGCACCTTCATCATCGATCCTCTTTTTCGTTTTCTGTGTTTTTCTCCAGTCAACCATCTCGTCGCCATAACCAGTCCGACGATCACCCCTACTCCCTCACAATCCGATCATCCTAGTCATCACCCCGACGGATTTTTGACCTAGCAGATCGCCACCATCGTCGCCGCACAGCAACTCGCGCAACGAATTTCTGGCGGCCCCTCTGTTCGCGATTTTCGGCGAGCGTGACCCTCCTGCGAGCAGTCCACGAACCTCCGACGACCCTATGTTGCCCTTCTCCACGGACCAGCAAGCTCCTCTGAGGGCGAACAGCACTCCGCGATGAGCACCCCGCCTGCAATTTCCGGCGATCTCTCCTTCCACACAAAGCTCCTCCGGCAACCCTCCGTCCATTCAGCATCTCGACAGGCGACTTCCGGCCGAGACTAGCAGCAGCGACGACCCTCCTCCGCCGCTAACCTCCTCCGCGAGTCTAGTAAAGCCGTCGAGCTTCAGCCACTTGCCGCCGCGAGCTCGCCCTTCTCTTTTCATTCCGTCTCCCGAATTCCCGAGAACGGTACCTAGTCGATTCCGTCTCGTTTAAATCGTTTATGTTATTTATGAATATGTGCCCCTTGCGATTTGATTTACGAGATGTGAATATGTTGCGATTAATGGATTTGGCGTGAGTTTTATGTGAAAGAGATGATTTTATGTGTATTCGTGTTGTTCGGGATATCTTCGATTTTCAAAGAATCGATTGAGACCCCGAAAGTCGTGTAAGTCAGTGGATATTGGAACAATATCGAGTCCTTGGTCTTACGAGAAGGCCTCGGACGAGAAATTCCGTGTTATGAAATTAATTGTTAGATTGTCGAGCTTATGTGTCGCTGTTTTGGTGTTTGAATTATTAAAAATCGCACACTGCTCGGAATGACTTGAAATTTTGAGGGATATGTTATCTTTTCATTTCCAGCCTTGTGTAAAAACTTCGTAATTTTTAGAGGCCTGTAGCTATTTTTAATAACTAAAGTGAATTCTGATCAGAAAAATTGTTTGATGCTTAATAAATTGGTTCGTTATTCAAATGAGCTGAAATTTTGATTTGTTGTGCCTCTGATGTGTTTATATGTTGTGTTAATGTTTTAGAATTTTTGGAGTAAATTTGATATGGTTAATAATTTAATTTCTGTTTCTGCTGAAAACTTTATGAATTACTATAAATCGGTTTGTTCATGAAAAATTCTGAAACTTGGCTGAGATGTTTATTTTTAGTGTATATGCATGCTGTTAAAAGATGAAAATTTTTGGAGTTCATTTTAGTGCTGTTTTGATTTAAATTTGATAATTGCTGAATCTTGTGTGAATTTTTAAAAATAGCACAGTTAATGTCCAGAGCTAAGATTTTTACATGTTGTTTATACCATTTTGTAGGTTGTGAGGTTAAATTTTCAAGTCCTGATTCATTCATTAGGTTCAGATATGAATTCATGTGCGTTTTTGTTGATTTCCATTAGAAATTTTATAAATTAATGTGCCGAGTCGAAGTGTTCCAACGTCCACAGGACTTCACGAACTACTTAGTCGAAACAAGTTCGACTAGGTTTGTTTTGTGTTTTCCGATTAAATCAAGATACTGATTGTAGGATCTTGACATAATGTAGGTATTTGAGGAGTCAAGCCTCGAACCACATCTTTTCTGATTTGCTGTCGTCAATCCGAAATTTCCAGGTGGGTGGTTATTCTAAAATTATCTATGCATATGTGTGATTTTAAATTGTGATGAAAGTTTGGTGTGATCTATGTATGAAAATGAACATGTAGCCTATCGATGTGAGCTTGATGGCCATCGGTACGGTTGTCCCCGTATGATAAGATACGGTTACCCAGTGAGGTAAATCTCATTAAGACCTATGAGAAGGCCGTGTCATTGATGTGGCACGCACTCCCATGTTTCACTGATATGGCATGGCTTAGCTTTGATGAGCATAGATGTACATGAGTGAGTCTTTGATGAGACTATAGTCATTGATGTGGCTAGAGATGTGACATGATTTTATTGTTTATGTTCATGCTGCGACCATACCATTATTATGTTATTCATATGCATAGTGTGAGTACGATAGTTAACTGTACTCACTCCCACCTGCTC
>BKCP01000780.1:597205-609336 GCA_008636005.1 Striga asiatica | reverse complement strand
CCAGATCTACATAAATTTTAAGCCGTAAGTTCTCTACGTCAAACCTTTAGATCCGCTGCGCATAGGTTTACGTTTGCTATTGAATTCGTGATTTGTACATAACGAGATCCTCACAGATCCCAACAAGTGGTATCAGAGCACTTGGTTAATTTGTTTTGTACAAAGTTCGAATTTTTACGGCTTTATTTGACAAGATGTGTTCAAAAGCAGCCATATATTGGATTATATTTGCATAACTTGGTTTTGCAGGAAAATAGTTAATCCACTATTATGGCCGATATGTGTTTGATGAATGTTGTTGAATGTGATGTATGGTTTTAAATTTGTTTTTAAAGCCTCGGGCATGTCGAGGAATTTATGGATTAATGTTTGTAATAATTATTCGCCCGGGGGTTGACCGGATAGGTTTAATTATTTGTTTAGAAAACATGTACATCCATTTGTTGGATCTAGGATCGAATTATGTAATTTTGTAAATTATATTTTTCGTGTTGTGATCGTGTGTTGATGACCGGGATATCACAAGAGATCAACGAGCCTCGAAAGAAAGAAAAAAAAAACGGTGGCTTCTTCCGGCGAACTGGCAGGCGGCGACCGATGGCCGGCGGCGGCGGACTGGTGGCGGCAGCTGATGGTTCGTTTTTGCCTTGATGATCAAGCAGTACAAGATCAACCAGGATTCTACTGCTTAAAGGAGTTCCAGTTGAACAGGGAAAGAACTGTCACAGTTTCCTTGTTTAAGGAGACTCAATATTTAATGCCCATAATAGTGGATTTATTTATTTATTTAATTAAATTTATTATGTCATTAAATTATTATTTATGCATGTTAATTAATTATGTTCTTGCATGGAATTAATTTAGTATTGCTAGATTAATTATGCATGTTAATTAATTATGTAATGCATAGAATTAATTTGGAATTGTGTCAATAAATTATGCATGTAATTAATTATTGCACTGTCATGGATTAATTTAGAATTGCATAAATTATTGAACATGTTAATTAATTATTGCATTGACATAGATTAATTTAGAATTGCATGAATTAATATGCATGTTAACTAATTATTGCAATAACATAGATTAATTTAGAATTGTATGAATAGTTCAAAATCCTCATAAAAATTATACTAAGTTTGAGAAGGGATTTTAAATTAAAGTTAATTGTAAAATTCCTAAGGCCTCCATTTTTAATTTTTCGGTAAATCAATTAATTGCGGTTATGGGCTCCCCCTCGGGTGACATTGCTAAAATTAATTGTAGAAAATTACTAGGACAAATTTTTAAAAGTAAACGGTTAGAGGAAATCTTATGAGAGCGTACGGACTTCCCCTCGGATGACGTATAATCAAATTTGACGACCTTAGGACCAAGAAATGGGATTCACTTAGAATGCGATTAAATTTATTAACCCCCCTCGGGGTCCCTGAATTCTATTGCATGGCCAAATGGAGACCGACTATTAATTTCGTTCGTCATGAATTTGGTTTTGACTTACGGAAATTAATGGGCCTTAGAAAAACCCTTCTCTTAAAAAATGCGAGTTTGTAGGGCGACCCTCGTAGCATGCATTCTCACAAGGTGTAATAGATGTCGGTGGATTTAAGTTAATGTTGTTTTGAGGATATCAATATTAACAGTTAAATTCAAAAGTGTTTAATCTGTAAAATTTATTTTCATGATTCTCAGGATATTCATCATGCCGTTCAATCCGTTGTCTGTCATTCTAAAAGAAAATCAGCTTACTGGACCTAATTACATTGATTGGAAAAGGAACTTAGACATAGTGTTGACTGCTGAGGGTTATAAGTTTGCTATCACTGATGTTTGCCCGGCGGTGCCGGCAGGTGATGCTCCTGAGCAGGAGAAAGAGGAGTATGCTCGGTGGAAGAAGGCTGATGAGATGGCGAAGTGTTACATTCTGGCTTCTATGTCGAATGTTCTTCAACATCAGCATCAGTCTAAGGACACTGCAGCAGATATACTTCTCAATCTCAGGGATCTGTTCGGACATCAGTCTAGGGCTGCTAGGCAAGAGGCTTTGAGTGCTCTGATGAGTACGCGCATGGCCGAGGGCACACCCGTAAGGGAGCACGCTCTCAGGGTTATGGCGCAGCTCAATGAGCTTGAGGTTATGGGAGGTTATATTGACGGGGAAACCCAGGTTGATATTATGCTCCAATCTCTGCCGAAGAGCTTTGATCAGTTCCGGTTGAACTACAACATGCACAAGATGCATATGGCTCTTCCAGAACTGCTTGCAGAGCTACAGTCGGCGGAGGCCTTATTCACTCAAGCACCTCAGGTGCTAGTCACCGAGCAGGCTGGACCTTCCAGGCCTCACAAGGGCAGGAAGAGAAAAAAGTTTGCAGGAAAGGCAAAAGCACAGGATGCTCCGGTTTACCCACGACCGACTCCTCAGGCTGTGGCAAAGAAACCGAAAGGAAGATGCCACAAGTGCAATAAGTCAGGACACTGGAAGGTCGATTGCCCTCTCCTCAAGAAAGGTAACTCTCTCGTTAATGTCCTAGAAACATGTTTAGCGGTTGTATCTACCAGAACCTAGTGTGTAGATACTAGAGCCATTGATCATGTCTGCAATTCTTTGCAGGGGTTCCAGGAAACCAAGCGACTTAGGGAGGGAGAGATCACCGTCTACATGGGCAATGCTACGAAAGTGGCGGCTGTTGCAGTGGGAGACGTTACTTTATCGTTTGATAGTAGTAGTTTGGTTTTGAGAAATTGCCTTTATGTTCCTAGCTTTAGAAAGAACCTTGTTTCAGTTTCTAAACTCGTTATGGATGGTTTTTCAGTGACATGGTTATTATTCGTTTTGAAAATCGTTTCATATGTTGTGGTTCATTAGTTGGCAATTTATATGTTCTCAAACCGAACTCTCCCACAGTGCAACATAATGAATTGAATAATGTCATAACTACATCTAATAAGAGGAAGGAGTCTTCGCAGATGAATCAGCATACCTATGGCACCTTAGACTTGGGCACATCAACCTTAGGAGGATTCAAAAGTTAGTGGCCAGTGGACATCTCGGTCCATTGGAAGAGCACTATCCAACTTGCGAATCATGCCTAGAGGGTAAGATGGCCAAGAGGCCGATTACGGCAAAGGGGTATAGGAGCCAAGAAGTGCTAGGATTGATTCATTCTGATTTGTGTGGTCCTATGTCGATCCAGGCTAGAGGAGGTTTTGAGTACTATGTGTCTTTCATAGATGATTACTCGAGATATGGGTACGTTTATCTGTTGCACCGCAAGTCCGAATGCTTTGAGAAATTCAAGGAGTATCGGGCAGTTGTGGAGAAGCTTCATGGTAAATGTATCGAGTCACTTCGTTCTGATCGAGGTGGCGAATACCTTTATGGAGAGTTCAGGACATACTTATCAGAAGCTGGGATTGAATCCCAATTGACTGCACCCGGCACGCCCCAGCAGAATGGGGTTGCAGAGCGAAGAAATAGGACTCTTATGGAGATGGTTAGGTCTATGATGAGTTATTCGAGGTTACCAGATTCGTTCTGGGGTTTGGCATTGGAAACGACATCGTATATTCTAAACATGGTTCCGTCGAAGTCAGTTGACACTACTCCTTATGAGATGTGGAAAGGGCGCAAGCCCAGTTTCTCACAGTTTCGAGTTTGGGGTAGTCCTGCACACGTGTTAGTGCAGGAACCTGGCAAGTTGGAGAAACGTTCGGAAGCACGAGTTTTCGTAGGCTATCCCAAGGGAACGAAAGGTGGATTATTTTATAGTCCTGAGGATCAGAAGGTGATCGATTCGACGAACGCTAGATTCTTGGAAGAAGACTATATTATGAATCATAAGCCCGCGAGTAGACTAGTCTTAGAGGAGTTAAGGGGTGAAATCGATGGTTCCCCACCGAGTGCGCAAGTAGATACATCACATAATACTGCAACACGACACACTGAGAGTGTACTAGTGCAGACAGTGCCTCGTCGCAGTGGGAGGGTTTCTTATTTACCCGACCGATGGATAGGTCTTGGAGAGTCATCGGACTCAGTTCCAGGAGGCCTAGAATCGGACCCAAGAACTTACGATGAGGCACTCCAAGATAAAGATACAGATTGTGGAATGTTGCAATGAAAGCTGAAATGGGGTCAATGGACTCTAATCAGGTCTGGGATCTTGTAGAACCACCCGATGGGGTACGACCCATTGGATGTAAGTGGATCTATAAGAGAAAGAGAGGATTGGATGGGAAGGTGCAAACCTTTAAGGCTAGGCTTGTTGCGAAAGGTTATACCCAGATCGAGGGTATTGATTATGATGAGACCTTTTCGCCAGTAGCTATGCTTAAGTCCATTCGGATTCTCTTGGCTGTAGCCATTCATATGGACTATGAGGTCTGGCAGATGGATGTCAAGACAGCTTTCCTTAATGGGAACCTGCAGGAAGACATCTATATGCAGCAACCAGAGGGATTCATTGCTGAAGGTCGTGAGCATCTAGTGTGTAAGCTTAATCGATCTATTTATGGACTAAAGCAAGCTTCGAGATCTTGGAACATCCGTTTTGATGAGGTGATCCAGTCGTACGGGTCCACTCAATGTCCGGATGAGCACTGTGTTTACAAGAAAATCAGTGGGAGCGTGGTGGTGTTTCTTGTGCTTTACGTAGATGACATACTGCTTATTGGAAACAGTAAGAAGGAGTTATCAGACGTAAAGGTGTGGTTGTCTAAGCAGTTTCATATGAAGGACTTAGGTGAAGCAGGACACATTCTTGGTATTAGGCTCATTAAAGATTGTAAGAAGAGAATGTTGTGCTTATCCCAGTCTTCATACATAGATACTGTCTTGGCCAGATTCAGCATGCAGGATTCGAAGAAAGGTATGTTACCTTTCAGACATGGAATACCTCTATCTAAAGAGATGTCTCCTAAGACGTCTAAGGAGATAGAGGAGATGAAGACAGTTCCTTATGCTTCGGCAGTAGGAAGTCTCATGTATGCAATGCTGTGTACTAGACCAGATATTAGCTACGCCGTTGCATGGTAGCTAGATATCAAAGTAATCCGGGACGGGAACATTGGTCTGCGGTGAAGCATATACTCAAGTACCTGAGAAGGACTAAGGAGTACATGTTGGTTTACCGTGCAGGCAGCTTGTTACCTCTGGGTTATAGTGATTCTGATTTCCAGTCAGATAGGGATGAAAGTAAGTCAACCTCAGGTTATGTGTTTACCTTGGGAAGTGGAGCCATTTCATGGAGGAGTGCTAAGGAGAAATGCGTGGCAGACTCCACCATGGAAGCCGAGTACATAGCAGCCTCAGAGGCAGCGAAAGAGGCAGTTTGGCTCAGGAACTTCTTAGTGGACTTAGAGGTTATACCGAGTTTGCCACGTGGTATCACCGTGTACTGTGATAATAGTGGAAGCAGTAGCGAAATCAAAAGAACCTCGAGCCCACAGGGCAAGCAAACACATAGAGCGCAAATACCATCTGATTCGGGATATCGTTGGTAGAGGAGACGTTGATGTTGCCAAGATTGCGTCAGAAGACAACCTAGCTGATCCTTTCACGAAGAGTTTTCCGGGGAAGGTCTTCGTCAAACACGTGGAAGGAATGGGAGTCATGAGCATGGCAATAGGATCGACATAGGTTTTTTAGAATAACGGATTGATAGGACTATACTGTAAAAGCGAAAGCTTTAAGTATAAGTGGGAGATTGTTAGTGTTATATACTGAAAGCTTGGCTTTGCATGATATTACACATTTACCCTTTATGAATGAGAATCATGTTAGATTAAACAAGTTCTACGTTCTGTTGTTCTGCACTTAGATAGGGTGGGTCGTCATCGGGCGAACCGAAGATCACTCTATCAGTCACTTGCGAACAAGAATAGTTGTTCACAACCTAGATGGACATGAACACCCCATCCGAACGGTTGTAGTGTCAACTGTACAGTTTGTCTTGACTGATTAGTTGCACTAGTACATTTATGTATTGAACAGGATCCCAGAGAGGAGAAGTTCATTTTATACTGATCGTCGTAAATGAACTAGGCCTCGGTTAATTACTGCGTTCTCTTAACCCGTAAGATATTAAACAGGCAGATATATATATAATATATATTACTTTGATTCACATGGGTGAGGTTCAGTTCGCTGGATTAATATTCCTACTGTTTTGGGTAATATTATTATATATAGGATGTGCTGTTAGGATATTTACGGTCACCATGTGCGTCAGTTTGATGATGTCCCCAGAGTGAGTTCATGAAGGATTGTTATGCTAAACCCTGCAGGTGGATTAAGTTCCGGCATAATAAGAATGTGATGAACGAGCGCTAGCTTCGGTGAAATAATAATAAATTAATTAATTCTTGATTGTGAGTAATCGAATTAATTAATGGACATTATATCTTAAAAGTGGGGAGGTAAATCAAGTAATTATTATTGGAGTCTCAAATGTAATTTGGGCAAGGAAGAGGGAGTGCAATAATATAATGTTGGTGACCCATTAATATTATTTAATTAATTAGAGGAGTGGGCTTGGCCCACAGTTAGTCTAATTAATTAAGGAGCCCTTTTCCTAATCTCCTTAGGGTCCCTACTGTACCTCTATATATACATCATTAAGCTCATGAGAAGGGAACATAGTTCACATCTCACGTGAAACACGCCTCTCTCTCTCTAGATCTCATTCGAGTTTTATCTTCTTCTTGTTGCTCCACTGGTACAAGTTGAAGAAGGGTGTATTGAGTAATACAGTAGAAGATCTGTAGGTAAACCGAGACGAAATATATTTTGACCTACAAAACTAACCGAAAGTCCGATTGGACGTACAGTATACCCAGACGACCGTCTCGACGAGAGCTTTTCATCGCCGCCGACGTCGCCGGAATTTGATGCTGCACGCGCCCTCACGCGCCACCGGAAGGTGCCTGGCAGCAAAATCTCGTTTTGATCTGTTTGCATCCGTTTGATCCGGTTTTGATCTGATCTTGTTCGTGCAACCCAAGACGTGATTTGCAGTCAATCAATTGCGGTCAACCGTTCGTGATCAGCCAGATCTACATAAATTTTAAGTCGTAAGTTCTCTACGTCAAACCTTTAGATCCGCTGCGCATAGGTTTACGTTTGCTATTGAATTCGTGATTTGTACATAACGAGATCCTCACAGATCCCAACAGGGAGCTGGTGTCGCGCCGCGGAGGGTTGTCGCGCCGCGGCGTGCGGGGCTG
Organism: Striga asiatica; assembly: GCA_008636005.1. Classification (NCBI taxonomy): domain Eukaryota; kingdom Viridiplantae; phylum Streptophyta; class Magnoliopsida; order Lamiales; family Orobanchaceae; genus Striga; species Striga asiatica. Next base: position 602,109 of record BKCP01000780.1, on the reverse strand, counting down.
TTTGCACTATTTTGTTTCTGGGGCTCGTTTGGGTTTGTCCAAACTCAGAATTGGGTTCCGTTTTTTTCTACGCGTCGCTAACGAACCTCTCTATTCAATGATGCTTTCATGACTAGATTTTGCCAATAGTACAATCCTCTAGAGTTTTCCAACCTTCAAATGGTCGGCAGCTTGCTGGACTTTACGTTTCGGCCCCGTTCGGATTCGTCTGAACTCGGAATTGAGTTCTGTTTTTTCTTGTGTGATGCTGACGAACTCTTTTATCTATTTATGCTTGCCCTACTAACGTTTGCCAAAAATTCAATCTTCCCGAAGCTTTCAACCTACACACCATAAACGAAGAAAAACGGAAAAACATACGGAAAATACAAGAAAAACAAAGATAGAGTAAAACACACCATAAACTACAAAACGAGATAAAAACTAACTAAAAGACCTAATATGGAGGAAAAAGAAGGGAAAAATAACAAGAAAAAACGCAACAAAAATGGGACAAGCAAGCTGCGCTAATCGACCGAAAGGAGGCAGCAAGATTGACAGATCTGGCTTTTTGTTTTTAGGGGAGAGAGGAGGTTTTGTAGAGAGAAAATTTTGCTATGCGAGATTTCGCTGGAGTCCAAGTTTATGTTCTGTTCGTTCATTTTTTTCGGTCTCTGTTTCCAGTTGAATCTGCAGGAGTCGCGCATGAGGCAGGCCTGTGGGCTTTTTATTTTATTTTATTTTATTTTTCTCTATTTTAGCAGCAGCCTTTTAGTTTAGAAGCCCAGGAAGAGATTTAAAAAAAGCAAAAAAAAAACTGTGGCCCAAACTTTTTTTCTCTCCCAGCGGCCCAATTCGCGCGGCCCTCTTCTGCCCAGGTAAGAAAGCGCGCGAGCCACTGGCCCATCCCAGCCCGCGCACAGCTCCTCAGTTCCGGCCCGCGTCCTGGCCCGCGAAGCCCGATCTCCTCTCAGCAGCCATGGCCCGCGAGCCCGGTTCCAGCCCGCGTGTGAATCTGCGTGAACCAGCCTTCTCTCAGGCTTTATTGGCGGCCCAAATGGCGTGTTGGCCCAATTTTTGGCAGACTTAGGCCAGATTTCAGGCAGGTGGCCCAATTTGATTCTTTTTAGCCTTTTTGTGTACCGAAAGCCTGTTTTTCTTATCGAGCTCAATTCTAAAAATTATTTTCAAATGAGAAAAAATTAAGAAAAATTATTTTAAGTCCCGAGACTCAATTTCTTCCTCCGAGTCATTTTCTTTTAAAATTTTGAGAATTCCAAGTCCACGAAAAATTCGATAAAATCCTTAATTATTTATTTTGATTAAGTGTGGTTTTTCTATTATTTCTGAGTAGTGAGATAAATTATTGATATATATTATCTCGCTTAAATATAGGTTTCTGAGGAGTCGAGCCTCAACAATCTACCGAGCTATTTGTGTGCGAATTCCTGTTTCTTCAAACAGGTGGGTTTATTTTTTTGGGTAAATAATTTTTTCCAACATGTACTATACGTGTTTTTGAGATTTTCAACCTAAAATATTTTTTGTTGTAAAATGCAACCTGAACTACATATATACAATTATTTGCACGCTCGACTACTTTTTGGCCGTCTGATCATCCACAAAAAAGGACACGTGTATGGTCAAGATGTGGTCGAGCGTGCAAATAGTGACTTTATATGTAGTTCAGGTTGCAATTTACAATAAAAAATACTTTAGGTTGAAAATTTCAAAAGCACGTATAGTACAGGTTGGAAAAAATTATTTACCCTATTTAAAATTTGCTATGCCTTAAATTCTTTATAAATGTTGGATGGTATGATCAATGTATGCATGTGAACCATGTAACCTTCGATGTGTGCGGTATTGACCTTCGAAACGGTTATCCCCGTCGTCGTGAGCGGTTTTGACCTTCGACGGTGCCTAATGATAGGCAGTCTCCCATAGCCTAATGATAGGCAAGGCCGATGTGAGCTGTATGTCCTTCGGTATATACTCCATTGTTGTGAGCAGTATGTCCTTCAATGGTCTATAATAAATGTGCACATGAGTATAATGATGATTAGAAGATGTGATATTTGAATGATTCGTGTTCATGCTGCGACCATGTCTATCTGTCTTTATATATGATTTATTGCATAGTGGTGAGCACCATGGATTCCAATTGTGCTCATCCCCAATTTTCTTTCCCAGGTTGAGTAGGGGCGGACATGACGATGAAAGGACGAGTGGGTGGCCTTATTTATGTTTTAAATTGCTTCCGCTTTATTGTGAATAAGTTGAACTAGGTATGAACATGTTGATTTCTTTCAGATCATGTCGTTTGAAAATGTCGGATTTTGAAATTGTGATTTGGTTCATATTTTTGAACTATGTTGGGATATTCATGATTGTTGTGCTATTTGAATATCATGTGAATTGTTATGCTTTGGGGCAATGAAGTCCATGTGAAAAGCCGAGTAATGAATCCCCGTGAAGTTTCAAATATGACTTGAAACACGATAATGCCCATGTTAAAGTTGATTTCGAAAATGTTATCTTGATTTTTCTGAAAGTCTGGAATTTCTTTAAAAACAAAAGTGGGGCGTTACAAAACTGACTGCTGTGGGACAAGCTTAATCAAGAGCTGACCGAAGCCTATGCCATGGAGGAAAAATATTAGGAACAGAAATCTCGGATCAAATGGCTAAAGAATGAGGAACCACAGAACTGGTAAAAACTTTTCCATGGCTATCAAACTTGATATGTGCAAAGCCTTTGATAGGGTTGAATGGGAAAGTGTGAGGTTAATGTTGCTTAAATTGGGCTTTAATCCTTTGTTTGTGTTCTGGATTATGAGAGTATTTCTACCTCTTCTTTTTCCTTTAATTTGAATGGTGAATCAGTTGGCTATATCCACCCATCTAGGGGCCTCAGGCAGGGTGACCCTCTGTCACCCTACCTATTTATCTTGATATATGAAATTCTAACTCATTAGATTAACTATGAGTTGTCTGCAGGGACTTTGAAAGGGATTAAGCTTAGTAAAAACTGCCCCAATCTCACACACCTCTTTTTTGCTGATAATACATTGTTTTTTCTTAAAGTTGAGCCTCAGCAGGCTTGTACCCTTCTTCACATCCTCCAAAAATACCAATCCATCTCAGGACAAAAAGTAAACTTATAAATCCTCCATTTTCTTTAGTAGAAATACCCCTCAAACCCTCCAAGGCCAAATTTGTCATATCCTACTAGGAATCACCCCCCAAATATCCTCAAAATACCTAGGGCTGCCCCTTGGTATTGGCAGTTATAAGAATGCTACTTTCTTTTTTGTGGAAGATGCTGTGAAAAAAAAAAAAAAAGGATTTGCAATTGGAAAAACAAGTTTTTATCTCTTGCAGGAAGGGAAGTACTTTTGAAATCAGTTCTGGGAGCTTTGCCAACCTACACTATATCATGTTTACTCCTGCCATTGTCGGTTACCCAGAGAATATCCTCAGTATTTTCTAACTTTTGGTGGGACTCTAAAAATGATGGTAACAAAGGAATTCATTGGAAACAATGGAAATACATCACATTGCCAAAAGAAATGAGAGGGCTAGGATTTCATGATCTCCATACTTTCAGCAAAGCATTAATCTTTAAACAACTTTGGAGGATTATGACCCAACCCCACCTCTTGGCCAGCAGGATTCTCAAAGGGAGATACTTCCATGATGTTCCTCTACTCTCAGCAAAGCATAAGAAAAACAGCTCTTGGTTGTGGGCTACCTGGTGGAAACATTTATATAGCTTCAAGAAAGGACTTCTGTATCAGATTAGAGATGAAAGACAGTAAAGATTAGGGAAATGCCATGGGTTCTAAAACTTCCAGATTTCAAACCAGTGGGGAAGCATCCAAGCTACAATGATCTCATCTGGGTTAGGAACCTCATGGATACTTCAAGTTGGAGATGCAACTGAAGCCTGATTGAGGAGTATTTTACTACTGAGGAAGCAACTCCAATTATGGCCATATCAGGGTTGGATCCACACAGGCAGGACCGGTTGAGTTGGGCTTGGAATACCTCAGGTAAACACTCTGTAGCCTCAACTTATTCTTGATTTGAACATAGCTGATGGAAAATGGACATTGTAGGAACCAACACTCATCAGGCTGAGTTGAAGAAAGTCAGGAGAAGAACTTGGAGCTTAAATATCCAAGGGAAACTCAAGCATTTTCTATGGAAAGGGGTGAATAACATTCTTCCTATCCTTGTTGATCTGAATGTAAAAGGCTAGAAGTTGGATCAGATATGCAAGTTCTGTGGTAAAAGAAGAGGAATCCCAAGAGCATCCTTTCTTTCATTGTTCAAGAGCCAAGTTGATTTGAAAGCTATCACCAGTCTCTTGGGATGGGCTCAGGGCAGAAACACTTACTTTCAGAACTTGGTGGTGCTCCCTATGCACAATGCCTATCAAACCTACAGTTATGACAGAATCCACTTCTATGCTTCTTATTAGGCTGGATATGGAACTCGGAACCTATGGGTATTCCTGCACACCTATAGGTCAGAGAGGAACACAATGAGGTTGGCTCTAGAGAATTGGCAGCTTCACTCAGTTTGCCTATAGAGATTTGCCTTTTGTGGTTTGCATGCTTGTACATAGTTTTGTTTTGATGTTTTCCTGGGATGTCTTATTTTCTTTTTATTAGGTTTTGTTAACTTGCTAGGTCCCTTAGAGGTTCAATGGTAAGTTAATTTTTTGGCGCTTTTAGGTCGTTTCTAGAGTAAGAAGTCAGCTTCCGAGTTCTTAGCTTTTGCCTATGCTGGGAGTTTGCTCTTTCTCTTTTTAGTTAAGACCATGCTTAGTCTTCTTGGTTTTTGTGTGGACTGATACGGGCTTCTTGGCCGCGAACTCTGTAAATTTTTTTAAATTACAAATTTTGACGTTTCGAGAAA
>BKCP01000780.1:550485-589611 GCA_008636005.1 Striga asiatica | reverse complement strand
ATATAAAATGTTCCCAACGAGTAGTATATTTTTGGTAACAGTTGGGCATTATTTTCCATGATATATAATATATTCTTCATCTGCTTTGTCATATCTAATTTATTTAGGTATTCCCTAATGCGGCGCATTGTCTGTGCACCTATCACATCTCAAACAAATTGAAGATGCGTTATAAGACGGAATCACAAGCAGTAAAAGAGGAGTTTTATGCAGCAGCGAGGGCCTATACTGTAGAGGAATTCGATAAGCATATAGCACAGATAAATAAGCTGAATCCAAATGTGGTACCATATCTAGAAGAAATTAGATTTCACAAGTGGGCAAAGGTTCATTGTCCCAATAATAGATATTTTACCATGACATCTAACGCTGTTGAGTCAATAAATGCTGCCATACGATCCGTCCGTGATCCACCGATAACACCACTACTAGAGGCGCTTAGAGATATGCAACATCGGTGGAATGTGGCAAACAAAGATGAAGCGAAGGCCACTTTTACTCCTCTTGCAAAGAAGCCACATAGGTGGTTGGAAATGAATTACCAAATGGCAGCAAAATATTCAGCGAGTGTTATTATTTATATTTCTTATTTTTATACCTATAATATACTATATAGCTACTATTATATACATATAATATACCTATAAAATACTGTAATATACTATATATATACTAATATGTGTAACAGGTACAGAAAGCCAGTGACAAAGTGTATAAAGTGATGGCTGATGGTAAGGCATTTATAGTAGACATTGAATCCAAGACTTGCACATGCCACCACTTTCAAGTTGACGAGCTGCCGTGCCCGCACGCTATACGTGTGATCAAGTCACTCCACCTGGATCCGGTCCCATTCTGTTCTGAGTATTACTTAACCTCTTCTATGTTGGCTGTTGTAGTGATTTTTACCGGAGTAGAATCGAAAGATTCGAACACCGGGTCGTGTCTCAAGGAAGGTCAGCCGGATTATCTTGTACGAATACTCAATCACAAAAAGAGAAATTAATTTCTTAAACACTCTAATCCAAGGGATATGGTTCCAATTAGCAACTACGAATTCTGAAAATAGCAAACACACTTCAAATTCACGGAATTCAGACAATGGTTTGAGAGTTAGGGAATCGGAGATATTCGTCTATGGTTCTCACGCACTCAATAAGCATACAGTCGCCCGGTTAAGGAATCAAATAACCTACTTGCTAAGAGGTTCCTTCTCAATAACATCTCGTAACAAGAGAGCAAACATTAACAAATCGATAGTTGACACTCTTAACACATAGGCAATACATTAACGAACATGCCTATCCCAAACAAGCCAAGATCAATCAATTTCTCCCCTTCCGGTTCTACAAATCGATTAATTAGATTAAGATGTTGATCAAGCATCTAACCCTAGAGTAAGCACAACTTGAATGGATTGAACGAAAGACAAGCTCACGAATCTCAATCGAACCAAAACAAATATCTCCTATCCCTAACGGAATGATTTAGCCACACATATTCATATCAATCTCAACAATAGATTCAAAACAATAATTCACATCCATAACTAATGAAAGGAAATAATGAATAATCCAAGTCAAGTACGAAATCAAAATACAAGCCAAACCGTGTTTGCTTTGGAGTGTCACAATCTCCAAAACTCAAATCCAAGCAAAAATCCAATGAATCCCAAGTGAAAATTCAAAAGAAAATGTTTCTAGGGCAAAAAAGTACGAAAGAACCCGTCTGGGAATGATAAAAAACGCTCAAAGTTCGATCCCTTAAACCCCTATATTCAAAAATCCAAGAAAAACGCATCTGTTGAAAACAGACCTTAGCGGCGCTAACCCCTTAGCGCCGCTAATCCCATTTTCGCCAAAAGAAGCCTCTGATGTCGCTACCTCCTCGCTAAGGCCAAACCGCCGCTAGTCTTCACACCCTTAGCGCCGCTAACCCCTTAGCGGCGCTAGTGTCTGGGCAGCTTTCGATTTTTAGTTTTCCGGGCTCGTGGACTCTCGGCTAACATCTCTCCAGTCTTTCCCGAGCTAGAAAGTCAATCCTTAGTTGTTTGGTGGCACGAACTGGGACAAAACACCTGGGAACCGGAACGACCTGAAACACCAAAATCGGAAGACAACACGAAAAGCAAGGAAAATAGAGACAAAAGCAAAGAAAATACTAAACACAACAAAATAAAGGAAAGACACAAGAAACGACTAGACGGACCGGTAACACCTAAGAAACGACCTAAAACGGGGGAAAAAAGCAAGCAAAACATAAACAAAAATAGCAACAAAAATGGGACAAACATTGGCAACTTATGAAGATGCTGTAATATCAATAGAAGGTAATCAAGACTTCATATTTAATGCACCGTCTGTCCCAAGATTGGTAAATCCTCTAGATGCAAGAGTGAGGCCAGGTAGACCACGCAAACAACGATTCAAGTCGGGTTGGGAGCATAGATCAAAGAATAGATGCAACAAATGTCACGAGAAATGGCACAATGTGAAAACTTGTCGTAATCCAATACGATGAAATCATTACCATTGACGTGTACAATATTGATGGTTTTTAAGTTGATTGTTGCTTACTATCATTACTTCTTATTTTTTCTTGTTTTTATTTCATGTTTGTGAAAGCAGCATGGACATTGGTTATACGACGCATATACATAACATATACGAAGGATAAAATGTATCGCGAAAGATATACAACACATGTACAAAACATATACCATACACATACCAAACATATATATTCATCAATACCAATCCTTGAAGGATAAAAACAGAAAATATAACTTAGCAAATACAACGATTATACCAGAAATTACAACGAATGTATCAGAAATTTCAACTAATATACCATAATATATATCGAAAATATAACGTGGATATACCAGAATATAGCATGGATATACCAGAATAGAATTTCAACTGATGTCTATTCATCACAAAGTTCATAAAAAAATCGTTCAATGTGGACCAGGAAAAAAAAACAAAACATAAAAGTTCAAATAATATACCGGGATTATAACAAAATATAATTTAGAAACACCAGAATATAAGATCAATGTTTTCCCCATAAATATAATCTGTCCATCAAATATACCAGAACATACATTAAAGTTCAATTAATATACCGGAATTAAAATAGAATATAATTTAGATACACGAGAATATAAGTTCATAGTTTTCCCCACATTCAATCACAGCCATCAGAAAAATCAATCCTAAATACTTAAAAAAATTATCTACGATGTTTTCCCCACATTCAAAAGACCAAACCGAACTCCATCGGGGACACTACCAGGGGATTCGTCGTCACTATCGTATCGATTAATTTGCTTCATTCGGCCATGAGTATAGAGCAAATATGCGTATCTCTCCCTGAAAGAGGTGACATCAAACTTGTCCTTGGGGATGTCGTGACCCGAGATGAAATGTTCGGCATACGATGCAACGAATACCCCACAATCACTGTCGATAATATAAAAATTATAAACAGGTATAAGTGATTAACAAGAATAACAATAATAATAATAATATTAATAATAATGATAATACATAAGTAAAACAGGTAGAAAAAATAATGGCAATTTCAACTATCAAATTCATATATGTGGTACCTGAACATTACTTTACCAGAATATATTCTAGATATAAATGAATATACCATTAATCTGAACATTAGAATATATATATATAAAAATAATGTATATATAACAGAATATAATGTACCTGTTGAGCTGCTGGGGGAGATCGTCAACCATAACCACCTCGATGTTGCCATTGCAGGCCACTCCTTTCCTCGAGAACTTCACCAAAGCAAGGAAAATGGGGATAATCTCGACATATGCCTTCACGTTCTCCATGACAAGGGCATCGCAATTTTCCGTGCGAATAGAATTGTATATGTGAAGTTTCATATCATCCAAAGATAGGCGTCCCATAATCCAATGACCGATCCCATTAATTTCCAAATGAATCGGAAATATGACATGATCAACCTTGGACCAAGAGCGACCGCATATAATCTTATACCCCAACATGTAGTCAATGATCATGTCGTCAACATTGCAAACAGACTGGTTACGCGACTGAGACACAAACAATCCGTACAACGACTTAATGTGTTGGTCAAACAACACATCAGTCGTTGTAAACGCGACTGGGGTAGATTTAGCATAAAATCCAAGCTTCCTCAGGTAATAGAACAAGACATCCATGTGCTGAAGAAAAGATATAATACAATTGTCACAGGAACATGGTATATATATGAACACATAGTATCTGAACACATACTATACACTACTTAAAATATACTTTCACAGGAACATGGTATATGTGTGGTATATTACAGAACAGAATATATGATAGATATACCAGAAAAATGATATCTGTTCAGTTTATATGTGTGGTATACTTGACCACATATTATATGAGCACATACTATAAAAAAACTTATATAGTAATTACATATACCAAAAAAATAACACACATATACCAAAAAATAAAAAAAAAAACACAGACAATTCAAGCAACAACAGGAAGAATTATATGTTCAGTAACAGTTAGGTATTTTATATGTGCTATTAACAAACATTACACAAAACTTGTCTATATATAGAAAGGATCATCTCTTATACTTTACAAAAAACAAGCAATGTACTTGAGAGGGGGAATAACTGACATTTATACCAAATTGAAATGACCTTGATTGATACAAACCTGCTCAATTGTATTTAAAAAAAAATGAAACAAATAAAAAATAAAGAAGAGTTATATAAAATGCTACTTACGCTGCTGTCGAGCATCTCGTGAATGTGGTAAAACCAATTCTTGTCCGTCGCAGTAAAAACATTAAAATCAAAAGGTACTGGCAAAGTTTTGCTCCTGACCTTGTAGTAATTGAATCTGACAACGAAAAACAATTTTATCAGGTATATGTATGGTATGTGTTTCATTAGTTTGTAGTATAAATGCTTTATATTTAACACATTATATAGCTAGTAACAAATTCAGTAGTACCCGTTTCCGACTTTGCGAGGTGCCGACTTGAGCAAACCCTCTTCAATCCAATCTCTGAACGGGTTCATGTCCACTTCCCCAGTTTGATTTATTCTAAAACCCGACGGCGAATGGGCAAGATTTTTGAAGTCTTATTCTGTTCTCCAATTTCTTCTTAAGCTTCTTGGTTCGCCTCACTTCGTCTTCCTCGGGTCTGTATACAACTAAACAATTGCACCCTTGTGCCTTTATGGGTTCTTCTTCTCCCGCCTCATTTTTCTCGACAGCCTGAAATATAGTTAAAAAAATTGTGTACAAAACAATAAATTATTATTACACTTAAAACTGATTGAAAGTAGTGCAAATAATACAAATTAAAAGTGATTAAAATTACGTTATTTTGCGGTGCTGGAATATCCTTCTTTGATGGACTGGAATAAATATATACAAAAATTACAAAAATGCTCGGTTTTAAGCCGGGAGCTCGGCACTAGACTGGATCAAGGATACAGTGGCTCGTCGAGACTGATAGTCGCGACATGATTCTTTTTGAACTCTCCTTCGAAATAAGGCTTGACCCTTTGTCCATTGACCACGAACAAGTCGTCATTCGCTGGGTTTCGGAGTCGGACAGCACCAAAAGACAGCACCTCATCAACGATGTATGGGCCACTCCACCGGGACTTGAGCTTCCCGGGAAAGAGACGGAGTCGGGAATTAAAGAGAAGAACCTTCATGCCGGGTGCGAGATTTTTCCGGACAAGGGTAGCATCATGAAGTCTCTTTGTCTTTTCCTTATAAATCTTGGAATTCTCGTAGGCCTCATTCCTCCACTCCTCTAGCTCCGAGAGTTGCAGTAGTCGCTCTTTTCCGGCCACATCAAGGTCAAAGTTCATCTTTTTAATTGCCCAGAACGCCTTGTGCTCGATCTCAACCGGAAGGTGGCACGCTTTTCCATATACTAGGCGGAATGGGCTCATTCCCAAAACTCCCTTATATGCTGTCCTTTGGGCCCATAGTGCATCATCGAGCCTACTCGACCAATCCTTCCTGGCCGAGTTCACCGTCTTCTCAAGAATGGTCTTGATTTGTTTGTTACTCGTTTCTGCTTGACCAGACGTCTGTGGATGGTATGGGGTGGCCACCTTGTGTGAAATACCATACTTCTTCATCAGCTTGTCAAAAATACGGTTGCAAAAATGTTTGCCTCCGTCACTTACAATGGTCCGTGGAAATCCAAACCTACTCAATATATTACCTTGCAAAAACTTGATGACCACATTAGCATCACACGTCCTTGTGGGGATAGCCTCAACCCACTTGGACACGTAATCTACGGCAAGTAAAATATATTCAAAGCCTAAAGATTTGGGAAACGGGCCCATGAAATCAATGCCCCACACATCAAAAATTTCCACTTGCAAATTATTCACAAGGGGCATCTCATTCCTTGGGCCTATATTTCCAATTCTTTGACATCGGTCACAAGACTTGCAAAAGTTATGAGCATCCTTAAAGAGAGAAGGCCAAAATAAACCTGATTGGAGAACCTTAAAGGCGGTCTTTCGACCTCCAAAGTGTCCTCCACAATGAAGCTCGTGGCAAAAGGCAAGGACATCCTGTTGCTCTTCCTCGGGCACACACCTCCGGAGTATCTCATCCTTTCCCACCTTGAAAAGAAGTGGATCGTCCCAAAAGTAATTCCTGCACATCAACACAAAACGTTTCCTCTCTTGGGAAGAGAGGTTAGACAACAGGACTCCATCTGATAAATAATTGACAATATCTGCATACCAGGGGACACTAACTACTTCACTCACATGCTCATATGGGAAGCTATCATTTATGTCAGCATGTTCATGCAAAGTAAGTGAATGCTCAGTAGGGACAATGCGAGAAAGATGATCAGCAACCACATTTTCACAACCTTTTCTATCACGAATTTCTACATCAAACTCTTGCAGCAGTAAAATCCACCGAATAAGTCTAGGTTTCGATTGAGTCTTACTCAAGAGATACCTAAGAGCCGCATGATCAGAATGAACAATCACCTTAGATCCCAAAATGTAAGATCTAAATTTTTCAAGAGAAAATATCACGGCTAAAAGCTCTTTTTCGGTGGTGGTATAGTTCAATTGGGCACCGTTTAAGGTCAAACTAGCATAATAAATTACACGAAGTAACTTATCAACTCGTTGACCCAAGACGGCTCCAACAGCAAGGTTTGAAGCATCACACATAATCTCAAAAGGCAACGACCAATCAGGAGCAATAACAATAGGTGCCGTCACAAGCTTATTTTTCAGTTTACCAAAAGCATCTACACATGCATCATCAAACACAAAAGGCACATCATTAGCAAGCAAGTGACACAAAGGCTGGCTTATTTTTGAAAAATCTTTAATAAATCGCCTATAGAAACCAGCATGACCCAAAAAACTTCTAACCCCTTTCACATTCACAGGAGGGGGTAATTTTTCGATCACGTCAATTTTCGCTTTATCAACCTCAATGCCACGATTCGATACTACATGACCTAACACGACTCCACTAGTCACCATAAAGTGACTCTTCTCCCAACTCAAGGTCAAATTAGACTCAATACACCTTTCGAGCACACGAGATAAATTATGGAGACAATCAGAAAATGAAGTACCGAAAATAGAAAAGTCATCCATAAATACCTGTAGGCAGTCCTCGAGCATATCTGAGAAGATGGAGAACATGCACCTTTGGAAGGTCCCAGGTGCATTGCATAAGCCGAATGGCATCCGTCTGAAAGCAAAGGTGCCGAATGGGCATGTGAAGGTGGTCTTTGGCTGGTCCTCGGGTGCTATGGCTACTTGGTAATAGCCGGAGAGTCCGTCTAAGAAGCAATAAAACTGATGGCCCGAGAGACGGTCAAGGATTTGATCGATGAAGGGCAATGGGAAATGATCCTTCTTTGTTACGGCATTGAGGCGCCGATAGTCTACGCACATTCTCCACCCGGTAGTGATTCGGGTGGGGACCATCTCTTTTTTCTCATTCTCTATCACTGTAATACCACCTTTCTTCGGCACCACATGGATCGGGCTGACCCACTCACTGTCTGCTACTGGATAAATGAGTCCCTCGGAATAGAGTTTCAACACCTCTTTCTTCACCACCTCCATCATGTTCGGGTTGAGTCTCCGCTGGCTGTCTCGAAATGGCTTGACACCCTCTTCTAGGATGATCCTGTGCATGCATGTGGAGGGGCTGATTCCCTTAATGTCCCCAAGGCTCCATCCAATCGCCTTTTGATTCTTCCTGAGTACATCAATCAACTCCTTCTCCTCGTCACCATTAAGCTCGGTAAAAATGATAACCGGCTTTTGCTTTTCGTCATCAAGGAAGACATATTTGAGGTGGCGGGGCAGTTCCTTGAGCTCTAGAGTGGGTGGAGTCGGTGTGTGGGGCTCGTCAACGGCAAAGAGCTCAATGGTTGGCTCTTCTTCATCATCCAGATCAGGCATTGTCCTCTCTTCATAGTCACGTATAGTAACCTCTTGCACACATGGGTCACTAACATCAACAAAGGCGCACTCCTCCACAAAGTTCACTGAAGATGCAGATGTGGCCTCTCGGACTGAAATAGAAACGGACTCGCCCAAGACGGTCATGTTCAGGGTCCCATTCTTCACATCAATGAGGGTGTTTGTGGTAGCCATGAATGGTCTGCCGAGAAGGATGGTGTGATCCTTCCCATTCTCCTGTACATCCCCGACGTCTAGGACGACGAAATCCACTGGGACAATGAGTCTCCCAACACGGACAAGGACATCTTCCACTACTCCTTTAGGGTACCGGATTGAACGGTCTGCTAGCTGGAGGCACATCCGGGTTGGCCTCAAGTCCCCCAGGCCAAGTCGCTGAAAGATGGAGAAGGGCATGAGATTGATTCCTGCTCCCAAGTCTAGCATTCCCGAAGCCTCTTTTCCGTTTCCAAGGGCTATCTGAATCACGAAGCCCCCGGGATCTCGTTCTTTCTTCGGGAGATCATGCTGCATAGCACTTGCAGCCTCGTAGACCACTACCTTCTCCCCGTCTCCAAATTTCCTCTTCTTCGTCACTAGGTCTTTGAAGAACTTCACGTACGAGGGCATATTCTTGATCACGTCCAGGAGTGGCAGGTTGACGTTGACCTTCGAGAGCATGTTGTATAGGTCCCGAAATTGCTGCTCCTGCTTCTCGTCCCGGAGTCGGCTCGGGAAGGGTATACTTGGTTTGAAAGGGTTTGGTGACTTGTGTAACATCGGGCCATCTGTGTGCTTCCCGGGCTCAACTCCTGTATCCTTCTTCGGGCTCTCCTCTACTCCTTTGGGCTGGTTGGTTGGTGTAAGAATGTCAGGCTCGGGAATTTTCACGTGGTTGTCTACCTCCTTCCCGCTTCTCAACACCGTTATGGCTTTGGCTTCCTTAGGTTGGCTCGGCAACTTCCCCTTGTCTGAGTCGGCCTCCATGTTACCCACTCTCGTAGCAAGCTGGCCCAACTGTGTTTCGAGGCGTTTGATAGAGGCATCCGTGTTCACGCCCCTTTGCTCACTGTTTGCCATAAACTGGAGAATTTTGTCCAGCTTGTCGTCTTGATTTGCTGAACTGGGTCCGGCTCCTTGTGCTTGCATTCCTCCCATTGGGCTCCTCTGCTGTTGCTGATGCTGCTGTTGAGGGTAGTTTGGCCTCATCTGCTGTTGGGGAATGAAGGTGGGTCGGGGCTGTTGCTGCATGAAGTTCTGCCGAGGAGGCTGCTGGATGTTGTTGTTGTTAGACCACGAGAGATTTGGGTGATTTCTCCACCCCGGGTTATACGTGTTTGAGTATGGGTCGTTGGCAGGCCGATTCTGGTAGCCTTGAAGAGCATTGACATCTTCGTATTGTTCCCCATAATCTTGATCGAAAACTGATGGGCACACCTCCGACCTGTGCCCTTGTACTCCACATGCTCCACACGCTTCTACGGCCATGGTCTGCATTGGTTGGCCTCCCCTAGCATTCAATAGCCGCATCTGCTCTGTGAGCTCGGCTAGCTGTTGTGCCATCATGTCCCGACCTGGAGATACTTCATTGACAAAGGTCCTCTTCCCTCGGCTGCTCTTTTGAGACGAGTTAGAACTCATCGCCTCAAAAATATCAATCATCTCTTCTGCCGTCTTCGCCCCAATATCTCCGCCAGCTGCATTATCCACCATGTATTGAAGATTCTGATGGAGGGAGTCATAGAAACTGTTCACCAGTAGGGCCGTAGGGAAATTGTGATGTGGGCACTGTCTCTGGAGGTCTTTAAAACGCTCCCATGCTTCATGAAGCGGCTCGTTCGGTTGTTGGGCAAAAGAGACGATTTGAGACCGGAACTCTTGGGTCTTCTGGTGAGAGTAGTATTTTCCAATGAACTTGGTATACACTTGCTCCCAAGTAATGAGGGAGTCGGGAGCAAGTGTCATAAACCAAGCCTTGGCCCGGTCTTTGAGTGTCTCTGGGAAACATCTCATCTTCAGCTGGTCTTCGTTTAAGCCATGGAGAGGAAAAGTCTGGAGGACGTTATAGAACTCCCGAATGAAATGAAGTGGGTCCTCGTTGGGTAGACCATGGAAAGACGGCAGCTGATTGTAGTGGATGGTTTTTAGCTCATAGTTTCGAGCTGCTGGTCCTAGCCGGATACACGAAGTTACTGGCCCGATTATCGGTTGAGCCAATTCACGAAGAAGATGGCGAGGTGGGTTGTTCACTTCCTCGTCAACCATGTCTCTTAGGTTATCTGAGTCCCGGTTGGCTGAGTCTGAAGATTCAGGGGCAAGATTAGCCAACAGTTCTTGGAGGTCTCTCTGGATAGATTCGTTATTCGGGATGATTACACGACCACTTCTGGTACGCATAAACAAAAACAACAAAAACGTCACGGGCACCAGATAGATAGGAAAGAGACAAAGAAAAACAAAATAAGAAGAACACTAGAACTAATCACGAAAAACGAAACAAAGAGAAACACACAAAACAAGAAATCACAAAAATAAGAGAAACACTGAAAACAAAGTGAATAGGCGCACAAAATAAGTCCTAAACCTTCCCCGGCAACGGCGCCATTTTGTTGTAGTGATTTTTACCGGAGTAGAATCGAAAGATTCGAACACCGGGTCGTGTCTCAAGGAAGGTCAGCCGGATTATCTTGTACGAATACTCAATCACAAAAAGAGAAATTAATTTCTTAAACACTCTAATCCAAGGGATATGGTTCCAATTAGCAACTACGAATTCTGAAAATAGCAAACACACTTCAAATTCACGGAATTCAGACAATGGTTTGAGAGTTAGGGAATCGGAGATATTCGTCTATGGTTCTCACGCACTCAATAAGCATACAGTCGCCCGGTTAAGGAATCAAATAACCTACTTGCTAAGAGGTTCCTTCTCAATAACATCTCGTAACAAGAGAGCAAACATTAACAAATCGATAGTTGACACTCTTAACACATAGGCAATACATTAACGAACATGCCTATCCCAAACAAGCCAAGATCAATCAATTTCTCCCCTTCCGGTTCTACAAATCGATTAATTAGATTAAGATGTTGATCAAGCATCTAACCCTAGAGTAAGCACAACTTGAATGGATTGAACGAAAGACAAGCTCACGAATCTCAATCGAACCAAAACAAATATCTCCTATCCCTAACGGAATGATTTAGCCACACATATTCATATCAATCTCAACAATAGATTCAAAACAATAATTCACATCCATAACTAATGAAAGGAAATAATGAATAATCCAAGTCAAGTACGAAATCAAAATACAAGCCAAACCGTGTTTGCTTTGGAGTGTCACAATCTCCAAAACTCAAATCCAAGCAAAAATCCAATGAATCCCAAGTGAAAATTCAAAAGAAAATGTTTCTAGGGCAAAAAAGTACGAAAGAACCCGTCTGGGAATGATAAAAAACGCTCAAAGTTCGATCCCTTAAACCCCTATATTCAAAAATCCAAGAAAAACGCATCTGTTGAAAACAGACCTTAGCGGCGCTAACCCCTTAGCGCCGCTAATCCCATTTTCGCCAAAAGAAGCCTCTGATGTCGCTACCTCCTCGCTAAGGCCAAACCGCCGCTAGTCTTCACACCCTTAGCGCCGCTAACCCCTTAGCGGCGCTAGTGTCTGGGCAGCTTTCGATTTTTAGTTTTCCGGGCTCGTGGACTCTCGGCTAACATCTCTCCAGTCTTTCCCGAGCTAGAAAGTCAATCCTTAGTTGTTTGGTGGCACGAACTGGGACAAAACACCTGGGAACCGGAACGACCTGAAACACCAAAATCGGAAGACAACACGAAAAGCAAGGAAAATAGAGACAAAAGCAAAGAAAATACTAAACACAACAAAATAAAGGAAAGACACAAGAAACGACTAGACGGACCGGTAACACCTAAGAAACGACCTAAAACGGGGGAAAAAAGCAAGCAAAACATAAACAAAAATAGCAACAAAAATGGGACAAACATTGGCAACTTATGAAGATGCTGTAATATCAATAGAAGGTAATCAAGACTTCATATTTAATGCACCGTCTGTCCCAAGATTGGTAAATCCTCTAGATGCAAGAGTGAGGCCAGGTAGACCACGCAAACAACGATTCAAGTCGGGTTGGGAGCATAGATCAAAGAATAGATGCAACAAATGTCACGAGAAATGGCACAATGTGAAAACTTGTCGTAATCCAATACGATGAAATCATTACCATTGACGTGTACAATATTGATGGTTTTTAAGTTGATTGTTGCTTACTATCATTACTTCTTATTTTTTCTTGTTTTTATTTCATGTTTGTGAAAGCAGCATGGACATTGGTTATACGACGCATATACATAACATATACGAAGGATAAAATGTATCGCGAAAGATATACAACACATGTACAAAACATATACCATACACATACCAAACATATATATTCATCAATACCAATCCTTGAAGGATAAAAACAGAAAATATAACTTAGCAAATACAACGATTATACCAGAAATTACAACGAATGTATCAGAAATTTCAACTAATATACCATAATATATATCGAAAATATAACGTGGATATACCAGAATATAGCATGGATATACCAGAATAGAATTTCAACTGATGTCTATTCATCACAAAGTTCATAAAAAAATCGTTCAATGTGGACCAGGAAAAAAAAACAAAACATAAAAGTTCAAATAATATACCGGGATTATAACAAAATATAATTTAGAAACACCAGAATATAAGATCAATGTTTTCCCCATAAATATAATCTGTCCATCAAATATACCAGAACATACATTAAAGTTCAATTAATATACCGGAATTAAAATAGAATATAATTTAGATACACGAGAATATAAGTTCATAGTTTTCCCCACATTCAATCACAGCCATCAGAAAAATCAATCCTAAATACTTAAAAAAATTATCTACGATGTTTTCCCCACATTCAAAAGACCAAACCGAACTCCATCGGGGACACTACCAGGGGATTCGTCGTCACTATCGTATCGATTAATTTGCTTCATTCGGCCATGAGTATAGAGCAAATATGCGTATCTCTCCCTGAAAGAGGTGACATCAAACTTGTCCTTGGGGATGTCGTGACCCGAGATGAAATGTTCGGCATACGATGCAACGAATACCCCACAATCACTGTCGATAATATAAAAATTATAAACAGGTATAAGTGATTAACAAGAATAACAATAATAATAATAATATTAATAATAATGATAATACATAAGTAAAACAGGTAGAAAAAATAATGGCAATTTCAACTATCAAATTCATATATGTGGTACCTGAACATTACTTTACCAGAATATATTCTAGATATAAATGAATATACCATTAATCTGAACATTAGAATATATATATATAAAAATAATGTATATATAACAGAATATAATGTACCTGTTGAGCTGCTGGGGGAGATCGTCAACCATAACCACCTCGATGTTGCCATTGCAGGCCACTCCTTTCCTCGAGAACTTCACCAAAGCAAGGAAAATGGGGATAATCTCGACATATGCCTTCACGTTCTCCATGACAAGGGCATCGCAATTTTCCGTGCGAATAGAATTGTATATGTGAAGTTTCATATCATCCAAAGATAGGCGTCCCATAATCCAATGACCGATCCCATTAATTTCCAAATGAATCGGAAATATGACATGATCAACCTTGGACCAAGAGCGACCGCATATAATCTTATACCCCAACATGTAGTCAATGATCATGTCGTCAACATTGCAAACAGACTGGTTACGCGACTGAGACACAAACAATCCGTACAACGACTTAATGTGTTGGTCAAACAACACATCAGTCGTTGTAAACGCGACTGGGGTAGATTTAGCATAAAATCCAAGCTTCCTCAGGTAATAGAACAAGACATCCATGTGCTGAAGAAAAGATATAATACAATTGTCACAGGAACATGGTATATATATGAACACATAGTATCTGAACACATACTATACACTACTTAAAATATACTTTCACAGGAACATGGTATATGTGTGGTATATTACAGAACAGAATATATGATAGATATACCAGAAAAATGATATCTGTTCAGTTTATATGTGTGGTATACTTGACCACATATTATATGAGCACATACTATAAAAAAACTTATATAGTAATTACATATACCAAAAAAATAACACACATATACCAAAAAATAAAAAAAAAAACACAGACAATTCAAGCAACAACAGGAAGAATTATATGTTCAGTAACAGTTAGGTATTTTATATGTGCTATTAACAAACATTACACAAAACTTGTCTATATATAGAAAGGATCATCTCTTATACTTTACAAAAAACAAGCAATGTACTTGAGAGGGGGAATAACTGACATTTATACCAAATTGAAATGACCTTGATTGATACAAACCTGCTCAATTGTATTTAAAAAAAAATGAAACAAATAAAAAATAAAGAAGAGTTATATAAAATGCTACTTACGCTGCTGTCGAGCATCTCGTGAATGTGGTAAAACCAATTCTTGTCCGTCGCAGTAAAAACATTAAAATCAAAAGGTACTGGCAAAGTTTTGCTCCTGACCTTGTAGTAATTGAATCTGACAACGAAAAACAATTTTATCAGGTATATGTATGGTATGTGTTTCATTAGTTTGTAGTATAAATGCTTTATATTTAACACATTATATAGCTAGTAACAAATTCAGTAGTACCCGTTTCCGACTTTGCGAGGTGCCGACTTGAGCAAACCCTCTTCAATCCAATCTCTGAACGGGTTCATGTCCACTTCCCCAGTTTGATTTATTCTAAAACCCGACGGCGAATGGGCAAGATTTTTGAAGTCTTATTCTGTTCTCCAATTTCTTCTTAAGCTTCTTGGTTCGCCTCACTTCGTCTTCCTCGGGTCTGTATACAACTAAACAATTGCACCCTTGTGCCTTTATGGGTTCTTCTTCTCCCGCCTCATTTTTCTCGACAGCCTGAAATATAGTTAAAAAAATTGTGTACAAAACAATAAATTATTATTACACTTAAAACTGATTGAAAGTAGTGCAAATAATACAAATTAAAAGTGATTAAAATTACGTTATTTTGCGGTGCTGGAATATCCTTCTTTGATGGTGGTGTTGGTGGTAGAACATCAGTTATAGCATCGAACGACGGCTGAGATCCGTTCACTGCATAACCAAATATGGGGTGTGGCTCGTAATCAAAACCTCTCTGCATATGTGTATATCATATAACCAAGCAGTTGAATTAATTCCAATATATATAAATCCCACATTTATAATACTGTATATCTATATATATGGCTAACATATACTTGAATACAACAGATGTATTTACCGGTTCTTTTCCCTTTGGTACTTTGTTTAACTTTTCATTTAACTTATCTTGGGCAATCCTCTCAACCTCCTCTATGAATTGGGTGTTGATCAGGGGAAAGTGGTCATTGTCGTCGACAACGTTGCTGGGTAAATGGGTACTGGGGTTGGGCAGAGTTTGAACTGGTACAAACTAAACAACCAAAAAATAAAAAAAAATTATAAGAATAATAATAATTAAATGTCGGAAATTTAATGATACAAGACAAGATGTTGCAAAGAAGATATGCTTACTTTGTCAACTGCGCTCTTCATTAGTGCTTCTGCTTTGGTTCTCAATGTTCTTACAGGAGATTTGACAGGGATCTGCAATTAAAAGAGATATGTTAGGACATTCACAACCCAAAAAAAAAAAACATTAATTAAATTATTAATGTTATAGGTAGAAAGAAGAAACAAAATAATTTAAACCTCGTTTGTTGTCTGAACATTCACATTAGATGGCTTCTGAAAAGGCTACAAACATATAAACAAAAAAACATTACAAAAATGTTTTCATGAATAATGTTAATATAATGGTTACTATCATCTGTAATATAATAACAATACAAATGAGATATAGACAATAAAAAATATATTCGGAGATAAAAAAAAATCGTCTCTTTTCCAGTTGATATGTGAGTACTATCATTTGGCATTTCACTTCCAATACGTACTTCACCCGTGTTCCCTTTGCCGACGTGTTGCTCTTTACTTGAACCACCCTATGTTATAATGTTAATGTGATGAGATGACAATACATATTGCGTGAGTTTAGATATACAAAAAAAAAAAAAAAACATTTTTTCCGTTTATATATGTGGTATATGTGTCCATATATTATATGAACACATACTATAAAAATACTTAAAAAACAGTTGCATAGGAATAATAGGTACTTCCACCGGAACAGTGACAGGGACTTGGAAAAAAAATCAGAATATAAGTTAGATACAACATAATATAAGTTCAACACTATCTGTCCATCATAGATTTCATACTTCCATTGTTCAGTCAGAAAATCAATGTGTTCACCACATTCAATCATAAATAGTTAATAAAAAAATAAAGGAACATCTATAAAGTTTTTACTTTCACAGGGGCATGGTATATATGTGGTATATTACATGAACATGGTATATGACCACATGGTATATTACAGGAACATGGTATATGACCACATGGTATATCACAGGAACATGGTGTATATGTGGTATATTACAGGAACATTGTATATATATGACCACATAGTGTCTGAACACATACTATACAATATTTAACATATACTTTAACAGGAACATGGTATATATGTGTATATTACAGAACAGAGTATAATATATATATACCAGAAAATGATATCTATTCAGTTTATATGTGTGGTATATGTGACCACATATTATCTGAACGCATACTATACACTATTTAAAATATATTTTCACAGGAACATGGTATATATGTGGTATATTACAGAACAGGGTATAAGATAGATATACCAGAAAACGATATCTATTCAGTTTATATGTGTGGTATATGTGACCACATATTATATGAGCACATACTATAAAAAAACTTAAAAAATGCTTGCACAGGAACAATATGTACTTGCAAATGAACATGTAACTTAGCTATACCATAATATTTATAAGTACTTGCACATTAACATCGATAGGTAGCTAGAAAATATACCATACTATAAGTTATATATACCCCAATATTTTTTCATTCAGGAACCTGCAGCCCATTATGTACTTGCACAGGAACATGCAGCATATCATATAATTCAGTTTATTAAATGAGACGATCAATGTTTTACCATACATTCAATCAGAAACCAAAAGAAATAAACATGCGGAAGAGTCTGACCATATATATATATATATATATATAGTAATATGCAGCAAATATATGCTAAAAAAACAAAAGCAATGAACATGAACAAATGACTTACAAGGAATTTTTCTTTGAATAAATCAAATTCGGCAAAAACCCGTTTGGAGAAGTCGTAGAAGGCTTCCTTCAGACTTTGGACTTCAGCAGTAAGTGTGTTGAGCCAGGTTATGACATCATCATCATCAGTGGTAAGTTGTGCTGTGGCAGCAGTTGGTGGAATCTTTTTCCGAGTGAACTCATTTTTTTTTTTTTGAAGAATGAGTCCAACAGAAGAGTCTGTTTCTCGGCCTCGGTGGGAACTATGTTATTGAACTGTGCACAATGAAGAAGAAAAAGAATTTGTTAGTGCGATAGATGTAGAAATATATAAAGAAACATTATCATTTACCTTAGAGTGATCAAGATTAGAAAAGGTCCTCTGCACAAAACTTCGAGTACAGGGTTCCCGAACTTCCCACTTGATTATCCTCGGGATATCGTTTACACACACGTAGGTTGCGACTACACCCTCAGCTGTGTCGCAAACCTCATAGAACCATGTCTGAAGAGCCAATATCAGACCATAGCACCGGTACAAGTTGCTTCCATCATCCTTGTCGGATATGTGCAGTTGCTCTCTGGTTTGGATTGATTTCTTCAGGTAGTGTAGGGTAACCTGAAACACAACGGTTCCCCACGA
This sequence comes from Striga asiatica, assembly GCA_008636005.1. Classification (NCBI taxonomy): domain Eukaryota; kingdom Viridiplantae; phylum Streptophyta; class Magnoliopsida; order Lamiales; family Orobanchaceae; genus Striga; species Striga asiatica. The sequence continues at coordinate 571,169 of BKCP01000780.1, read as the reverse complement.
GTAATCATCACACTCAGGACTTTCAATCATGTCAACAAAACAGCGGTCTATGCGAAGAGCATCTTGAGAGCCCATGAGGAAATTTGCTAATAAATGCAACTTAGCAAATTTCACTGCATCTTCATCATTCGCCCACAATATTTTCAAAAACTGCCACCTGATGTGGCTCCTGCTTAACTCCACGGCATCAAAATACTTGTCGTGCAGACCATTGGCAATCTTTGGAATATTCAATTTCCTACTATGTCCAGTGCACTTCAAACCAGTCACGACAGCAAATTCCTCTATCCCAAATCGGAGGAATTTTCCTCCGAAATCGAACCAAATTTCATCAGTCCTACTCTGATGAGCCTCGCGTAGGCGTATATAGTTTATGAGTTTGTTCTGTACAATGCAGTGTGGGAGATCCAAGAACTTCCCAAAGGCTGACATCCTAAAAGCTTCCAATTGCTCCTTGGTAAGCGTCTTCTTGATGTCACTTATCGTGCACTTTTCCTTGCTGTTATCGTTACTGTTTTGCACCTTCACGTTTGTATCCTTGGGGTGCGGGATTAGCAGTTTCCATTCCTGAAAATAATCAAAAGAAAACCATATGGATTTTTATATACATGATTATAACTTACAAATATGATACAATATGATACAACTTACAGTATTGATTATAACTTATAATATAGAACCATATTATAACTTACAATATGATAAAACTTACAGTATTGATTATATATTTGGTATATTTCTGCTATAGATATACCATATAGTTATCATATACTGCCACCTGATGTGGCTCAACAGAATATAAGATAGATATACTGTTAAAAAAAACAGTGACAGGGACAGGGACTGAGTAATATACCTGATTGATTAATATACAAGGAATTAATATACCTGAGTAATATACCTGTTTATAGATATACCATATACTTATCATACGTGATTGATTAATATACTTGATTAATCATATATACATGTTTGGTATATTTCTGATCAGATATACTTATCATACCTGATTGATTAATATACTTGATTTATATACCTGTTTGATTATATATTTGGTATATTCCTAGTATATTTATACCATATACTTATCATAACATGTAAAGGAAGTTAAACCAGACCATATACTTAAGATATAAAAGAGCAACAGTGTGAGCAAATGTTGCAGATATGCAAAACCAATTAGGAAGAGTGAAAAGGAGCAACAATGTTATTTACTTGGAATATACACATTAACCCAAGTAATTATATCATTTCACACTGAAATAGTACACACTACAATCATTTGATTCACCTATTATATACATATGAATCTAATTCCTATATCCCCTGTTAGTGCACAGGGATAAGATTATTACACTCTGGGACTATAAAATTCTAATCAACATAGGACTACATAACATGCTTAGTCAACCAAAAATTTGAGGACCCATGACGATTTATTCATTGACATACACCCATTAACTGACGAAGGATATAGTTGATAATGAATAAACAAAATCAATAAACGAAATAATAATCTTTCAGATGAGAAAATATAATAAAAAAAATGGAATGTAGAAGAAAATTTACCTCATACACTATCTGTTTCTGAACATGTTGCATGCCACTTGGGACGCCGGTGTTAGGTTTTCTCCTTTTCTTGTTCAAACGAACTGCATCTTTCTCTTGTTTTTGCCTTTTGTTGATTATTTTCTTGAAATTTTCGACCGGGGATTCTTCGTCGCTCTCCAATCCCTCTCTATCGACGTCTTCGAGTTGAATTTCATCTTCGAAGTCGGTGTCAGAAGATTTCTTATTTTCAGTGGAATAGGGGATTTTTGATTTACGGTCAAGACGAAAAGATTTTTGAGTTTTACAGTCGTCGTTGGACTGGAAGTCGTCTGAATCAGTGGATGAAATGTGCTTCTTCACTCTTGCGTTGCCGGTGGGCTTGCGACTAGGTTTAGGGTTCTTATTTCTCTCAAAAATGAGCTTCTTCTGCACGAGTTTGGGTTTTGATTTTGCGTGGATCTTACGAAGCCGGGAACTCGATCTTATCTGTGGTGTTTCATCACCTTCGTTCGCCATTTTTTTTCGAGGATCTCGAGAAATTTTTGTCTTCGCCATTGGAGTATCTTCGGAAACAGATGAGAGAGTTTTCCTTCTGTGCACGATGGTGAACGTGGGCGGTGGGAGTGGGAGGTTGTTTTTTTTTTGAAAAGATATTGAGTGCATTCAAAATAGCCGTAAAATCTGGAACGTTTCCTTAATTATCTGATATACTTAATTATCTGATATAATTTACTCCGTTTTACTGGTTAGGTATAATAGCGAAAAATTAGGCTTGTTTAGGTAATTATACAAATATTTGTAAAAGGGGTGCATAATTATAATATATTTGATATGGAGAAGTAAGGGGTGTAAATTCCTCTACTTTAATCCCATCCTTCGGGTGTTTTTTTGTAAAAAAGAAGCTTGTGTAAGATGAAATTGAGTTTAGTCTAGATCAGTTTAATTATTCTTGCCATGTACAATGCGCATATTTACTACGTATTTTAATTAGAAGTCCATAATTTCTGAAATTGTCCGTTTAAAGCTTCAAATATGATTTATTAAGAAAAAAAATATAAATATCATGCTATTAATATAAATGCTTTACATGTGTCACTCAATTATTAATAGAAGGGCTTTTTTTTTTTTTTTCTAATAAATTTTCAAACTCCTTACAATTTTAAAATGATTTGTTATTTTTCTATTGCACTCTTTAGTTGTACTTATTTGTTCCACTTAATTCCCTAACACTCATAAATCAATTAAAAATGTTCATTAATCAACTATACCAACTTTCTCCATTTTTTCTTTATTATTCTTCTTTCTACCCAAACCCTCCCTGTCACCCTTTCCCTTCTCCTTCCCCTTTTCTCATCGGCTTTCTCCCCCTTTTTTTTTTCTTCCTTGCAGGTTCAGTTTTTCGGCGAACGACGAAAGACGTGAAGAACTCCGGCGAAAGACGTGATTCGGCGACAGATGGACGGACGGCCCTCTCCGACAACATTTCATCTTTCTCCAGCAATATTTGGCTATTTTCCAGCGAAAAATTGAGGTGGTCAATAAACTATGTATTTTTCTGAGGATTGAGGAGTCAAAAACTCGTCTTTTATTCATAATTTTTTTTTTCATATTTTGTTAAGGATTCAATTTTGAGTATTGTTCTTTATATTCATCCTAAAACAAATAAGGTGACAATAATCTCTTTGTAATTGTTCATATCTACTGACCATTTACGTTATTGTTAGGTTATGTTAGATTATAGTCACCCTAAAATAAAAATAAGGTGGCAACGATCATTGTACCACTTATGCATGATTATGGCACCTCTATTTCAATATTTAATACTTCTTTCATCATTATTTGATATTAATTGTGCTAGGAACTTTGAAGTTTCATTTTAACAAAATCATTAGGATATTATATTATTGTAAGATATAATGGAAGGGGCACAAACTGGTATATTAGAGAGTTGTTCCTACAATAATGAATTGTTTGTCTTCTTTATACACGTCTGACTAAGTCTTGAAGAAATGTACACCCTCATTGGTAAGAGGTGGTTGAATGTAAATTCAGAATCCTTCATGCTATTTTATATTGCGCCCAATGGAAAAAAGCAAGTGAGTTTGTTCGATGATGACGATGTGAAAACATGATTCGGTTGCATGTGCGTTGGAAAGCAAGTATTGTAGATATACTTCTCATTGAAAAAATGAAAGACTGGATCATAAAGTTTAATCCATCTCGATGAGCAGGTAATGTTGCTTGGTATAATAATTCGTTATTGAAATATGGTACAGTTGTATGATAATCCTACTTCATTATTTTTTTTAATTAGTTCCGTTATTTATAAATCTTTATACTATTTTGTCATGAACACAATGAAATCGTACCATATGACGATTTTTCGAAGGGAGAATCTCAGTTGTTATTGCAAGATAATTCAATTGATTCTCGGAGACATTACATGAAAGGTGAAGTGAATATTGATTTCACTCGGGCTCCTTCAACTCGGACGACCACCGTACCTGCAAGAACCGAACGCCGGAAGGGGTCCCGGCATCGAGCCTCCGACGCTCAATTCAAAATCACTCCAAATCCCAAGTGTATAGTAATGAATGTAGAGAGAGTGAGAGAATGAGATACCTTAGTCCCCTTTTATAGGGGGAGTGTACCTTATAGTCCAAGTTGGGCTCGTTCAATAGCATCATGCCACGTGTCCTAGCCATGTGTAGGCTTATTCTTCAATATATTCCCTTTTTATCAATTAAAACTGGTCTAGTATATAATATCCTATATCAAAAGGAGAGGGTCAGATTTTCAAGGGCGGAAATAAATTTCGAAAGCATGAGCAATCTTTTAAGCATCTAAAAAATAATAGCCTGAAGATTATTGTTTGTTGTAGCGATAAGGATTGTCGAACGAGAATATATGCATCACAATGCAAAGGTGATTAGTTGTTATCCATCCAAAAGTCCAATCTAGTCCATACTTGTGGAGTGTCCAAATTGAGAGAGGAACCAGCTTACAGGCCTTGCACAAAGTAGGTACTGACATACAGAAAACTGGTATCCGTTTAAAAAATATAACTCCTTAAATCCTTCACATCTCTGTTTTTTTTTCTTTCCACAAAGTAGGTACTAAATAAGAGAAAATGAGTACTATTTTTTTTAGTTAAGTGAAAACGAGTACTATTAGAACTTAAGGTTGGTATATAATTTAAGAAAAACTAGAAAAGTCTAAGTCTCGATTTATAATTTTAATCGAGTACTATAAAAGTCGAGAATTTATTAATTTTCCGAGCCGAGCCATTTTATTTCGGCTCATGTTGCCCAATAATTTCAAGCCAATTAGTCGGCCCATTTTTAATGCAAGCTATCAGTTTATTTATCGAACCAAGTAGTGTTTTAAATTACCGAGCCCAATATTTATTTTTCGGTGCAAGTAGCGATTTTTATTCCTAGCCGAAGTCAAATGTTCCAAGCTCAAGTTATAAATCGAGACTTAGAGTTAAATTAAAAATGGGCCTACTAATTGGCTTGAAATAATTGGGCCTACTTGAGCCGGAATAAAATGGCTTGGCTCGGAAAATTAATAAGTTCCCGACTTTTCTAGTATGCTTTGTGCTGTCCAAAATTCAGGAGCATCAATGGCATACCACACTTTTTGTAAGCAAACATGCATACCGCAATCCTTCATAGCCATCTGCTCTTTCACATAACGAAACCCAAAACTCATTGGATCAATGTGTATACAACATTTCAACATCCTATAACCTCTCAATGTCCACACCACATCATATAACAAAGAAAAAAAGAAAGAAAGAAAAATAAAAAAGCAACAAAACACAAGATTAGTTTATTAAAAATAAAATAAACAGTAACTACAAAACAAAGTTTAACAAGTTATGATAACACTTAGGCTACCTTTGTTTTGAGGAATTTGAAATCCCTTGATTCAAAAAAATTTTGAAATGATAATTTTTTACTTGCACACTCCTTGAATGGATGTGTTGAAAATATTATAAATCAATTGTCTAGCTCGCACCGATGGTGTTAACTCGCGGTGGTGATGGACCTAAATGATTGCGGATGACGTGTTCGTCGACGGTGATAAACACTGGATTTCAAATGACTAGGTTTGAGCAGTCATTTAAAGTCCTTCAATATAATGACTAAAAAATATCTAGCATGAATTTGAAATCCTCAACTTATATTACCATCCCAACATTCATGGAGATTTGAGCTCGTAAATTTAAAATTTATAGATTTCAAATCCATCAATAAATCCTTCAATCCAAACGTAGCCTTACCAAATTCTTGTTAGTGCCTCTGTATATTGGTCCATCCAATGAGTTCAAGCACACAAACGTTTTGTTTTCAATATCCAACACTAGTAGAAAGAAATGATACTTGGAAAGCACAGGAAAAAAGACATATTTAATACCATTCAACGAACTATAACACGATCACAATCAACAAGAGTGCTTCTAGTAAGGATAGAAGTAAACTCATCATTGTAAAGCCCCAAACCAGTTTATATATATTAGCTCGACTTTATTTTCCAGTAATAGCAAGTTCATAATTATGCCATATTTTATTTATTATTAATTGCATAATTTATTAAAGTCCTAAGTCTAAGCCATGGAGAAAACGTTTGAATTTTATTTTGTTTCCGAAATAAAATCTTAACTCTAAGTCTAGATTTATAATTTTAATTGAGTACTAGAAAAGTCGAGAATTTATTAATTTTCCGAGCCGAGCCATTTTATTCCTGCTCAAGTAGGCCCAATTATTTCAAGCCAATTAGTCGGCCAATTTTTAATGCAAGCTATCAGTTTATTTATCGAACCAAGTAGTGTTTTAAATTACCGAGCCCAACATTTATTTTTCGGTGCAAGTAGTGATTTTTATTCCTAGCCCAAGTCAAATGTTCCAAGCCCAAGTCAAAAGTCCAACACACACACCAAACCTTAGCTCTCTCTTTCCCTATAAATACATCATCTTCCTCCCACCATTTCAAGAAAACTCTAGATCTAAATAGCCAGAGCAAAAATCATTCTTCCTCCTTCACCTTACTAGAATCCGACCACCACCTCACACCTCCGGCGAGCCGCCATCGTCCCAGCTCCGGTGAACTTCACGCCAGCGAGCACCTGAACCGGCCTTCACGTCGAGCCCGCATCCAAACTCGTTGTCGAGCCCACACCAACTCCCGTCTCCGAGCTCACCTGCACCAAGCGTCCGTACGCCGTCCGTTGGTCCCAACCCGTCCATCCACGAGCATCAAGCGTCGGTACATCGTGCCAGCAGTGACCACACGCCGTCCCTTGCACGCGAGTGTCACGCCTCTGCCGTCCGTACGCCCGGTTCACCAGCACCAGCAGATCCGCGCCGCACACGTCGCATTCGTACGCCCGTCGTCAGCATCCGTACACCGTCCAGCAGCGCGTTCCCGTGACCGTGCCAGGAGATCTGTCCGTACGCCGAGCCAAACCAGCGCGCCTCGTGTCCGTACGAGCCCAACCGTGCCAGATCTACGACCTTTAGTCTCGAATGCGTCGACGAGCCACCCTTGGTCCAGACTCGAGCCGCCTCAGTCCAGATTTGTCGAGCCAAGCCCAAAACCGATTCCACAACACCAGATCCGAGCTGAATTAAGCGAGACCCGACCCGATCCATAGCCCCGAGCTTTTCCTATAGCCTTTTCTAAGTTTTGATTTTTATTTCGAGTTTGTTATTGAGGTATATGGATGAATCCTTACTCCATGGAATTAGAAAAGTTTTATAGTTAATTATAAAAATGAAAAATGAGAAATTTGAGCAAGATATGAATTTATATGGATTTATTGAGTTAAATGGTTAAAAATTCGTATTAAAATGGTTGCTGATCCAAAATTTACGATTTTAATGTTATGAGTCCTATCATGATTTATTGATGCTAGGGTTAAAATTTGATGAATTATAGAGGCTGTTTGCTATAAGAACCGATTTTGGGAATTTGAACCGATAATGTCCGATTTTAGTTGACCGAGTTAGGAGATGATTCTTGTTGTGAGATTTGTACTAATACTCATAAATATTTTAAAGTTGTTGTGATTAAAATTTCGTGATTTTTGGTGACCGCTTTATATGGATTAAAATTCGGGACTTTAGCCTCATTTAGCGGTATTTTTAGAAATTGATCGGGCTGTGATTTAGCTGCACTTGTTAGATGTAAAATCATTATAAATCATGTTGAACTTAGGGTTAAAGTTTCAGCTTAGAATGAGTAGACTTTCCGGTTGAGTAGAGAATCCTAGTTCGGCCTTTCCGAGCATCGGATAAATTTTTGGGAAAATTACACTTTGCCTACCGAACTATTCGCGTTTTTATACTTTGCCCACTCAACTTTTTCCGGTGCCACTTTACCCCTTGAACTTCAAATATTCTTGCACTTAACGACTTCCGGCCACCGGAGATGCAAAATCAAGGGCAAAGTGTAAAAACGCGAATAGTTCGGTAGGCAAAGTGTACTCTTGAAGACTAATTTGAGGTGTCTCCTAAGGTATAAATGACGATTTTTCCCTTGATTTTTCATCTCCGGTGGCCGGAAGTCGTTAAGTGCAAGAATATTTGAAGTTCAAGGGGTAAAGTGTCATCGGAAAAAGTTGAGTGGGCAAAGTGTAAAAACGCGAATAGTTCGGTAGGCAAAGTGTATTTTTCCTAAATTTTTAGATCCGAGCATAAAAGCCGTGCGTCAACGGAGCCGTGTCCGTACGTTTCAAACCCAGACCTCGGTTGAACCAATTGCACCTAGTCAGACGAGCGACCGGTCGGTTCCGATCGAGCCGTCGGTCTAGTTCAGCGAATCAGTCTGGGCAGTCCGGACGATTCGAGAGTTTCAGTTCAGAACATCGGTTTGAGCGTGAACCGAGACTCCAGTGTTTTTTCGAACCAAGTCAGATCAGTTTAAACTAGACATATTAGCTCCGAAATTAGTATTTCCCGAGCTTAGCCAGTTAAGATAAAATCAGATAGCCAGTTCAGATAAAAGCCAAATAGCTAGTTCAGATAAAAGCAAGATAACTAGTTTTGTAACACCCGTTTTTTTATTTAAAGGAAACAAGGATTTTTTTTTAAGAAAAATTTAAGCTTTTAAAAATTCATTTATCCATTGAACCTAATCGGACATTACTCGAAATCCCTTACTTCTATCTAATCATTCAAAACATTAATAAACGTTTCAAACAAACACGTTTCGATTTAACCCAACAAAAATTAAACATTCAAATGACATAAATTTTCAACAGAATTTATGGAGATACAAAAATATAATTAAGCTAGACCACGCCCATCCTCTTATGTCCACCGCCAGCTCGATCAACCTGAAAAACAAAGGGGTGAGCACAGTCTATCAGCTCAGTGGTAATATTCATACCATGTATTGATTCAACATAAACACAGTTAGGATAATAATCATATCACATGCAAAGTCAATTTATCTCACTTATGTACTGATAACAACCCGGCTTCAAGCCCCCAAATAGACCCAGCTAATCGACTCTTATTTCAAGCCCCCAGAATATACCCAACTAATTAGCACCTAAGTTCATGAACGTTGGTCTATAACATATCATTATCCAGCTAATTGACACTTTTCCAGCCCCCAGATAAATTTTCACAATTCAAAATCGGCCCACCGGCACACAGTCATGCATATAAAAACTATACTACCACCTGTTTATACAGAATAAACCATAGTATAGAACCCTTACCTGGATTGCTTACTTACTGACTGAACTGCTTCAAAGAACGTGCGTCTGAATGAGGGCTCGACTTTCTGCTGTGAAGCTATGAGAGTTTGAGGGAGTTCTCTAAATTCGTCAAATGGAGGTGGCTGAAGTCTTGTTATGGTTTAAATAAAGAGAGAATTAGGGCTGAGAAAAGGAGAAGTCGTCGGGTGAGAGGGCCTGATTTGGGGGTTTCGGTTGGGCTGACCGATTCTTGTTGCTGTTGGTGGCGACTCAAAGGATGAGATGAGGGAGCTGGCCGAGAAATTGGAAATTTGTTGGAGACGATGAGGAGCTGAGCTGCTTAAGGAATAGAACGATTTGTTTGGACACAAAAAGTGTTTGGACTTGTGAAAAATGGGCCGAATAGCTCAAAGGCCAAGGCATAGTTTTTAATAGGTTGGGCCGAGACAATTGTAGCCCAACACATAAGTAAAATACCACAAAACTTAGGCTAAAAACTTAGGACTTAAGACATTAATAACTACACTAGCCCACAAAATATACTAAGGCAAATTATAACACTTAGGCACAAAATAGAATTTAACACATAGGAAAGAAAAGGTATAAAGTTAAACAGAATAGCACATTAATCAACTATTCAAAGAGGCACATAATCAAAAATCACTTATGCACATATTGAACTAATCAAACTGACACATAATCAAGTAAACACTTAGACAACTAGTCAATTAATCACTTTAGCAAATAGTCAATGAATTACTTAGGCAAATAATTCACAAAAGCACACTTAACAGTAGGATAATTAAATCAAACACGAGCAAAATAAGAAGAAATAATCAACAAAGTATAAACTTAGTCGAGCGATGCAAATGCTATGATTTAACTGAAAAGAAACAGGCGCTATACTCTACCCTCCTTAAATGATTTCCGTCCTCGAAAATTTGAAATTAAGCTAAAAAACTAACTCAAGAACTCCGAACAAAATTCTCAGATGCTCTGGTGGTAAATGTAATACCCCAATAACGGATTAATAAACTAAAAATTTTTAGCTTCTGAGAGAAAGCTAATTCTTGTTAATAAAAGCGCATTTTTTTAGTTTCCAAGAGTAAGCTAATTGTTGTTAATAAAAGCTGAAATTTAGCTTCTTAGTGTAAGCTCAGCAGTTATAATAAGCATTAGATTATTAACTTTCCAGAGTAAGTCAGATGTCTCAAGTTCAAAATCCTAAACTTATAAATGATTGGATGAGATTTATATCAAAGTCGATCATATTCTGTTCAAATCTTGGTTCCACCTTAGGGTATAAGGCTTCGAATACATGATATGAGTTTCAATGAGAATCGAATCCTAGTGTACTCAAATGCTCGTAAAGGACCAAACCTTGAACCAAGACCTAATCAATATAAACTCTTTACTAGTAGCACGACTCGGGAAAAATTTTACTCGGGTCAACCATCGTGCCATTCGGTCGTGACTATCAACCGCGCGGTCCGGTATGAGTGCACGGTCCAAGTGTGCCGAACTTCCTTAAACGACCCAAATGAAACAATGATGGTGTAACAAAATTTTATCAAATCATTCTTATGTATACCCTTTCTTAGCCAAAACTTTTGTGCCACCAAACTCTTGCACAAGTGGCCCGAGAAATTTTAACCGGGCAAGCAGCCACGCGCGCTAGCCATTCACACGGGCCACTAGTCGTGAGAAACCTGAGTATTCCATCACCATACTCGGCCCCAGGTCATAACATGGTCCAAGTCCCATACCAACCTTAGATGCAACTTTGGCGCAACACATATGATAGGTTATCAAGCCTCAACCATCGGTCCAACATTCTGCACATGAGCCGCAACGTAGCCTAGTGCGCAGTCCAACGCGCGGCCCACCAGTGCAGCCTAGTGCACGACCTGCAGCGTAGACAGCGCGCGGCGCAGCACCAGTAAGGCCCAACCGAGGCCCAAACTAATTTTGGATATTTTCTTCGGCCAACTTGAGTTTGACCACGAGGACACTTAAGATAAAGGTCATAAATACCTTACCTCATCCGGCTAAGGCACAAAAACCAAGGAGGAAGGATGAGGTGAGGGGAAAAGTCCAAATTTTCCATAAATTAAGACAAATTTTCGGGGCCATCCCCATTATATATACTATACTATGAGAAATAGGTATAGGATGTTCCAATACTTAGAAATATTCAGAAAAGCCCGAGAAAAATCCGACCAAAAGTCGGGTGAACTCCTTCATGCCCTAGAACGCGAGAGCAAGTCCTTCACGAGTACCAGGTCATTCTTTTCAAGTTCTCTCGAGACATATTGAAACCAGAGACTAAGGGCAACTTAAGAAGCACCCTCAAATCAGTTGTCACGAAGAGAACTCACTTGAAAACCTCTTTGGTCGAGCCAATACTGAGAATAGATCGAAGTTCATTCTTTAGTTCAATTCCACACTTCGATGAAGATAAAATCCTAACCAACCTATTTTCCAGCATAAGCATGATTATTGAAGGACTATTAAGTATTAAAATCGATGCATGGACGAGTATTAAGTTGGTTTTCGATTTTTAAGTTAATTACGGCTCAAATATAGAAGTCAAGTTCCATCCATGTCAAAGTTGAGTTTAGTACTCTTTAAATCCTTATACATCATGTTAAATAAGTTGGTAAAGTTTTAGCCTAATTAGAAGTATTTTACTCGGTCAAATGGAAATCAGATCTTTAAACAAAATATGTCCAAAAGAACTAAGAACAATCTCATGTGAGTTTTTACCAAACCCTTAGTACCAAAAAATAATGATTTCTTATCATAAGTTTTCGGCCCTAAGTATATTCATAAAAAGAGTTAAGCACCTTGATTGACCTTGAACCCTATATAACTCGATTTCGACTCCCAAACCATTTTTAAATTTAGCCAAAGTCTTCCAACATTTTTATGTTATTTTAGACTCCTTATATTTAAAAATTTAAGAAAAGTCTAGAGTCACCGAGTATGTAGTCGGACGGTCGGCGGACCGCACCATGCACGTAGCGGGTGCCAGCGCCAGGTAGCTACCGCATTCAGAAGTTTACTTCTCAGGGAAGCGCCTCTGAACAGAGGTTAGCATCCGCGCTTGCTCAGGTCATCACCCTCTGTGCGTACCGAGTATGGTCCGTAGCCACAATGGGGCAGTGCCAACGTGAGCGGTTAACACCGATAGCACTTTCCGTGTCGTATCTCGTGCCAGTGTACATAGAGGTACCCGGTAGCACCCGGCTGTGTTCAACAGCACCCGGTAACGCGGAGGATCGTGTCAGTGGGGTGAGTCCGAGCGTCTGTGTAGGTAGGGCTCGTGACTTGGGCGTGTTATCAACCATCCGCACCTTGCACGACCAAGTCGAGACACTTGAGTCATTAGTAATCAAACCAAGACAATTGTCACCCGTGACCGACCGTGTAATGCCCCACTTTGATTTAACAAAAATCCATGGCTTTTTAGAAAAATCAAATTAATTTTTCAAAATTCATTTCAATCCTTTGTGGGTTACTCACTTATCAAGATAGCCATATCAACATACAATCCAACACATAGAACCACATACAACAACATTCACTTAGCCGAAACGTTATCGACTAAGTGATTCGTGGAATCACTAGTGGAGTTTGGAACCTTTGGCTTAATTGTCTAAGACTCAATAACCCAACTAATGGTCATTTCGAACACATTAAGCATGTAAAACAAAGTGGTGGGTCACAAGGAAGTTAAATGGGTCGGGAAAAAGCCAAAACGGGGCTCGCTTGGGTGTTGCCGGGGCACTGGCACGGGCTTGGGCGCGGACAGGCACGGGCCTGGGCGCGGACAGGCACGAGCAGGTGGCCCTGGCAGGCCCGGGACAGCTGACCGGTTGAATATATCATATGAACCTTTTTAAAGTCATCTCGACCGATTCCAATGAAATTTTACCACATCAAAATAGACTAAAAAACGCACAAGTACACCAGAGATATTCCCTTAAAAATCATTTAATACAGGGAAATAGTTTTTGCAAAATAACAGCCATATAGTGCAATTCCTAGTTTCCAATGAAACCTTTGAATTTTAAAGTGAAATTTTGACACAAGAAGTAATGCCCAAAGAAAAGTAACATATCAAAAATTCAACTCATTTGAAGCAACGTACGATTTTATACAAATTTTTGAAGTATCAGCCTAAAATTTCAACTCGACCCTTCTTATAGATATACTTCGAATTTTTCTTTGAAATTTACACCTCAGAATCATTATCAACAGAGGAATAGCATAACAAAAATTCACATTAAAAGCATCAGGACACGATTTTTCATGATTTTTACAAAGTACATCAGCATGATCAACTTCAAAAATTCATAACTCAACGCATAAACATCAAAACGATACACGGCTTGAAATAACAGATCAAGGACACTCCAAATTACCTATAACTCAAGAATTTCCATGAAAGTCAACTATGTCCTTCAGTTTCAACATTAAACCGAAGAGACAAACATAATTTAACATAATTACATAATCATATAATTACCAAATCAACAATAAATCACCCCTACAGCATATAAACACACACACATATACATATATATATATATATATATCAAAATTAGGTCCGAGTAAGCCACCCATTACCGTACTCCGAAGGGGAGACGAGAAAACGGAGCAATGAGGAGACCTGGGGGCGCTCGACGGTGAACTCGGCTCGCGCAGGGCTTGGTATAGTTGGACGGCGAGGTCTACGAACATCGGAGGAGAGGGGCTGAATCGTTGCTGCTCGGATGATCGTGGCTCATGGAACGTTCGTCAGGGATGCGCTGCGCGAGCCGGGTGCTGATGTGACGCAGAGCGCGCGACTGCCGTGGCGTGATGACCGGGAAGCGAGGGTGATGGTGAAGGGAAAGGCGATCGGATACGAGAGAGAAGAGAAAGGAGCAGTGGCGGGTGAGAGAGATAAAGAGAGTGAGGGAGTGATAGCGGCATAAAACAATGAAAGCGAGAACATCTCACATATATATATATATAAAAGACTTAGGGCAAGAAGTTTTGCCAACCAAGTAAAGGGAAAGTGGGCCGGGCACGCGCTGTGCGCGGGTGCGCGTGGCGTTCGGGCCGGGTTTCTCCAATGGTTCGACTAAATTAAATAAGCTCGGTTCTCTTTAATCCGAAATTCGAACATTGATCGAAAAAAGATAAAAATAATTAACCAAAAATTTATATATATATATATATATATATATATTATCACAAAATAATATACATATAAATCAAACAATAACATGACTTAGGCAATTAATTCAAATAATAACGATAATGCCGATAAAATAATATCCGGAAAATCCAATAATCGAGTTAGATTCGGTTCATGCGATTAAACCGAAATCGCCGAACGACGAACGCTATAAAATTAAACGATCAAGTACTCAAATGTATAATTTAAGTACCAAATACTGGCTACACCACTACCAACAATAATAGACATAAATCCATAAATAGAATAATATGCGAGATCCTATAAATCGAATGAGGAGCTACAGACCGGTTCATGGTGAGCCGCCGGTCCAAGTCAGCAAACCGGTCAATTTTAGTGATCGATTCAAAATAGTCAGTTCGATATTTCAGTCCGAGTTGTATTGGAATTTTTAAGTATTTTTATAAATAAAATTCGCTCTGTTTTAAATCCGTTATTTTTATTTCCAGACTTAGAAATAAATTAAGTATTCAGAATAAATCTCTAAATATCTGGAATAAATAATAATTATAACTGAGACCTAGCCAGACTAGCATATAACAACATCTCAGTATTTTATTAAGTCTTTTGAGTATAAGATTTAGCATGTGTGTTGTTTAAAATTTTATGTAGCTGAAGGAGTCGAGCAACAACAAAGTAGTTTACTCATTATACAGCAGAAAAGGTGGGAACCCTGTACTGGGATTTACATATGTTATATTTCAATTATTACATCTGAGGTATATACATAAGAAAATGACCCCCGCCGAGTGGGTAACGGCCGAGGTCCGTATGATTTATCGCCTGTGACGAGGCCAATGTGTCCTTAACTCAAATTTCCGTGGGATTACTCTATGATTATTATCCCATTGGAATGTGCACACGATATCGGCCAATGTGTCCGAGAGCAGTAAGAATTTTTATATATATATACTAGTTCCAGTTATATGCATATATTTCAGTTTTCTATGTTATGATTATTACTGCTGTTTATTTGGGTTCTACGGAGTACCATGGTTATGTACTGACGTCCCATTATTTATGATATCTCAGGAAATGGAGTCGAGAGCCGAGTGAGCATAAGTGGTGGTGGTCAAGCCCAGATGGCTAATAAGGGATATTATTACGTTTTGTAATAAATAATGATACTTTATGAACCTTATTTACGTTCCGCTACCTTAAATGGTGATGTTGTTGAATAATGTCAAACTTTATGTTGATACCCAATTTGGCTTCAATTAATGAAAATGCTACACGTGGATATGTATTAAATAAATATAAATATAGCAGGTTCTCTGAGCTGATTATTCAATATCGACCGAGTTCTGAAGTGCCCAGATCATCCACGTTCGAGCCGAGCATAATTAATATCGTCAGCCTGACCCGAATATCGAGAAGATCTGTCTCTGGCGGACACAATAATTGCCGATAAAGTAGACATCAATCGAAGCCGTCAAGTGTCATGATCGGGTCCCACGATGTCATCTCACATTAAATACTAATGTCTCATTTTATCTATTTTTTAATAGACCACTTGTATAAAAAGAAAGCATGTATATATATGGGGGTAGGAGAGAGAAAACAGGGGGTGGTAACGCAAAACACTCCGACCGGCTTGAAATCGGTTCGCCTTCCTCTTTCTCGCCAGTAGAACGCCGCGCACCTGCACAGAACTCTCACACACCAGAGGAGTTTTCCGGTGAAGAGCCTCCGATGCTTAAGTCAGTATGTGTTTGTTTAATTTTCCAAAGTAAAGAATGGATAAATTGTAAGTCACAAGAAAAGACCCACTCCCATATATATCGGAGTGAGATACCTGCCCTAGGAGCTGCCCAGCTTTTGGTGAGCTGTCCTGCCCGTACTGCCCATCCGTACACACATAGTGTGCGTATGTAAGAGATGTCAGAGGTGGTTATCGCCACTATTGCTCTGCACCAATGTATTCTCGCCACGTGTCCGTCTGAGCTGAGGGAGATTATTCTTCTACGCAGGCCGTTAGGATCTTCTAACGCCACCCACGCGCTTTCTCGCATTCAAGCCACGCTCTTGACTGCTCTCCACCTGCTGGGGGCTCGATCTGATCGAGCCCCCCCATCGCTAGGTCGATCCTCGACCAATTCTTCTATCCTGCTCGATCCCTTCCCTTTTGGTAGATCATTCTTCGACCAATGCGGTTTTCTCTACTTCGAGCTTGCCCGACCTATGCGGTAGGCCGGTCTATTCCTTAGTCATATAATATCCCATATCATCTAGTCTCCCCCACTCTGGTCGAGTCTGAATGACTCGATCTAAGAGTGAATTCGAGCGGTCTTCTCCACTCTGCCAACCTCTCGATCTCCTACTTGCACCTGGCCTCCTTTTTCGATCATTTTTGCTGATGCCGGTACCTTTCTTCGACCACGTGGTCGATTTTACTGTGCACTATAACTGCCTCTTATTTCTTTTTATTATCAGCGTGATATCCGCCTGCCACATGTCCTCTCAGCTCTGTACTTTTAATCATCGTGCCTCCTCGCGATTTGCGCCGCTTCGCTATCTGTGCCTCCTTCGCTTCTTCTCACCGTTGAATCCTCTTTTACCTAACGGCTATTTCCATTAACTCTTCACCTTATTCCTCTGCGCTCCTATAAATACGACACTTAGCAAATTTTTGGGCTTTCCTAACTTTTGCAAATCCTGAACTCCCTTTTGGGCTTTCCTAACTTTTGCAAATCCTGAACTCCCTTGTGCCCTACTTTCTTCCTCTGGAAATTGTTCTTCCCGGCTCTCGGCGTCTCCTCTCTTAGCAATTTCCAGCAACCGCTCTCCACTGCAATTATGAGTAAGTCTCCTATGCTTTAATTTTGTGTTCGCGTGCGTTTATTTTGTCGATTTTTGGTTTTTTCCTTGTTGCTTCTTCTTTTCCTCGAGACCCTCTCGTTTCATCTGCGAAAAGATCCCCTTTCTTCACCTTTCAAAACCCTAACTTTTCTTCTTCCCTCTCGATTTTCCTTTCTACTTTTCAGATTCCGTCGATTCTAATATGCAAAGCTATCACTCTGGTGAAGATGAGATCGCCCCGTCATCATTCCCCGCTCATCAGCCTATTCCTCACTCGCCTTCCCGTTCTGTCGAAGAGATCTACAACCCCACTCCTCTCAGCATTTTATGCCCTTCCGATTATGTCACACCTTCTCCTCCTCGCCAACCTACTCATCTGATTGATGAATCAGACGAGGATGCCCTTGACCACATCCCCCTCAATCGCCGTCGGCCGGCGTTTGGGGCTTCTGAAGCTGCGGAAGAGGCTCTTGATGCTGCTGAGGAGGATGAAGATAATACTCTCCTTTCTCACCATTCCGTTTTTGCTAGAGTTATTCCTCCCCCTAATCTTAAGAAAGGTGCTCCAAAATCCTCGACCGCTGCTACACCTCGTGCATCGCCGGCTGTCCTTGTCACTACCTCACCTAAGGCTGCCCCGAAAAGAAGTAAGTCGACCAGAGTATCTTCTTCCTCCTCTCGCTCTCTTATAGCTGGCTGGCTGGATGCCGAAGAAGTTGGCTATCCTGCCAGCTGGGCTTTCATATCTCCAGGCTCCCGAGATACCTATGACAACCCTCCCCAAAACTGCTACACTTTCTTTGAAATTCTATTTAAACTCGGCATCCGTTTTCCCCTAAGCCAAGATTTGATCGATCTTTGTAAGTGGTTCGACCTGCCCTTGAACCAACTTCCACCTAATGCCGTCCATTTTATCACTGTCTTCATCATCCTCTGTCACGTTCGCCTAGGTCGGATCGACCTAGATTTCTTCCATTACTGCTATACACCCTCAAAACATGTTCAGGGGCTCTACCTCAAAGGCCGCAACGATGTCCGTTTCATCTCGGACACTCCTTCAAACGTCCCTAAGTGGAAAGACAAATTCGCCTTTGTCGAGCCCAAACCTGCTTTCCCTTGGGCGTCATCTCCTTGGCTCAAATAACTTCCGCGTGAGCATTCAACACCTTCAACCAACGCGCTCTTCGACCAACGGATTGCAGTATGGAACAGCAAACCCATTGCGTCGAAGACCTTGCTCGAGGATGAGGACCTCCTGCACTTCTGTGGACTTCTTACCCACAAATCTTGTCCTCTGCCTAGCCAGAAAACTTTCGATCTCATCCGGATCGAGGGTGACCTAGCTATGTGTTGTCACTTAACAGGCTTGAGTATCATCATGCTTGTTTCACACATTGTGTACCTATTGCGGTTTTAACTTGTGCATAAATTTTCTTGCAGAGATGCCCGCTATCTCTGTGCCTAGGAGGAAAGCTCCTTTGAGAAAGAAACAAGCTGTCGAGGGGTCAAGCTCAAGGCCTGCTGACTCGACCACCTCCCAGTCTGTACGCTCGACCTCACCTTCTCCTGATGTAACCGTCGAGCAACCATCTTCGATCAATCCTTCGGCTGACCAGCCAGTCGAGCAACAAGAGCAGCCCGAGAAACCAGCATCTCCTGCGTCGCGCTCTCCATCGCACGACCAGCCCATCCCGGTTATCCACATTCTAGCTTCTCCCGAGCGAACTCGGCTCGAGGAGAATCAACTTAAGCGTCCCTCTGCTGAGGGGGACGAAAATGACGGCAAGCGTCGTTGTGTTGAGAAGACTGCGCTTTCAATCACCACGCTCGACGGCGTGGGATTCTCGCATTTCCTCCGGGATGTTCTTCCTCCCGTCGACCATCTTACCGACCGCTATAACGACGGTCACACCCTTTGACATCGAGGCCATCGACTTGCCCGCTGGCTGGCTCAGGTAACCTACTGTAACTTGACACTTATCTATTTTATTCCATTTCACCCCTCGTTAGTGCCCTAACACTTTCTTTTATGTGCCCTTGTAGGGAATGGTCGAGCTCGCGCCACTGATCGAGCAGACGTTAGCGAGCTCGAGTCGGTCCATCTCAGCAATCGAGCGAAGCAATCTCCAGCTCGACACTCGGCTGGATGAGATAATCGTCAAGGACAATGCTCTTCATGAAAGGCTGAAGGAGTCGGCCGCCCGGAATAAGGCCCTGTCCGCTGAGAAGGAAACGCTCGAGGGGGCCCTGAAATCCTTCGAGGAGGCCCTCGCAGCCGAGCGAGCAGAGAAAGAGGCCCTCCTGGCTTCCAAAAAAGCTCTCGAGGCTGCACTCGAGGAGGAGAAGTCAGCTCAGGCACGTGAAAACGTTACTTTCGAGCAGAGGGCTAAGCCCTTGATCGACGAGGCTGCCCTCGAGCTCGGCGAATGGTCTTCCACACGACTGCCGGTCAACGCTTCCTACAGGATTACCGCGAGAAAGTGGTGGCTGTTTTCAAGCAGTCACCACAGTATCTAAAGGACGTACAAGATTACGGCACCCACTACTTTGGGGCCATAATGCAACAAGCGGGGATCCAAGAAGCCGAGGACGGGTTCGAGGAGTTCAACATGAAAACCATATAGGATGCTATGCCCAAGGCTCCGGTCGGCTATCAGAGTGCCCTCGACCTGCCCGACGACCACGACTGGTGGTCAGGCCTGCTCGAGCTTGTCTTGGACCAAGACGACCTGCTGAAGCGCACCTTCAAGCTCCCCGACGGGTACATTCCTCCACTTGCTCGCCAAACCCAATCCACTGATGGGGCTGGGTCGACCTCTGTCTCAAGTCAGTCGACTGAGCTAGTACCACCGCAGCTTGAGCCGCCCTTAGAACAAGCCCTTGATAATTCCGATGCCCCTGTTAGCCAGGATAATGTCGCATCGTGAAGTTGTAATTTTAGCTTTTATTGAACTTTGTACTCCTTTCTCTCTAAATGAATATTGTTTTTGTTTAAATTTGTGCATTCTCTTTGTTTCTCGATTATTTTCTTGTCGATGTATCACTTTATATGATGTGTTCGTTATTCAGCCTGCGTTATCGCTATGTGTCGATATCATTTTCACCAATTTTTTAAGCCACGCCCTTCATCCACTTAACTAATCCAGATGAATTAGTGAATCTCGATAACTTTAGGTGCCTCCTAGCACATGTCTATCCTCAAAGGAGTGGTCGTTACATGCGACCATCCAGCCTCTCGGCCTTAATCATGATGGATTTTTTGTCTTCGAGCACATGTCCACCCTCAAAGGAGTGGTCGTTACATGCGACCATCCAGCCTCTCGGCCTTAAGCATGATGGATTTTTTGTCTTCGAGCACATGTCCACCCTCAAAGG
>BKCP01000780.1:506079-524846 GCA_008636005.1 Striga asiatica | reverse complement strand
CTAGATTAAGGCGATTAGAAGAAAATTAAGCACCCTAGCCGTGCCATGAGCAATGTTTAAGGACATATGATAGTAGAATGATTACTTAGGCTTAAAATGAACATAATTGAGGTACTTAAGGAACCATTAAGTACGATTATGCGTATGATTACGCACGATTAGCGCAAGATTAGCACATTTATCGCTCGATTAAATATGATTTAATTTGATAATATTTTTATCGGGCGATTGAACATAAATTGACTTATACTTTGGATTCCGAGAATAATATGAGCATTACGAAGCTAAGTACGTAATTTACATTAGGTAAAAATGGGTTATTACACTCACAATCCACTAAAACGAAAACAGAAAATGAAAATAGAACAAGGTCTGTCATCGGGCTAACAGGTGCCCGGAATAAATGGATGGTCTAAGAAGACCAAAACCAGAAACCTAATCTACTGGAATCGAAACGATCGATATCCCAGCTGATCCATCCGAACTAGCGTGCGAAGACGGAGTGGAGCAGTGTAGGTCTGATACGTGTGCGTGTCTGGTATGGTAGCGCCAAGACTGGCAAGGTAATCAGCAAGTTTGTTCCCCTCACGGAAGATGTGTGTGATCCTGTAATGGACAGACCGAAGTAGATCTCTAATGCGCATAAGTGAGTGTTGAATCTGCCACGAGCCCTGATGACCCGAGGCCAGGAGGGTGACAATAGTCGCTGCGTCCAGTTCAATCCAAATATGACTAGAGAGGTCGGCAGCAATCTGTAATGCCTGAATCTCTGCATCGTAGCTCGAGGATGCCTGAAGGGATGTGTGGAAGGCGGCGATAAGAGCTCCACTGTGGTCCCGGATCAAACCTCCTCCTCCGACAGTACCGCTATGGCAATCGAAAGATCCATCAGTGTTCAGCTTGACCCAAGGAGAGTCGGGTCGAAGCCAAACAACAGCTCTGGGCCGAGGGGACCGAACAGGCGGAGGGGGAGCCACCCTGTAGTTGTGCGGTGGCGTGCAGCCTGTCCACTCACGTGCAGAAAGCCTGCTCAATGCTGTGAGGAGCGAAACGTGTCTCTCCACCTGCAAAACAATGTGAGAAAGCAAGAAAGTAATATCCCTATGCTTCGCACTATTCCTTTCTGTCCAGGTGAACCAAAGGATCAGACAAGGAATGAGGAAGCTCACGTGTCTAAAGTGTCTGCTCTGTGAGAAAAAACTCAGGAGCTCAAAAAAACTGTCTGTGGAGGGTAGGGATATATGAGTCCAAGTAGAAAAATGCTCCCACACTCTCCTCACAATCTCACTCTCTAGAAAAAGGTGGGTAAAGGTCTCGATCTCATGACGTCCGGTCTCAGAACAACACACACATCGGGAGGGGAAGGAGATCCCCCTCGCCTGTAACACAGTGTCCACGGGTATCCGGCGCAAGAGGAGGCGCCAAAGGAAAACAGATATGGTAGGGGTGAAAAGGTCGCTCCAGATGGCTCCGAAGAGAAGATTCGGCCGATCTCTCAGCCTGATCTGCTCCCAAGCCGAGGTAGTAGAAAACACACCCGATGATGTAAGTCTCCACCTCATACCATCCGAACCGTCCCCCGAGATGGGTATCTGCTGGATCCTATCTAATAACTGCTCACTAAAACCCGCCCCGGAGCCCAACTCTCTATCAAGCTTCCCCCTATCCCACGACCCGTCCGTCCAAAGGTCATTTCTCACTGCTAGGTTAGTTGTCTTTTGTTGCTAGGTTATTTCTTTCTTGCTGCTAGGTTAGTTGTCTTTTGTTGTCTTGCTGCTAGGTTAGTTGTCTTTTGTTGCTAGGTTAGTTGTGTTTTGTTGCTAGGTTAGTTGTCTGATGCTGCTAAGTTAGTTGTATTTTTTTTATAAAAAAATTGTGACCCATAGGATTTGAACCTGGTACCTCATTGAAGCAAGACAAGCAATGCAACCACTACACCACTCAAGGTTGAGTGTCTTTTGTTGCTAGGTTATTTATTTCAATGCAACGGATCAACGCCGGAAGTCAACGATCAACACCGTAAGTCAACGGTCAATTCCAAAAGTCAACGATTCTCACCGGAAGTCAACGCCGGAAGTCAACGGTCAACGCCGGAGTCAACTAATAATTGTTTTATTATTTAATTAATGTATATTTTAATTGATTTTGATCTAGACAAAATGAGTGGCTAAGATTGAGTCTCACGTACTCATTTTAAGGAGTGGTCTCATTGGATCCGTCCCCTATATATATATATATTAGGTATTCACAACCAAATAATAATATAAAATATCAAATAAAAAAATTAGTATCTTAAATATATTTATATAATATCAATTATAAAATATTTAGATTATTGATATTATTTCGGTTAACCGATCTAATACACCAAGTATTTCCGGTTTATTTCAATTTGGGATAACAAGTAAAAAAGAAAAAAATACAGTTCGAGTGCACATTAATGTTGGGCATATTGCACATTATTGACTGACGGATTCCACTTTACTTTGTTTCTGGGACGCAACATTAAAAAGTTTATGCGATACAACGCACGACAGTGTTAGATGAGTTGCATTTTAATGATTGTCATAATGCACTGTAGGGACCAAAACCAACCGAACTACACTTTTCGGCACGAAAATTTATAACCATCAATAAGATGTGCGATGACATTTTGGTGAAATTGGATAAATTTATGCACCGATTGAAACAACCAATGAACAATTCTAATATTTCATAAATTATCTAATCGGATAAACCGACATTTTTGTTCTTTGTAGTTCTTTTAGGACAAAAAATCAATGAGTTTAGTTTTTTCCAAAAGTTTGACTCAATTATTTCTATTTTAACGTTTCAGTCGGCCGGTTCGACAGATCAACCGATGAACAATCGTAAGTTGGGTAGTGGCAATGAAAATAATATATATATGGTCACGCTCCGGTGAGAATGGTGCTCAGTGAAAGAAATAAGAATGAATCGTAGCTATTAGATCGGATGATCTAATGGCTAAATAAAAAGTCAAAATTATATATTCATTAAGGATATTGTAGTAATTTTCCACACCACACACATAAAGGTGGACCCCACTCCATATTAAATCTCCTGCCAACTCTCAACTCCACCCGTAAATCACTCTAATCCACCCCACCCCCACCCCACCTCACCTCACGCACACCACCCCACACACTCTCTCTCTCTCTCACACACACATACACACAACACACACCAACACACACCGTCACACTTGCACTCACCGGACATCCCCCGACTGCTCAACACACACAGTCACACATACAATAATTCCGTCGGACATCCACGACTTGCAGCGAAGCTCCGGCAGATTGAACATGGCGGACGTACGTTCTGGTACGTGAAGGAGAAAAAGTTGAAATTTATTGCGGAAACGGCGGCATCTTGCCAGAGATCTTCTTCTTCCCGCCGGCCGCTTCCTTCCACCAGCACCTGACCGAGTGCCTCCAGCCGTCTACAGTGCCATGGTCGGCGTGAAATCTCCTCACGGACACCGCCGAAGAGAACCCGCCGGTGCTGAAGAATACTCCCTGGCCGACAAATCACAGGAAATCCCAATTGGGATTGTGGATTTTTTTTGAAAATTTGATAATTTCAAGGGACTAATTTGCAATTTTATATATTTTAATGTATTATAATTTAATCCATGGGGTCAAAATTTTAATTTGTAAAAGATTTAATTGTTGCACCATATTTGGACATAACACATGCACACGGCATAATTTAAAAATTATTAAATTATACATTTAAATTTTTTTTAATATTTAAAAAAGTATTAAAATAATTAAATATAATTTTATAATAATAAATTATAAGTTATTTTAATTATTTAGGTTAACTCAATGTACAATCATATCTACTAAATTTAGTTGTAAAGAAGACATAATTTATATGTGATGCGCTTTATAAATCAAGGCAATGACTTTATAAAAAAGTACGTTGCACTTTATATATCAAGGCGATACACTTTATAAAAAAATACGTTAACATATATAATATATTTTTTTCAACCAAAAAATATCAAATACATTTTTATATATAAATAATAAATTATTTAAAATATTTCAATAATAAATGCAAATTAGGGATTTATGGTTTCATTGACTTTATATATCTACTAAATCTAGTTTTCAAAAACACATACTTTATATGTGCTCAGACAAAGTAGTGCACTTTATATATTAACATGTTGCACTTTATAAAGCAACACGTTGCATCTTATAAAACAACATGTTGCACTTTATCAACACGCTCTACAATTAATGTCAACATCTCCCTCCAAAAAAGCACACAACATAAATCTAAGAAACAGATATACATCATACTTGAACATCAATATATCATTTATACACAGAAACGAAAATATGCTAACGCACCAAAATTAGAGTTGTACACTCTATACATCAGCACGTTGCACTTTAGAAAACAGCACATTGTACTTTATAACGACTATCAGATTGCACACCGACTGAAATAAAAAATTTTCAGCCAAAAATAATATGAAAATAATAAATAAAATTATTAACATAAATATAATTTTAATATAGTAGTATAATTGCATTAACCGAACCGAATAAACCAAATAATTATGTTCGTTTTCAATTTGATTTAGGACAAGAGGTCGGTTCGTTCAATCTGCACAATACAGACTGACACCGTGCACCATAGTGCTGTACGAATTGCACCTTAATAATTATTATATTGCACCGTATATTTCGTTTACATATATACAATTTTTTTAATTAAAAGATAATAAAAATAATATTAAATACTAATCATGTCTTTTTACAATAAATAATACAATTTATGTCGGTTATTTTGGTTATTTATGTTAACTGAAAAATTAAACCAATTATGTCGAAACCAAAATTTTCATTTCGAATTTTAAAATTTCGGTTCAATTATCATTTTCTACATTAAAAAACTCGATTATGCCAGTTAGTTTTTTATATTTTCTTTGATTTTATTTAGATAACAAAAAAACTCTATTATATTATTATTATTATTATTATTATTATTATTATGTAAAAATATTATTTTTTTCAGCCTTTAATTTTTAGTAAATTATAAAGGTGTAATAAACAAAATATTGTGTAAGTAATTTCCTAGAATATTCTTGGGCACATAGAAAATAAACATACATGAGTCCATTTGATTTTGGGCTTTCAAATGAACTAAAAATCATGAAGTCAACATGGGCCACATTATGAGTATGACCTTTTGGATTAGTCTCATTTCAAAAATCATAAATTGCATAAAGGTCCTTGTGAGTTATCTAATTTTCAAAAGTAAGTCCCTACCCTTAAAATCAAAGTAAAGCTCATCACTGTGTTCGTCTGTCACTGTCACTGGCCTTTCAGCAGCGCCCGATCTCGTATGTCGGCTCCCGCCGTGAAAGTCGTTCTGGAAATCGACCGCCAGCTCTCCTCCGCTTGGTTCTCCGGCGAGAATGGCGAGCTCGATTCCTGTTTATTCTCAGCGACGGAGATAAACGGCACTCAGTGGCCATCGCGGCAGCGTCCGAAGCAACGGCTCGTGGCGTATTTCGGTGGCCGTGAGCAGCAACGTATGGCTTGGACGTCTTCTCCAGTTGATTCTCGCCGGAGTTTCAGAAACTCCACCTTGGCCGGCGACTCTCCGACGAGATGGAGGAACGGGTCATATTACAGACGGCGGCGGAAAGCTTGCGCCGGCAGGCGGCGGGCGGCGGGGTGGCGAGGTGGCGGATGGCTGTCGGACATTCCATGCAAAGTGTGTGTGTGTGTGTGTGTGTGTGGGTGTGGGTGTCTGCGTATTATGTGTGTGTTTGGGTGTGTGTGTGAGAGAGAGAGAAAGTGTGATTAGGTTAGATTAATGGGGGTGGGAGCCACTATGAGTTGACAATCTTACCCTTAATTAGTGATCAAATATGTACATTTGACCACAATATGTAACACCCCGCTCATCAGAGAAATTTTTTCGCAACTTTTATTTCGAAAATACTTATAACTCTTTCGAAATCTTTTGCGACTAACTCGGGATGCTACTCAAACTCATCTTTTCTAAAGATCTGGAATAATTATACAGACATATCAAGTTCATAATAAATGTCCACTGAAAGAAGTGCACGACCACCACCACCACATATCGAGCTCACACCTCCGGCCCGACCTTGTTACCTGAAAAACACAATGGGGGTGAGTACTGATCCTCTTGTACTCCGAAATTCACCCATACTAAAGTAAACAGCAATAATAATACAATATCAAGATCTTTGATATATATCTGGACTAGAAATCTATTCCAGTAACTTAAACTGAATCTGGCCGATATCTAATTGGATACTTGTGCACAATCTGATGGATATTTCTAAGGCAACTAATGGCCTCCATCAGAACTTAGGATGTACTGATAAGGCAACTAGGAGCCTTCATCCCAAGCGTATAAACTTAAACTGTATATATACCTCGAACATGATATCAATATTATACTCAATGTAATACCCAGTCTGGGTCCCCACCTTTCTCCTTTGAAAAATCGTAAGTGTTGATCTCGAGTAGCTAACTCCTCAAGCTACATAAAAATATATAAACAAATATACTAAGTACTATGCTCGTATACTCTATAAGATGCTCGGATTCTCAACTCTTTCGAATAACTCATCCAAATCTTATAAAATTTCAATGTTCATGTTATTGCTCAAACTTAACTTTCTTGATCTTTTACTCAATCAAATACTTAATTCATCATATATCATATCTCCCAAATCTTATATGTTGGCTTATACTCATTTTTAACTTGAAAGTGAAAATTTCTCCAAACATACTCAACTTTTAAATCATAATTCTCAATTATGATATTAATATGTGAGACTTAAAACAATCTTTATAAGATTTTATACTCAACATATCAAACTAAAACTTTGTCAAATTGTTCATCACTTATATGAGAATTGTTCATAATAATCTCATTTTAACAACTTAAACATTTCATGAATATTCTTACATATATACTTATCTTTACATATATGTCTTCTTATATTCATAACTTATTCATTTCTCATCTTTAAATTATGAAACTTAAAAGTCATAATCTCAACTTATAATTAGACATGTCATCAAAATTTCATAATTTTATCATGTATATTCATCAAGTTATGAGAATTTAAATTCAATAGTGAACATAAACTTCATCTTACATGTTCATCTTCAAAAATTCATAACTCAAGCTATACTTTGCCAAATAACTTAATTCTTGTTCTCATGTACTCCTCTTTTACACAAGAGTTACTCATTTAAATTATACTTTTCCAGTTTATTCATATCTTCATCAACATCTCATCAAATCAAGTACCTATATCATATAATTGATCTTGAATACTTTAACTCTTTGTATTCATATAATCAATTATAAATTTAACTTCTCAATCATGATATACATACTTATAAACATTTAAACTTATTATCAAAGTATGAACTTAAGCGTAAAACTTTAAGATAAGTAAATTACCTCCTTCTTGCTAAAATCGTAACTTGATTCTTCACTTCTAAATTCTTCACTTCTTCACAATTTCTACTACTTATCTCTCTCACTCTCTTATATAACTTTTGGTACTTTTCTTTGGTGTGAGAACTCTGAATTTTAGGCCTCTATTTATAGGCACAATTTGGCAAGACATCATAATGGAGTGAAGAAATGAACAAAATAAAAAAATTTAAACTTATAAACTTAATTAATCATAAACTATTTTATGATTAACTTGTATTCTTATCCAAACATAATTAATCATAAAACAATGACCTCTATCTATAGCCATAAATGAGCTTTTTGATAGATAATGCTTATTCCACCAAATTTAATAAAATTCTCACCCATTGTTGAAAAAAATGCTAACTTAAAGACTTAGCAAAACTTTGTTGTGATTTTCTCATCTCATTCTCACCAATTGATGAACAAAATTTCGTGCTTAATGTGATGTAATTGATTCCATATATTATTGAAAAAATGTCAGCATTCATCACATAAAAATCTTTGGAACAAAATAATAAAAATAATAAAAATCATTTTTTTTATTACTTATGCATTTTCTTTCAAAATGGCTGATTTTTAAAACTCTTTTACTGAAAAGTAATGCTCATATATGGTCTTGGATCATGCTAATAAACCGAGAATAATACAATTTACGGAACTCAATTCGGACTTAAAACGAACGTTTACCGTAAAATTGAAAATTCTAAAATTTAAATTCTTTACTCACATTTTTCTTCAATTTAATGAACATATTGCTTCTTAGGATCTAATATAGTTATCTTGAAATATTCTACATTTAAGGAACCACATTCGGACTTAAACCGAACGATTACCGTAAAACCAAAAATTCTAAAAATTTCGATTAAAATAGACTATAAGGTCTAAATAAATTTTCTCACTTCTTTGGACATTTATCACTTAAATGTTCATGGATACTTAACCTTACTTCGAGACTTAACTTGTCTCAATTTACCTCAATTCATGACCGAACATATTTGGGTTCAGTTCACTACTTATCTTAACGATTAATCAAAATATACTCAATTTTGATTATTCATCATCTTATATTAATTAATTCCGTCTTATAAATCCATTTATAAAAATAAACAGGCCGGAATTAATTAATTACTGAACTGGCTCGATTACTGAATAATATTAAACCGAGAATACTTTCGACTTAAAGTCGAATTTTTAACTGAATAACTTAATAAATGACTCGGAACTAGGAACGAGTATTAATAAAAGTAATTAGTTCATACTTAGAATAATTACTTTTATTAATTACTGAATGGGATATTACACAATATATGTTAAATTACCATATTTCCATTAATGATTGACCATATTTTGACTTGATCATGACCATTAATATATTGGATCCAATGATTCAGAATCATTCTTATTTCTTTTATTATCCCTCTTTCTCATATGATCCCTTTTCTCTCTCTCTCTCTCTCTCTCTCTCTCTCTCTCTCTCTCTCTCTCTCTCTCTATATATATATATATATATATATATATATATATCTATATATATATATATAACGCCACGTCTATTATTAATGAAAAAAATATATTAGCTTCTGAATTTAAGCTATTTCCTTTTATTAATATCGCTCATTTTTAGTTTCTGAGCCCAGTTTTTAAGTCATTCAGTTATTATAAGTTCGACTTTAAGTCGATAATATACTCGATTTAATTTTATATAATAACCGAGTCAGTTCATGTGGCACCCCGCCTTACTAGCTTTGAAAAATCAGAATAAAATTTTCGCTTTTGTTTTCGAAAGGTGGTGCGAGCTTGGTTTTCGAAAACACTAACTCGTTGCGGGATGTCACAGATAAAAACTTACTTAACTTACTCACAGACATAAATAAAACATGCAACCAAACTATCCGCTACGGATAATGGAATTAAACATGCAATGTCTGAACTGTCTCGCACAGTCTAAGTCTGCTAGCGGAAGCATATCCGAAATACAACATACATGCATACATATTCGAAAATACATGATCATAAATACAAGGACATAAAATGTGCGTAAAAATGTCCTCGACTGTCATGACCACACTTCGCCACGTATAGCTCACCCGGCACGCTCGACTCCGTCTCCTGAAAAACAATGGGGGCGTGAGCAAACCACTATGCTCCGCAAAGACCAGTACTGAATAAAACATCATGTATAATAACGTATCATGAGCATAAATATATAAGAGCTGAAACTGTAAACTTTTATTTTCTTTCTGTACTGTGGTCATAAGACCCTCGGCCTTGGCCGCTCGTGTGCACACACCGATGGGATATTAAGGCCCTCGGCCTCCACCGGTACCAGGTAAAACTCGAAAGGCCCTTAGGTCGGCCAATCACTTGGAAAAACTAACTGTCTCGAACATACCTCTGCCATGGTACAGATATTATATATAATGTGGAATCCTGTACATGACCCCCACCTGATAACTGAACTGATGCAAGTTCTGACTGGAGTAGCGGTCGGAGGCTCGACTATCCTTAGGCTACATAAATTTTTAAGCAAAATAATGCTAAGTATAATGCTCGGAATATTACATTATATGCTAAAATGCTCGGACTTATTTACGCGATTAAACTGGACTGGACTGGCTCGGAAAAATACTAAAATTCCGAAAATAGACTCGGACTGGAAGTCACGAATCAAAACGGACTCGAACCACCGGTCGAATAGGCCGGTTCGCTGGCTGGGAGAAGACAAGGAGTTAACCTCCGAATCGTCCGCAAACCCTCGCCGAAGGCCGAAGCACACGCAATGTCCGAGGCAAGGTCACGAGTCGGGAACACGCGATTCCTCATCACACTGGCCAGACGCTGCTGGCACGGAGAAGGCACGGACAGAGGCCACACGGGCGCTGCCGGGTGTCCTCGAGGTAACTGGGCACTTGGGCACGCTGCTGTGGCACGCACCGAGGCCACTGGGCTCAGCTAACCCAGCCCGAGTCAGCGCTGGACTTGGCACGAGGCTCTGGCGCAAGACCTCGTGCGCTGGGCTTGGCACGGCGCTGTCGAGCGCCGTGCGCGTGGGTCGTGCACGCTGGGTGCCGTGACCACGCATGCTGGGGCTACTGGGACTGGGACTGGCCTGGGGAACACGCGGACATGCGCTGTGATGCGGATGTGGTCATCGACCCATCCGAGCCCGAGGACGAGTCGCGCGAAAGCCGTGAGAAGAAGCGCGCGAGGGCCCGGGATGAGTACCGAGACCATGTTAAGAAGGCTCGGAGAGGCTACGCGATGGGAGATGCGCCCACAGTCGCGTATTGGGCCGATGATGAGAGCGAGAAGATTGAGCCCGGAGGAGAGGGCGAATGGTGTAGGGCTTGCGCAAGAGACCGGCACAAGCGACGCATGCGCGCTAAGGCCGAAGGAGCACGAGGGATGGATGAAGGGTGGAAAGCGTGCACAAGGGGAGGCAGCAGTGGCGCAGACGCGAGAGTAGGTTGGAACGATGCGAAGGGCTCGACAAGCGGGTACGAGCGGGCTGCGATAACGAGAGTCACGCGTAAGGCGCTGGTCGAGCGGGGATATGATGGTGATGGCGCGAACGCACTAATGGAAAGGGTTGATAGGGTCGACGAGTCGAGCAAGCGCAACACGCGCGAATGTGGAGCGAACGCGCGAAGGAATAGGCGCGCGCGTAGCGCGAAGGGGTTCACGCGAGGTGCCGGCGATGTCACGCGAGGCACGCGGGAGTTGGATGGCGCGAGTCCTCGAGGGATTAGGCATAGCGCTCCGACTGAAGAGAATCCGCGCGACTTGAGGCACAAGGCAATAGACGCGTGCGACGCGGGAGAAGACCAGGACCTCGGAGGACAAGGATTAGCCGCGACGGCTAGGGTTCGGGTGAAGTGCTGCACAATCAAGAACCCGAGATCCTTCTAGAAGGCCTAAGGGCCGATTTCCCTTAGTAGCTTAGGAATAATAGTTTGGTTAGGATATGGAATAAAAGGCATGTGCCTAAGTAGTGTAGGTAAGTCTAAATTTACTAGGTATTTACTTTTCTTAGGACTTTATTTGTTTACTTGCATTAGGAGTTCTTCTTAGACTAGGATTAGATCTAATTGGTATCTATAAATTCCACCCATATGTCATTCGAAAGATATGATTGGAGAAGTAATGGAAAATCGTTTGTGAGAACAAAACCGTGTGTTTAGAATTCGTGAGAGTTTTATCATACAAGTCGAGTTGGCTAGGCTAAGACCCGAACCATCCCCAAATCGTGGGAAGATAAGGCTTATAACAAAGTCGTCCACACCTATCGTCGAAGGACAGGCCGTGGAAAAGCTTGGTTCGAGACAATCGAGTTGGGAAAACACACGATACTTCATCATTGGTGCTTTCATTGATAGGTGTTGATCGTGTGTTTTGTTTAACTTTTTCTATCTTCTTCTTTTTCATATTTTCCCTTTTTCTTTTCGTGAGGGTCGAGTGTTATCAAAAAAAAATATATATATATATTGTGTGAGTTTTGTTCGAGAGTTATTAAAAAAAAAAAGAAAAAAAAAAAAGGAGAGAGAAGTCATGACAAACCGAGAGAGATTCGAGATGTTAGAGGAAAGCATGAGATCCCTTGGTGATGGACAACATGCTGCCAACGAGAATTTTGCAAAGTTGGAGCTCATGGTGCACGATCTTGCGGCACAATTTGCTCGAGCTACACGACGACCGCGAGGAAGTCGTAGGTCGTGTTCGACCACAGCTCGATCGAGCAGCTCCGAGTCCGACCACGAGGACCATGATCGACGATCGAGGAGGACACGAGCGTCTGGTCGACGTGAGGAGAGAAAGGTCGAGAAGTCGAGGCTAACCATGCCGACATTCACGGGGACCGACCCGGCTGCGTGGTTGAGTCGAGCTACTCAATATTTCGAGATCAATGACGTGCCCAAATCTGATCGAGTCAAAATCGCCGCCTACTATCTCGATGGTGAGGCGAATGTATGGTGGCAATGGATCTCGCATGTCTACAAAGGCAAAGGTATGCGGATACATTGGAAAGATTTCGAGAAGGAGATCGTTACGCGCTTTGGATCGAGCCAATACCATGACTATGACGAAGCACTCACTCGTATACGTCAAGGTGGTAGTCTATGTGATTACCAAAAAGAGTTCGAGCGCATCGCTAGTCGAGTGCGCGAGTGGCCCGAGAGTGCATTGGTTGGAGCATTTGTGGGTGGGCTCAAGCCCGAGCTGGCTGCCGAGGTACGATTAGATCGACCGAGG
The DNA here is from genome assembly GCA_008636005.1 of Striga asiatica. NCBI lineage: Eukaryota > Viridiplantae > Streptophyta > Magnoliopsida > Lamiales > Orobanchaceae > Striga > Striga asiatica. The sequence continues at coordinate 512,078 of BKCP01000780.1, read as the reverse complement.
TCAATGCGAGCTGCTATGGAGTCGGCACGAATGCGAGAGGACCATCTGATTGCGATCCGCAAGACGAGTCGAGGTGACGGACGCGTCGAGGCGCGGCGCGCGAGTACGGTCGCGGATACACCGCCGATGATCGAGGACGCAAAAGTGAACGAGGTGGTTCGACCACCGAATTACATGCGGCGTGTAAATTCCGAAGAGATGCAAAGGAGGCGCGAGAAAGGTCTATGCTACTCGTGCAATGAACTGTTCACGCCCGGGCATAGGTGCAAGGGTAAAGAGGTTTACCTACTCGATACATGCGAACCCGAGGAAGAACACGGTAAAGGAGGGCACTTGTATTTGAATCCGCAATTGGAGATGCTGCACATGGTCAAAGCCGAAAAAGGACCCAAGATGATGAGGTTCGAGGCCGAGATTTTGGGACGAGAGGTCAATGTGTTGGTCGACAGTGGGTCGACACTCAATTTCATTAGCTTGGACTTCACCGCAAGACTTGAGATTCCAATGACCGGGGTTGTACCATTTGGAGTACGAGTTGCAAACGGCGAAGAGCTTTGGAGTTCGGAGCTATACAAAGATGTCCCGGTACAAGTGCAAGGAGAAGAGCTGAAAGTGGATTTGTTTGCGCTAGATCTTGGAGGACCCGAGGTGGTGTTAGGGGTCCAATGGTTGGAGACGTTAGGGCCCATAGTTACCAATTTCAAAACGGGAACGATGGAGTTCAAAAGGGCCAAGAAGAGGATCAAGCTAAGCACGAGTGACGAAGGAACTGAGCCGGTCGAATTGAAGAATCTTCAATATATTCTCCTTGAGGACAAGGTCAAACTCAAAGGGGGATGGAATGATGCGGATGTGGTCATCGACCCATCCGAGCCCGAGGACGAGTCGCGCGAAAGCCGTGAGAAGAAGCGCGCGAGGGCCCGGGATGAGTACCGAGACCATGTTAAGAAGGCCCGGAGAGGCTATGTGATGGGAGATGCGCCCACAGTTGCATATTGGGCCAATGATGAGAGCGAGAAGATTGAGCCCGGAGGAGAGGGCGAATGGTGTAGGGCTTGCGCAAGAGACCGGCACAAGCGACGCATGCGCGCTAAGGCCGAAGGAGCACGAGGGATGGATGAAGGGTGGAAAGCGTGCACATGGGGCGGCAGCAGTGGCGCAGACGCGAGAGTAGGTTGGAACGATGCGAAGGGCTCGACAAGCGGGTACGAGCGGGCTGCGATAACGAGAGTCACGCGTAAGGCGCTGGTCGAGCGGGGATATGATGGCGATGGCGCGAACGCGCTAATGGAAAGGGTCGATAGGGTCGACGAGTCGAGCAAGCACAACACGCGCGAATGTGGAGCGAACGCGCGAAGGAATAGGCGCGCGCATAGCGCGAAGGGGTTCACGCGAGGTGCGGGCGATGTCACGCGAGGCACGCGGGAGTTGGATGGCGCGAGTCCTCGAGGGATTAGGCATAGCGCGCCGACTGAAGAGAATCCGCGCGACTTGAGGCACAAGGCAACAGACGCGTGCGACGCATGGGACGCGGGAGAAGACCAGGACCTCGGAGGACAAGGATTAGCCGCGACGGCTAGGGTTCGGGTGAAGTGCCGCGCAAGCAAGAACCCGAGATCCTTCTAGAAGGCCTAAGGGCCGATTTCCCTTAGTAGCTTAGAAATAATAGTTTGGTTAGGATATGGAATAAAAGGCATGGTGCCTAAGTAGTTAAGGTAAGTCTATATTTACTAGGTATTTACTTTCCTTAGGACTTTATTTGTTTACTTGCATTAGGAGTTCTTCTTAGACTAGGATTAGATCTAATTGGTATCTATAAATACCACACATATGTCATTCGAAAGATATGATTGGAGAAGTAATGGAAAATCGTTCGTGAGAACAAAACCGTGTGTTTAGAATTCGTGAGAGTTTTATCATACAAGTCGAGTTGGCTAGGCTAAGACCCGAACCATCTCAAAATCGTGGGAAGATAAGGCTAATAACCAAGTCGTCCACACCTATCGTCGAAGGACAGGCCGTGGCAAAGCTTGGTTCGAGACAATCGAGTTGGGAAAACACACGATACTTCATCACGCTGCTGTCGCGCGGTCGTGGGCACTGGTGCCTCGCGCACGCTGGCGCGGGCACGGACTGGCACTGGGCAGGGCACTGGCGCGCTATGTGCGCGGACAGTGACCAAGGCCGGCCCTTGCCGGACCTCCGGCAACATTTTCTGGTGACATGCAACTCATCTCAACTTAGCATGATAAAATAGACACAAATATCACATAAAACACTAGTGGACCCCGGGTCCACATGCATGTTCACTCGAGGGGCCTAAATGGCACGTACGAGCACTTGACCTCCGAACCAACATTCATAACTTACAAAACTACTCAGGGCCGAATGTTATACATCACAAATGATGACTATAATGGCTAACACTTAGGTCATATCATGCATGCATGAAGATGGGCCTCGGGTGGCCAAAATAGCATATTTTCATGAATGATTTGACCAAGGTAATGAACTCCATTTACATTCAAATTTTTACACCATCAATGACATGATATTTAAGGAATAACCTCGACTTTAACATGCTTGCTACTAAAATTTTGTTTTTACGGCCATTTAATTCTTAAATTCGAAACTTGCATTTAAACACATGCATGGCTTGAGTTTTCTTCATGAAAAATCCTCAAATATCATAAATAAGCTGTGGTAAAAAGATAGGTCGAGCTAACCTTGCTCAAAAATCGAAAATGGCTAGCTAGGGCCAAAGGTGGGCTAGGCGCGGCTTTAGGGATTTGGTTGGACTTAGGTTGTGGTTTGCTCGGGCCAATCAACTCCAAAAGGCTTAGAAAAATCTAAGTAATACTTAGAATATGCTAAGCCTCGAGAGATTATGGCTGTAGGTTGCGGAACCTTGCTGCTCCTCCTTCTCGGGTCTACTCAGGCGCGCAAGTGGCAGTTGAGATTGTGCTCGAGCTATCTCTTAATTTTTCCAAGTATTGGTCGGGCTTCTAAGTGTCAAAGGTCATAGAAAGGACTGAGGAAGGCTCCTTAAGTAATGATTTGGGCGGAGGTTGCTAGGTGAAATGGTGGGAGACCAAACAAGGGGAATATGCCACACTTCATGCACCTAGGGACTTGCTGAGGTCTTGCATGACTTTGAGTGACTTTTGCACGGTCTTTGAGTCCATTTCAGAGTATAATATCATGGTGGAGGAATCTGGTCAGCCTTGGTACAAGAATGGGGGACAAGGACAAAACATCTTGAATATAGTAATGCAAGGCACATGTCCACTTTGGGCTAATCTCTTGTGGACTTAGGCTAATCTTCATTAGGGCCATTTTATCTTAAACTGATCCTTATTAAGTGTATAATACACGCATGAAGGGGTCTTGGGTGAAAGTGGGCCGAAATTTTGCCATTTGGGCCCAAGAAGATGGGCTGTCGCGCTGCCAGCGCTGGGCCTGGGCGCTGGGCACTGGGCACGGGCGCGGCACTGGGCCTAGGCGCGAATGGGCTGCTGGCTGGCGCGGGAAGTGGGCTACGCGCGGAAATGGGGTCTTGGGCCTAGCTCCTCACTTGTTAAGGCTTCCATGGTGTCTCCCATACTTAGAAAAAAATATTAGGACTAATGTGCTATGGCTAGGACAAGCCTTGGGCTCGGCTAGGCTTGGTTGGGCGCGGCTAAGGGCGCGGGGCTCGGGACAAGCACGAGCGGCTCGGGTATGGACTATGGCTCGGTTTTTAAAATGTCCAAGGCTTGAACTTTGGTATTCCCACACACTTAGAAATTATTCTAAGTATAAAAATACCAAGACTTGGCTAGCCTCGAAAAATTTCTAGAAAATGACTCGGAACCAAACTAGGGTTCGGAGTTGATAATTTCTTGAATCTAATAGCTATAACTTAGCAATCCAAATTAATAGATTAATCTTAACTTAACTTGAGATAGGATTATTCCAAAGAATAGTTTATCATATTGAGCACTTAGCATAATAAATATAACTCGGGAAATTTTTGAAAATTACGGATTTCACTTATAGTCGAGCAGTGAAACCGTTCTTGATATTATTTCTGATTTGACGCATTACAGTTCCGATAATTAATTTCGAACCGTTTATTTTTATAAACGGACATTATTAGTTATATCAAATCGACGAGTTCATCGAAGTCGAAAATATTTTGAGAAATCGTCGAAGTCGAGTCGCGATTGAAACCGAACAAGTTCGGTTCGATTAGTGTCGATTTTTCTTTAGAATCCTAGCCAAACAATTATATCATTTTTAAGTTAAGATCAATCCATTAAGTGTGGATTAGAAATTGATCTTAAGTTTAACCTAAATGTTAATTATGAATTCGGTCAAAGTGAAAGAGAAACTCGGTCCAACAAATTATTTCACAAACCATCTAAAACCCGCATCCAAAATCTCGCGCCAATTTATTTTGCCGAGCATAATTTCCATAGGTGGACTTTGAGTCAATTGTCGTCAACTATCTAACATAGCTTATGGTTTTAGGAGTTGACACATAAACATATGACTAAGCTAGTTAACATGCCAACAAAGCTTAAGCTAATGACAAGTGTCGTTATATTAAATCACCTCTTATGATTAACCTCCTCTTTTGCCTATGAACATCATGCATCAGGGGAGGATGAGTTTTACTCATCTTACTTGGGAAGAATTTACAAAAAGTCTAATACATAAAATAAAACAAGAGAGAGCCGAGAGATAGTTATATATATTTTACTGCACGCGCATAGTCTCGGAAGAAGGAGTACCGAGATTCAGTCCATTTCAATCGAATTCAGTCGCAGCAAACTATTATTCGGAAGTCTAAGAAGTCCTAGGAGACCATAGAAGTCATCAGTTGCAGCAAAAAGGGAAGAAAGACAAGCCTACGCTCGAGTAACCCGAGGAGACGCGGATAAGCACGAGTAAGGCCCTAGCGTCATTTTCTTAATTCCTTAAAGGTTAACTTCAGTTTATCAATTTTTCCAGTAATCATATGATGTAATAAGAATTATCATGTGGTTAAGTCAAGCCATGTTCATGTTTATATAGTAGTTTCGAATTTCTGAACTAATAAGCCTTAAATTCGAAAATTTAGTAGGAAGCATGTTTAGGCCGATTTTGATATGTTATAAATCCTTATAAATCATATCTTTAGTAGGAAGCATGACGGCGAGAGGTCGAGTGGCTGGTCCTTAGTTTATATTTAATTTGCTTCCGCATTTCCGTTCTATGAACATGTTTGGCTTGGTCTTATGAACCTAATGTTTTGTTTTCTTTAGACATGTTAAACTGCTTTCAAACTTGTGCTTTGAAAATGTTGGGACTTTGGATTTGTTTTGGAAATTTGTGATTTGAACTATGTTGGTTTGATATTCATGATTGATGTATTTTATTTGAATATCATGTTGAGTTATATGCTTTGAGATAATGAAGTCCATGTGAAAAACTGGGTAATGAATCCCCGTGAGTTCAGATATGACTTGAACTATGTTGTAAAATGATTTGATAATGCCCAGGTTTTAGTTGAAATCGAAAAATGAATTTCGAAAATTCTGTGATTTTTGGAAAAGCCATAAATTTTCTTTAAAATCAAAGTGGGGTGTTACACGATCTTTTAAAAGGGTTTTCAATTGTCGTAGTTGAATATTGAGGATTGCTCAAGGGTGACACTTCATGTAGCGCCCCATTTGTTCCGGATTATTTTGGAATTATTATTTATTTTATTTATCCGGATTTATTTATTCGTGCTCGATTATTATTTTTCTATTTCAATTAAGTGCTCGTAATTGTCTAATTGTATAATTGTGTAAATTTTAAATATCGAGCCGAATCGTAATTTATTTATAATTGTCGATCGGACTGAATAAACGAGCCTAGTCGGAATTTTGAACCGAACGCACACCCAAGCAACGGGCCTCAACCCGCGCAAAGCCCGCGTTCGCATAACGCCCAACCCGCGGCTCGCGCCCGCCCGCGTAGCGCCCAGCCCG
>BKCP01000780.1:466229-501330 GCA_008636005.1 Striga asiatica | reverse complement strand
TAGAGACTGGACCATCTAAAACACAACCTCTTCGGAGATCCGAAAGGGTTTCTAGGGCGCCTGAAAGGCTATACCTATTGTCAAAAGACAATGAAGAGGGACTCCTTTTGGATAATGATCCAATAAGCTATGATGAGGCAATGTTGGACATTGACTCCGATAAATGGCAAGAAGCTATGCAATCCGAAATAGATTCCATGTATTCAAACAAAGTATGGACTTTGGTTGATCCACCACAGGGTATTGTACCCATAGGTTGTAAATGGGTTTACAAGCGAAAACGTGGTGTAGATGGAGAAGTAAATACTTTTAAAGCAAGACTGGTTGCTAAAGGTTATACTAAAAAACAAGGTGTTGATTATGAGGAAACTTTTTCACCAGTAGCAATGCTTAAATCTATTCGGATATTGCTAGCCATAGCTGCGTATTATGACTACGAGATATGGCAAATGGATGTGAAAACTGCTTTTCTTAATAGAAACATTAAGGAAGACATTTACATGAAACAACCGCAAGGTTTCATATCCAGTGGGAGTGAACAAATGGTTTGTAAACTTCAAAGGTCTATTTATGGACTTAAACAAGCTTCGAGGAGTTGGAATATCCGGTTTGATGAAACGATCAAAACGTTTGATTTTCATAAAAATCCGGATGAACCATGTGTTTATAAGAAGGTTAGTGGGAGTGCAGTTACATTTGTTGTTCTATATGTTGATGACATCCTACTCATTGGGAATGATGTAGGGATGTTGCAGTCAACTAGGACATGGTTGTCAAAACAGTTTTCCATGAAAGACTTGGGAGAAGCATCCTTTATCCTAGGGATAAAAATCTATAGGGATAGATTTAAACGGATGATCGGACTATCCCAGTCGACGTACATAAATAAGGTGCTACAACGGTTTAGCATGGAAGAATCCAAACGAGGATATATTCCAATGAGTCATGGGATTTCTCTTTCTAAGACGATGTCTCCAAAGACACCTGAAGAAAGAGAACGGATGAGTCATATACCTTATGCATCAGCTATTGGTAGCATTATGTATGCAATGTTATGTACAAGACCTGATGTGGCTCATGCACTTAGTGTAACGAGCAGATATCAGTCTAATCCAGGTGAAGAACACTGGAAAGCCGTTAAGATGATTCTTAAGTACTTACGAAGGACTAAGGATATCTTTATGGTATACGGCAATGGAGAATTGAAACTAGAAGGCTTTACTGATTCTGGTTTTCAGTCCGATAAAGACGACTATAAATCCATGTCTGGATACTTATTTACTCTGAATGGAGCAGCAGTTAGTTGGAAAAATTCCAAACAAGAAACAATTGCTGACTCTACCACAGAGGCTGAGTATATTGCTGCATCTGATGCTGCAAAAGAAGCTGTTTGGATAAGGAACTTCATCCAAGGGTTGGGTGTAGTACCATCTGTTGTTGATCCAATAAGGATTTATTGTAATAACAATGGGGCTATTGCACAAGCAAAGGAGCCAAGATCTCATCAAAGATCCAAACACATTATGAGACGATACCATTTGATTAGAGAAATCATTGGTAAAGGCGACGTCGTAATGGAGCGAGTCGACTCAGCAGAAAATATAGCAGACCCCTTAACTAAGCCTTTATCACAGAAAGTGTTCGAAGGACATCTTGAGAAGATGGGTCTAAGATACATGAGTGATTGAAACTAGGGCAAGTGGGAGATTGTTGGAGTAGTATACCCAGCGTTCCAATTGGATTGGATGTATTCTACTTGTAAATACAATCTATTGGAATTATATTAATTAAAAGGCATTACTTTATCTTAAGAGTAAGCATTTATCCTATATTTGCACTTAAGATAAAATCCCTAGATCACATATAGTTATAAAGTATGGTTGCGCATAGAGATGGTGATCATGGAACATACCTTGAAAGCTGTGGTCTTAAATAAAGTTCCAAGTCGATGGATGTTTCGAAAAGGGATATCGAATAATACATAAAAGACTTGTACATAGTATGTATGCTTGTTTGACAAGAATGTTGCATTCCATCAACATTAGCGTGGGACGCAAGTACATATATGTGGGTGCTTGTTAGAGAACAAGTTCACTGAACATGACTGTATGAAAATTCTTAATGAAGAATTATTTTAGTTAATTATTCTGTCGAATAAGAATTTTCATGTTACAATAGTACATGACTAATCCTTAGACTTGAGGCACAATGGTAACTTTGTGCATATTACGTTCTACTTTGATTTATGCTTTTGGTTGCTAGCACAATCGTATAAAGGGATATTTTGGGTATTATGTTAATATGTATGGAAGTTTGTTAGTGGCCAACAAAGGATTCGACACGTATGAAGATACGAGAATTTCTTATGTATTTCATAGTTAGTAATTCAAAGTCCTTGGCCAAGGCAGGATGAATATAGATTCACACATGAATTACTAAACATGAAATAGAATCATAGTTATTAAATCAATTTGGGTTTCGACTAAAATCATACCCAAGATTTAATCGGGAAATTAGATGTCGAAAGGATTTTACATGTATGGACTTGTAATTGAAATAGGTTTACTCGCTATTCACTTAATACTAGATTCATGCTACTTGCTAGATGTTCCCATGATATGTGGGTTCTTGAATTAAGGAGTTAATTCATGAATAAGGGTTAATAAGATTAACTCAAATTACAAAGAGTTGTAAACCCACTACTAGTATTAATTGTGAACCTAAAAGGTCACACCAATTTTTGAATGAAGGTGAAATTCAAATAGTAATTCTAAAGAGTTAGAATTTATTGACAAATCTAATTTGATTAGATGTCAATTAAAGGAATATATTAAATTAATCAATTGGATTGATTAATTGAATTTTGGATATTAATTTAGTAATTAATGGAATTACTAATTAATATTTGGAATTTAAAATTAGATTTTAAATTTCAAATCCAAATAATAATATGATTATTAAATGAGGAAATGGAATAAAGGATTAAAATAATAAAGTCTTGAAAGATGCTTTCAAGAATTATTATTTTATTAAATATCTTTAATATGATTAAAGATTAAATATTAATAAGAATAAATTAATTATGGTGGTTATAAGATGCTAACTACTTAACATAATTAATCTTATTCTTATTAATTGAATATTGGGTGGGGAATAGTCTTATTCAAGACTTAATATTTTATGAAAATATTCTTGAAGACTTTTTATATTTTATGAAAATATTCTACCCAATATTATTATTTTATACTAAAATGTTTAGTATAAATATGGACATACTTGATGTTCAAATTTAATCTAAGTCTTGCAAAGTTTTCAAGAGTTGAAAAAGAGAGAAAAGAAGAAGTGTTCTTCATATTCAAAAATACAAGAAAGTGTTCTTGTATATTTCCTCAAATAAATATTCCATTCTATTGAATAAAAACCGATACTTTTCTACTAGCGAAGAAAGAGGTTATCGGAACCGGATTTCAAAAGGTGGATACGTTTAGAGGGAAGACAATTGGATTCCTAAGCGAGTAACTACAACGTGTTGCTGTTACAAACCGAGAATCGATTCCCTCATTCATCGACAAGTTTGAAGGAGTTCAAGACTAAGGTAAATTTAGAATTTACTTATAACAAATCAAAATATGTATTATTACATGTTATTAAAGATGAAGATCTGTTAATTCGCCATATGTATGTATGAGTAAAGTATTTAAGTGTTAAATACTTGTTTTAAGAAATTTTAAATTCCGGTGCGTATAGCTCGTACGGTACAGGCGAACCCAACACCATCGTCGTCGAGCCGCAACCTGCTGCAACTTCCTGCCACCCTCGCACGTTCGACGTCCTTCCCACGTTCACGAGCCACCGAGGATCTCTGGACACCATCCTTGCCGTGCGAGCCGCCTTCAACGTCGAACACACGCGGACGATCATCTCCACCCTTAGAAGTCGAACACCGAGCTGTGTCCCGTAGTCGCGGCCGTGTCACCTTCTCCCCTTGGTGTTTGGTAGCCTTCTAAACTCCATTGATTATTATGTGTTTTATATGTTACATGGCTGATTATATGATATTATGTGTGTTTGATATCAAAATGTTGATATAGTGTATTATTTATATATTAATGTATTGGATCTTTATGGTTTAAAGTGAAACCCGTATGATATGAGGTTTACTCATGGAAATATTGTGGATTCTAGAACATATGAGTGTCCTTGTGATGCTAGTTTTGACCTTGTGTCATTTGGAGGTCTAGATATTGAATTATGAATTTTCAACTTGATGTTGCTGCAGTTGTCGAGTTGTTACCTAAAAATTCTAAAATATTACTATGTTGTTCCTCTGATATGTGTTGTCCTTGTGTATAAATTTCGTAATTTTTGGAATTCATTTGCTAGGGTTAATGTTGATTTGAAAAGTTGCTGCTGAAACTTGTTTAAATCATGTAAGATCGGTCCTTTGCTGAAAAATGGTTGAAACTCGGTTTAATGTTCATTTTTTTTAGCTGGAAATTTTATATGTTAGACCTTGCATGCTGAAGTTGTTGGTGTTCAAATTTGAGGACTTAAACCGTTCTTTTGGTCAGGTTATAAATTCATGCTCGTTTTTGCTTAAATATTGCTCTAATTTTATAAAATCATGTGTAGTGCTAGGGCTGAAACTTGGTGGTTTTAATGTATTCAGTGAGGCCTTTCATGTTTCCAAAACTCGAAGCATAATTCATCCATTTGCCTCTTCAACTAGAAAATGTGGTTTACTTGTCAATTTTCTCGAATTATTGGTTGGATAGGCTAACTTTTGAATTTTGGCATGATTTTTAATGTATGATGTCCTCTTGGAATGTTTTATAAGTAGTATGAATTTCATGTTAAGTGGCTGAGTATATTATGAGATGGCTTTTTGTGTGCTTTTCCCTTTTTGTTGGAGTCGAGTCGAATGTTCCATAACTCCACGAGAATTTCCCATGTGCCACTTAGTCGACGAATTCGACTAAGTTTGTGTGATCGTTGGACTTGTTGTAATCGAGAGGTGATCTTGATTTCGTGTAGGTGTTCCGATGTGTTAACCTCAAACCCTATCCTTTCGAGCTTTGTTTGTGAATTGTTGCTGCTTTTAGGTGGGTACATTTACGTTGTATCTATAATTATCGCACTCGTTATTTCGTATAAATGTTTGTCTCGATAGCTTTTGTATGCGTGAGAACCCTAGTCTAGGTGTTTCATTGATAGTGCCTTTGACAAATGAATAAACAGTGAGAGGTCGTCTGCCCGTTGCTAGTCGGAAGGTAGACGCCCTGATCCGTGTGTTTTTCGGGGGGGAAAAACAGCTCCACTGTCTCCTGGAAAGGATCCCGTGATCCGTGTGTCGTTCGGGGTGAGAAGGTTTCCAGTTACATCCTTGTCGATGTCTGGTCAGAAGGTTTGTCCTATGTACATAGAAGATTTGCGATAGGGCCAAGTAGGGAGTTAGACCTGGATTCTATGCATACTTTATTTATGGTTTTGAATCTTTATGCGGGATATAATGTGTGATAATGGTGAGCATAATGATTTGCTCACCCTCATTCTTCTTCTTCTTGTCTCCTCTTCCTTTGTGTAGGTTGAGAATGGCTGGCGGCGGCGGCGTGAAGACGATCGAGTGGTGGTCATTTGTCGATTGTGTTCTCGTTATCTTATGCTTCCACCTATTTATAACTTTGTTGAACTGTTGCTTTTGGACTTTGATCATTTCCTGCTTTGATTTAGATACATTGATATTGTCGGTTTGAACTTCTGGAATTATGTTTAACTTTCTGGTTGGTTTGAGAACTTAATAAATAAATTGGTTTAAATTTATATGAGTATGTGTTATGCATGTATAAGTCAAATCTATATGTTCATATTTTGTTTAATTGTTCTTGGTATATAAGTAGCGCCCGCTAACAATCAAGTCTTTAATTGAGAATTTGCGAAAAATTAAATCTGATTTTTATAAATAAATTTGGAAAATTCTTTAAAATAAAACAGGGCGTTATAGTGTGGTACCAGAGCTAGTCTGTGTTTTTGTAGACTATCTCTAGTGTTAGTGTATTTAAATGACCATTCGACCACTCACTTTTTTCTCGTCGCACCAGCTCGAGGTAGGAGTTCTATTGTTTTGCTTATCTTATATGGGGCTTAGGAAATCTATCCACCGTTGGTTTATTTCGGGACTCTAGTCTTTAATGATGAACTCTAGAATATTATTTTGTGCTAAAATTTTTTCGGCCTATACAATATAGAACTATGGCACATCGCAACACTCGTAACACCCGCAACAATCGGCAGCCAACCCCGCCTCCATCCCCACCTCATCAACAGGCTCCTCCTAATCCGAATCTGGACTTTTCGAGACTCTTAGTCCAATTCCAGGGCATGCACCCACCCAGCTTTTTGGGGACCGAGAACCCTACCGCGGTGCTTGAATGGATGAAGGAGCTTGACAAGATCTTTGCTATGCTTCCCCTCTCGGAAGGGAACCGCGTCTCTCTTGCCGCTTTTCAGATGAAGGCGGATGCATCCGACTAGTGGCTTGATTACTGGGCCTTGAAGACAGTGGCTGAGCATAATGCTCTTACTTGGGATCAGATGAAGGAGGTTGTCCGGGGCAAGTTTCTACCGCAGAGTTTTTGTGACCGGATGGAGCATGATTTCTGGCATCTGCAGCAAGGCAACTCTAGCGTGGATGAGTATACGCACAACTTCACTAGGATGAGCATCTTCGCCCATGAGATGGTGAACACCAATGAGAAGAAGGCCCGGAAATTTCTGAAGGGGCTGAACCAGAGGATCCATGAGCTGGTTGGGAGTCACGGTTTGATGTCCTATGCTGATACCGTGCTTCGAGCACAAGAATTGGAGAGCTGCCTCATTCCGATAGCGCTAGCTCCCTCATACTACCATGCTTCTCAGCCTGTCCAGACTGCACCACCAGCCATTCCTCCGCCATCCTATCAGCCGCCGATCATTCCGCAAATAGCTTATCAGCATCCTGTTCCATATTCTCAAGCTCCCCCATCCTCTAACTCTAGCAAGAGGAAGACTAATCATCAGAACCGTAAGAAGGGCAAGCGCCCTAACCATGGTCACCACCAGCACCAACATCATCCCGTGGCGCAAATTGCTCAACCTATCCGCCAATTTCCTGCAGGACCACCACTGTGTAGAGCATGCGGGCAGGTCCACGAGGCCAATATTTGTCGAGCTGTCGACATAACCTGCTACAACTGCCAGAGGAAGGGTCATTACTCCCGTGTCTGCCCAGAACCTCGGAGGCAGAATCAACCCCAACACCAGCAGCAACGAGTACCAGCCCGAGTCTATGCCTCGACTCAGGAAGAGACAATGAACAATGCAGGTACAATGTACGGCATGTTATCTTTATCAAATGTACCTGTAACGCCCCATTTTATTTTGAAAGATTTATCCAATTTATTTAATAAGAATCAGAGTTAATTTTTCGCAAATCTCAAATTTATTTTAAAACTCAGTGGGCGCTACTTAACTACCAAGAACTATCACTAGAAAATACAACCACATCTAATAAATTTGAAACATGCATGATAAATAGTTATAAAATCTTACTAGCATTTAATAAATTCCAAAACCATGTAAGCAAACATTATCCAAGTTTTCAAATGACGTAGTCGACAATATCCCAAATCAAACAGGAAAAAAAAAACCCAAGTCAACATAAGTTCATAAAAAGCGGAAGCAACAATAATCATAAATAAACTAAACCAGACCATCATTCGTCCTGCCTCGTCACCCGCCAACTGCTTAACCTGCATCCGGGAAGAGCAGGTGGGAGTGAGTGCAGTTGGAAAATATTGTACTCACACTATGCATATAAACAACTCAGAATATGTTAAGATGGTATGGTCGCAGCATGAACATAAACAATAATAAATCATTTCTCATCTCTAGTCATGTCTATGACTTTTGCCATAGCTATGGCTCACTCATGTGCACACCTACGCTCATCAAAGCTCAGCCATGCCATATCATGAAACATGGGAGTGCGTGCCACATCAATGAAACGGCCTTCTCATAGGTCTTAATGAGATTTACCTCGTAAGGATAACCGTATTTCATCATACGGGGACAACCGTACCGATGGCCATCAAGCTCACATCGATAGGCTACATGCTCACATGCATACATAGATCATACCGGTTAAACATATTTAAACACACATATGCACAGGTATTTTAGAATAACTAACCCACCTAGATTTTCGAACTGAATTAACTCAACAAGCAATGGAAGTAGGTCGGGCTTGACTCCTCAAACACCTACATTAAGTCAAGATTCCATAATCAACATCTCTCTTGACTTAAACGGAAAACACACATCATACTTAGCCGAACTTCATTCGACTAAGTTGTTCGTGAAGTCCTGTGGACATTGGAACACTTAAACTCGGTTCTAAGACTCAACCAAACACACATGGGAGTTCACATAATCTCAATCAAAGATTTACCAAGTCAAACAAACAAGAATAGCATGCGAGTCGGTTTACAGTTCTTAACTCAAAAACTACATTTTCTAAATAAAATCCAGTAAATCACCTAATCAGGTTGGTCAGGTTACCAAATGAGTTAGGCTCTAAAATTTTAACCAAAACTCCATCTAACTGGACTTAATAGAACTAACAAATTTCGGCCCTTAACTCAAAGCACATGATTTTATAAAATTCGAACAAGTTTTCAGCAAAAACGAGCACGCGTTTAAAACCCGACATAATGAACGATTTAACATTTGAAATTTTTACACACCAAACTTCAGCATATGCATATCAACATATAAAAATTCTAGCCTTAAACATTTAACATGCGAATTTTAAAAATTCTAACAAGAATCTGCAGCTTTCGAATTTTCATCAAAACTGAACCAACATGAACTCCAAAAATTCTGATATTTTTACAGAGTGAAACAAATTACAAAATAAACACTTCAACCAAAAATCAGAATTTTTCAGCAACAGATTAGATTATCATAATTAAAACAATTTTTGGCAGAATCACACAATAAATTATTTACCTTACCAAACTGAGTCCAAAAATTCTAAAACTTTTACACGATATGTGAATATGCCAGACACAACATACTCAAATTTCAACCCATTTGGAGCACTACAGAATTTAATATGCAATAAACACGATTTTGCTCAAAAATCACATTAATTAATTAAAATAGCTACAGGCCATGAAAAATTATGAAATTTTTACACGAGCTACATATTCATCAAGGAACCTACACACAAAGTTTCACATCAAACGGATCAGTGTACAATTTATCATGAATTTTATACGAATTCAGCAAATATACGAGTTCGACACTTCATAATTGACTCGACACACACCGAAAATGCCCGAGGCCTTCACCATAAGGCCAAGGGTCCTTTATATTCCAATTTCACATAGCACTCACACGAAATTACGAGGTCTCGTTTGATTTATTAAAATCAAAGAGACCGACTACACACAATAATAGAATTGAACCGATCGAACACAATAAATAATAAGGCATAAATACAGATTCCTAAGGCATAATCAACACATCAAATAAATAACGTAATTTACATAAGAGGGATCGAGCCTCGGTACCGTTCTCGGGAATACGTTCGAAAAACAGAACGATGGAGCGATCGACAAACACGCGGCGGCAAGCGGCGGTGCTCGCGGCGGCAACAAGCTCGACTTGCTGACGAAAGAGGGGCAGCGGCGTGATTGAGATCGCTACTGGGGTCGCCGGAGGAGCAGCGGCGTTAGGTGCTGCGACGGTGGCTCGTGATGGTCTGCTATTTTACGGTGGCGCGCGGAGGAGACGGGCCCATCGGAGGTGCTGCTGATGATCGTGCAGCGAAGGGGAAAAAATCACCGACGGATTCTGTGCGTGGACAGGGGCTCACCAGAATCTGCTGCTCATCACGCGTGGCCCGTTGCTGGCGGAGGTCAAGAGTTCGCCGGTGATTGCAGGCCTCGGCGGAGAAGAGCTTGTAGGCAGAGTCGCGGACAGAGGAACCTCGCGGAGGAGCGCAGGCGGGGATCATTGGCGTCGCGAGGAGCTTTTCACGGCGAGAGGATGGTGATGGCGATCGGAGACGTAGGCGTAGACAATGATCAGAAAAGATGAGAGTGAGAGATGAGATGAAGCTCTGTTCCTTAACGAGTGATGGCGACGGGATTTTGTCTGAGGGGGAGGAGAAAAGATCAGATTTTCGTGAGAGAGAATGACTGCGGGGCGTTTGTGAGGGAGAGATTTAAGTCGTAGGGTTTCTTTTCTTTAATTACTTCACAAGACACACACACACACACACAAAAGAGAGAGAAAACCGGGTCGGGTCAGTCCGGTTCGGCTGGGCTGAGGTGCGCGGGTCTTCGGGCCGGTCTCTCGGCTTTAACAGGCCGATAATACTTGGGGCAAAAGGCCGGAATATTTAGCTCTTGGACTGAAAATAATAAGGCTTGATTCTGGGTTCTCGGGCTCGATTTTACGGCTTGGTTCTCGATTGCTCGACGATTAAAAGTAAAATCGGATATATATTTAATACACACAATATTTCATAATAATATTAATAATAGACATTTAAACATTTAAGGGACATTTAGGCATTCAATAAATAATGATAATAACAATAACAATAAAATAAATAATAATAATAATAATTATAATAAATCCCAAATAATCCAAAAATAAATGGGGCGATACAGTCTATTCACCTTAAAAAGAATTCCGTCCTCGGAATTCGTACAACAAACTACGACATGAAAATAACGAGAATAAGAGGGGACAACATCAGCACATGGAACTCGGGTACTACCTCCGAATTTCGGTCTCCCTCTCCCAAGTCGCCTTTCCTTGNCCCCCCCCCCCCCTTGGACTTGACGAGTACCCCTCCTGGCCTTATCTTAATGGACCCTCTGATCCAATAGGTCACCGGTACCTCCATACAGGTAGGGTTCTGCCTATCACGCAGTTCGTCATAAATCACCTGTACCCCGAGATCACGCACACGTTTCCTCCATCATGAGGCATAGAACGTGTCATTCATCCTCGCGAGCTCCGGTGGTGGAGTCAACCGTCAGACTAAGTCATCGACTTGGTCGAGAATCACAATAGGACTGAGTACGCGTGGCAGTAACCAGACAACGGCATACTCCACCTCTATCCGTACCAGCCACCTCGCATGGTACCAATAGGGTTGTCGCTAGATAACCATCGTTACCAGAGTACCTCCCCATGGTAAGGAATTTCTCACCCTTTACTCATCTATCAATACACAAGACCCTAACCGGTCCTTACGTGTCTTGATAGTATGCTCCGACAAACTAATCATATAGGGTTAACTCGTGGCATCGAGCTTCAGTCTCATGCCCGGGTGACGCCTGATCCGTGCATCTCTGTTAAACAGGCCGCCACGGAAATCCCATACAATCGGGTTTGAATTAACTAACCCACTTGGATTTCCGGACTGAATTAACTCAACAAGCAATGGAAGTAGGTCGAGGTTTGACTCCTCAAACACCTACATTAAGTCAAGATTCCATAATCAACATCTATCTCGACTTAAACGGAAAACACAAATCATACTTAGCCGAACTTGATTCGACTAAGTTGTTCGTGAAGTCCTGTGGACATTGGAACACTTAGACTCGGTTCTAAGACTCAACCAAACACACATGGGAGTTCACATAATCTCAATCAAAGATTTACCAAGTCAAACAAACAAGAATAGCATGCGAGCCGGTTTACAGTTCTTAACTCAAAAACTACATTTTCGAAATAAAAGCCAGTAAATCACCTAATCAGGTTGGTCAGGTTACCGAATGAGTTAGGCTCTGAAATTTTAACCAAAATTCCACCTCACTGGAATTAATAAAACCACCAAATTTCCGCCCTTAACTCAACGCACATGATTTTATAAAATTCGAAAAAAAATTCAGCAAAAAGGAGCACACATTTAAAACTCGATATAATGAACAATTTAACCTTTACAATTTTTACATAGCAAACCACAGAATATTCTTATCAACATATAAAAATTCCAACTTTAAACATTTAACATGCGAATTTTAAAAATTCTAACAAGAATCTGTAACTTTCGAATTTTCATCAAAACTGAACCAACATGAACTCCAAAAATTCTGATATTTTTAAAGATTGAAACAAATTACAAAATAAATACTTAAACCAAAAATCAGAAGTTTTCGACAATAGATCAGATTATCATAATTAAAACAATTTTCAGCCGAATCACACAATAAATTATTTACCTTAGAAAACTGAGTCCGAAAATTCTAAAGGTTCTACATGGCATGTGAATATGCCAGATAGACAACATAATCAAATTTCAACCCATTTGGAGCACTACACAATTTAATATGCAATAAACACGATTCTGCTCAGAAATCACATTAATTAATTAAAATAGTTACAGGCCATAAAAAATTATGAAATCTTTACACGAGTTACATATTCATCACAGAAACCCACACAAAAAGTTTCACATCAAACGGATCAGTGTGCAATTTATCATGAATTTAATACGAATTCAGCAGTTATACGAGTTCAACACTTCATAATTGACTCGACACAAACCGAAAAAGCCCGAGGCCTTCACCCTAAGGCCAAGGGTCCTTTATGTTCCAATTTCACACAGCACTCACACGAACTTACGAGCTCTCGTTCGATTTATTAAAATCGAAGAGACCGACTACACACAATAATAGAATTGAACCAATCGAACACAATAAATAATAGGGCATAAATACATATTCGTAAGGCATAATCAACACATCAAATAAGTCATGTAATTGACATAAGAGAGATCAAGCCTCGGTACCGTTCTCGGGAATACGCTCGAAAAACGGAACGAGGGAGCGATCGACAAACACGCGGCGGCAAGCAGCGGTGCTCGCGGCAGCAACAAGCTCGACTTGCTGACGAAAGAGGGGCAGTAGCATAACTGATATTGCTGTTGGGGTCGCCGGAGGAGCAGCGGCGTTAGGTGCTGCGACGGTGGCTCGTGATGGTCTGCTGTTTCAAGGTGGCGCGTGGAGGAAACGGGTCCGTCGGAGGTGCTGCTGATGATCGTGCAGCGAGAGGGAAAAACTCGCTGGCAGGGGAAGCTTTACGTGAAATTCTCAAAATCTGAGTTTTGGATGAATAGAGTGGCTTTCTTGGGCCACATTGTCACGGCCAGGGGAATTGAGGTAGACTCGGGAAATATTGAGGCTGTCGGCAAATGGGAGACGTTGAAGAATGCAAGTGAAATCCGCAGCTTTCTGGGGTTGGCGAGATATTATCGGCGTTTCATCGAGGGCTTCTCAAAGGTGGCCCAACCACTGATGAACCTGACCAAGAAGAACATCAAGTTTGTATGGAGTTCCCAGTGCGAGTCGAGCTTTCAGGAGTTGAACAAGAGGCTCACTTCTGCACCTATGTTGACCATACCGAATCCGACTTTGGGGGTTCACTATTTATAGCGATGCCTCGAAGATGGGTCTGGGTTGTGTGTTGATGCAGCAAGGGAAAGTTGTAGTGTACGCATTGAGGCAGCTGAAGCCTCACGAAGCAAACTATCCAACCCATGACCTGGAGCTTGCCGCAGTGGTTCATGCGCTTAAGATTCGGCGGCATTACCTCTACGGGGTTAAGTGCGAAATTTTCACCGACCACAAGAGTTTGAAGTACATTTTCATGCGGAAAGAGCCCAACATGCGGTAACAAAGGTGGTTAGAGCTCGTGGACTATGAATGCACAATTAGCTACCATCCGGGGAAAGCTAATGTGGTCGCCGACGCATTGAGTCGAAGGAGTCACGGTGAGCTGAACTTCATGATTACCCGAGAGAAAGAATTGGTCCCGGATTTCGAACGGCTGAGATTGGAGATCGTGAAGTCCACTCCGAGATCTATTGGCATTCTGGCAGCACTAGTTGTGGAACCGACTCTTCGAGAGAGGATAGTCGCCGAGCAGCCGAACGACCATTTCTTATGTCGAATGAAGGAGTTGGTATTAGCCGGACAGATTGGTGGTTTCGCGGTTCCGACCGACGGTGCTTTAATCTTCAAGGGGAGACTTTGTGTTCCGAAGGTTTGGGAACTCCGACGAGAGATACTGAAAGAGACTCACAGTGCTCTATACACCGTCCATCCTGGTAGCATGAAGATGTACCAGGACTTGAGAAAGACTTTCTGGTGGCGACGTATTAAGCGCCAAGTAGCGAGGTTCGTGAATGGATGTCTGGTGTGTTAGTAAGTGAAGGCTAAACACCAGAAACCGAGAGGGCTGTTGAAGCCACTTGATATTCCCATGTGGAAATGGGAGTGCCTTACTATGGACTTCGTGGTGGGATTGCCGAAGTTGAGATCCGAACACGACTCAATCTGGGTGATTGTAGATCGACTCACGAAGTCTGCCCACTTCTTACCCGTCAGGACGACTATGAAGGCCAGTGATTACGTCGAGTTGTTCGCAGATGAGATTATTCTACTCCACGGCGTGCCCGTGGAGATTGTGTCCGACCGAGACCCGAAGTTGACGGGTCAATTCTGGAAGAGTTTGCACCGAGCCATGGGAATGAGGTTGGAGTTTAGCACAGCCTTTCACCCCAGATAGATGGTCAGTCAGAGCGGACGATCCAGTATTTGGAGGATATTCTGAGGGCTGTGGTCTTGGATCGTAGTCTAACTTGGGAGAGTTCGCTGCCATAGGTCGAGCTGGACTATAATAATAGTTATCATGCCTTGATCAAGATGGCACCATACGAGGCTTTGTACGGGCGAAAGGGTTGGACTCCCATATAGGGATGAGGTTGGAGGGACAAAGATTATGGGTCCAGAGTTCATTCGTAGGACTTCAGAACCGGTTGAGGAGATCCGGAAGAATATCCGGTCTGCCCAAGAGAGGTCGAAGGTTTATGCCGATCGAGAAAGATAGGAGCATGTGTATGCTGTTGGTGATAACGTCTTTCTGAAGGTCTCGCCCATGAAGGGTGTGATTCGCTTCGGGAAGAAAGGGAAGCTTTGGCCTCGCTATATCGGGCCATTTGAGATCCTTGCTCGAGTCGGAGACTTGGCTTATCGACTAGCTTTGCCACCAGACTTGTCGGGAGTACATGATGTGTTTCATGTCTCGATGCTGCGTAGATATGTACATGATCCCGACCACGTGGTGGACTTCGGCGAGCTGCGGGACGAGCGAGACCTTACCTATGAGGAGGTGCCGGTTGCCGTACTGGACCGGAAGGTCCATCAGCTGAGGAACCAGGCAGTGAGTCTTGCGAAGGTGCTGTAGAGTCGACACGATGAGTCTGAGGCAACTTGAGAGATCGAGGCCGATATTAGGAGAAGATACCCGAACTTCGCTTTTTGATCCCCCTTTGTATTCTTTTGTATTCTAGTTATTTTGTTTTTGAATACTGAGGTCGGAATTCCTTTTAAGGTGGGCAGATTGTAGCACCCATTTGTTCCGGATTATTTTGGATTTATTATTTATTTAATTTATCCGGATTTTTATTTATTCGTGCTCGATTATTATTTTTCTATTTCAATTATGTGCCTGTAATTGTCTAATTGTATAATTGTGTAAATTTTAAATGTCGAGCTGAATCGTAAATTATTTATAAATGTCGATCGAACCGAATAAACGAGCCTAGTTGGGATTTTGAACCGAACACGCACCCGAGCAACTTTCCTCAACCCGCGCTAAGCCCGCGTCCGCATAACGCCCAACCCGCGGCCCGTGCCCGCCCGCAAGCGCCCAGCACGGCCCTTAGGGCCGCCCGCTCACCCAAGCCATCTAGAAGCTTGGTTTGAATTTTGAATCCCCCCTCCCCCCCTTAAGATCAGCCCTCTCATCCCTTAATCCATCCTTTGACCAATTATTAAGGGAAGTTACAAGATCATTGGCCATTAAAATGGAACACCCCGCCCCTTCTCTCATTCTCTCCCTCACGCTCTCTCTCCCTTTCCCTCTCTCTCGTCATTTTTTTTTCTCTTCCTCTCCCTATCCAAGTTTCAGCCTCCTCTCAAGCTCTCTCTCTCTCACTCTCCTCTCGCCAGAAAAGCTCGCCCCTAACCACCGAACACTCATCGCGAGAGCCAGAAAGACGCGCGAGCAAGCCGAGGCACGCCGCGACCCCGCCATCGACGCTGAGTCGCGACCTGCTGCAACTTCCGGCCACCCTTGCAAGTCCGACCTCCTTCCCACGTTCACGAGCCACCGAGGATCTCTGGATGCCATCCTTGCCGTGCGAGCCGCCTTCAACGCCGAGCACACGCGGACGATCATCCCCGCCTTTAGGAGTTAAACACCGAGTCGTGTCCTGTAGCCACGGCCGTGTCATCTTCTCCCCTTGGTGTTTGGTAGCCTACTAAACTCTATTGATTATTATGTGTGTTATATGTTACATGGCTGATTATATGATATTATGTGTGTTTGATATCAAAATGTTGATTTAGTGTATTACTTATATATTAATTATTGGATCTTTAGGGTTTAAAGTGAGTATGATCTGAGATTTACTCGTGGAAATCTTGTGGATTCTGGAACATATGAGTGTCCTTGTGATGTTGGTTTTTACCTTGTGGCATTTGGAGGTCTAGATATTGAATTATGTATATTTGAACTTGATGTTGCAGCAGTTGTTTGTAAAATGCGTGATAAATCGAGTTGTTACCCAAAAATTCTGAAACATTAATATGGTGTTCCTCTGATCTTGTGTATAAATTTCGTAATTTTTGGAATTCATTTGCTACGGTAAATGTTGATATGAAAAGTTGCTGTTGAAACTTGTTTAAATTATATAAAATCGGTCCTTTGATAAAAATGGTTGAAACTCGGTTTATATGCTCATTTGATGTTGTAATATGTGATATAAAAATCCCATAATTTATTGAATTCATTTTGATAGGTTTTTGATGAAATCATGATTTCTGTTGAATCTTGCAACAGGTTTTATAAATCGTGTGTTCATTGTTTTTAGTTGAAAATTTCATATGTTAGACCTCGCATGCTGAAGTTGTTGGTGTTAAAATTTCAAGACTTAAATCGTTCTTTTGGTCAGGTTTTAAATTCATGCTCGTTTTTGCTGAAATATTGCTCTAATTTTATAAAATCACATGTGTAATTGTTAGGGGTGAAACTTGGTGGTTTTAATGTATTCAGTGAGGTCTTTCATGTGTCCAAATTTCGTAGCATAATTCATCCATTTGCCTGTTCAACTAGAAAATGTGGTTTACTTGTCAATTTGCTCGAATTATTGGTTGGATAGGCTAACTTTTGAATTTTGGCATGATTTTTAATATATGATGTCCTCTTGGCATGCTTTATAAGTGGTATGAATTTCATGTTAAGTGGCTGAGTATATTATGAGATGGCTTTTTGTGTGCTTTTCCCTTTTTGTTGGAGTCGAGTCAAATGTTCCATAACTCCACGAGAATTTCCCACGAGCCACTTAGTCGACGAATTCGACTAAGTTTGTGTGGTGGTTGGACTTGTTTTAATCGAGAGGTCATCTTGATTTCGTGTAGGTGTTCCGAGGTGTTGACCTCAAACCCTATCCTTTCCAACTTTGCTTGTGAATTGTCGCTGCTTTCAGGTGGGTACATTTATGTTGTATCTATAATTATTGCACTCGTTATTTCGTATAAATGTTTGTCTCGATAGCTTTTGTATGCGTGAGAACCCTAGTCTAGGTGTCCCACTGATAGTGCCTTTGTCGAATGCATAAACAGTGAGAGGTCGTCTGCCCATTGCTATTCGGGAGGTGGACGCCCTGATCCGTGTGCTTTTCGGGGAGAGGGGGAACAGCTCCACTGTCTCCTGGAAAGGCTCCCATGATCCGTGTGTGGTTCGGGGTGGGAAGATTTCCAGTTACATCCTTGCCTATGTCTGGTCGGAAGGTTTGTTGTATGTACATAGGAGGTTTCGGATAGGGCCAAGTAGGGAGTTAGACCTCGATTCTATGCATACTTTATTTATGGTTTTGAATCTTTATGCGGGATATACTGTGCGATAATGGTGAGCATAATGGTTTGCTCACCCCCATTCTTTTTCTTCTTGTCTCCTCTTCCTTTGTGTAGGTTGAGCATGGCTGACAGCGGTGGCGTGAAGACGATCGAGTGGTGGTCATTTGTCGATTGTGTTCTCGTTATCTTATGATTCTGCCTATATATAACTTTGTTGAACTGTTGCTTTTGGACTTTGATCATTTCCTGCTTTGATTTGGATACATTGATATTGTCGGTTTGAACTTCTAGAATTATGTTTAACTTTCCGGTTTGTTTTGGAACTTAATAAATAAATTGGTTTAAATTTATATGAGTATGTGTTATGCATGTATAAGTCAAATCTATGTGTTCGTATTTTATTTAATTGTTCTTGGTAGATAACTGGCGCCCGTTAATAATCAAGTCTTTAATTGAGAATTTGCGAAAAATAAATTCTGATTTTTATAAATAAATTCGGTAAATTCTTTAAAATAAAACGGGGCGTTAGACTTCAACTTCCAATTGATTTTCAATTGAGTTCGATTTATTCTTGCATGATGTTGGGTATTCTAATCGATTAGTCGGTTAATCACCCTCTAGTCTATATTAATCGACTATTAGAACCGAATTGCCTAGGTGTTAAATGACTTGTTAATGTGTCGTTCAAGTTTATTCTCTTGTTACGAAGAGTTATTGAGGATGAGTACTTGAACGAACATGTTATTCAAATCATTTAACCGAACAATCACTTGCCCGATAATTGCATATCGAATCAAGATTATTATTCCCGATTCCATAGCTACCTTATTCTAGTTGATTGATTGCTTTTACTCTGCTTTCTGAATATGCCTTTTTATCTTCGTAGTTGTTAATTAAAAATCAAACCAATATCTGAGTTAGAATGTTTAGGAATTTTATTTCTTTTATTTGTGTTTGAATAAACGTGCATAATAATCCGGCTAACCTTCCTCGTGAGACATAACCCGGTGTTCGAATCTTTTGATTCTACTTCGGTAAAAACTATTTACAACAAAATGGTGCCAATTTGTTGTAGTTATTTTTACCGGTGTTCGAATCTTTCGATTCTACTCCGGTAAAAATAACAACAACAAATTTGGCGTCGTTACCGGGGAGGGCAAGTAGGATATTTAGTTTTTGTGTTTGATTTTATTTTCTGTGTTTCTCTTTATTTTGTGTTTTTCGTGTTTTTGTTCTTTCTTTTATGCATCTTTGTTTTTCTCTTTGTTTTTGCTTTTGTCTTCTTTCTTCTGTTTTTTCGTGGCTACGTGTGGTTGTTCTATTTTGGTGTGCAGGTATTATGAACTACAACCGTGTGTTCCCCTATTCGCACACTCAACCTTGGGTTAACGAGCCGAGCTATCACTCTGGGTACCACAACCAGTCATATCCATACTCTTTCGGGCAACACTGGGACCCCTTCCCGGTCGAGCAATATTATGAGTCCCATGATTTTAACGAGAAGCTTGACCGTATATATGCTTTCGCAACATCCCGGTTAGCTCAGGAAGAAGAGACCGCAACCCGGTGTGCCCATCTGAATCGGTCACCTCCATACTATGATTCTTAGGACTATGGCCAGCCTTAGTCATATCCTTACGACCAGCAGTGGGAGTCCATACCTGTTGAGCAATCATATAAGTCCCTCGAGGACTCTTCACAGTATAATGCAAAGCTCGATCAGGCTCTCGCTCTATTGGCATCCCAAGCGGCCGTAGGAGCAATCTATAGTCCAAAATCGAGCACCTAGTGGAGCGCGTGCAAGCCTTAGAGGAAAGAGTTAACAATTTTTCTCTCGAGCCCACTGGTCAAGGCGAATCCACACATAGGAATGAACCTCGGGAGGCTGCTTTGACATACGATGAAAAATCAGACCTCATTTTTGCTTGCATGTCTACCCAAACCACTCGAGATGAGGAGATTGAGCTCGGATGTGCTCGACTGAGCACACAAATGGAGATTCTTACAACACATATCGACTCAATCGAGGCACAAGTCGATGACCCCCACTTTATGCTTGATACTCAAGCACGTATGTTGAAGCAAATGTGTGAGGTCGAAGAAGAAAATGATGACCTCCAGCAAGATGTTGATGATATCTCAGAGGAGGAGATCCATGGGATTGATTCTCAAGTCCCTTCCCCCACCTCCGAATTGGAGCATTCGCAATCGAGGTCGTTGCACTGTGTTACGAAGTGGGGAGAATTCAGTTCGACTTGTTCCACAGATGTGCTAATAGTTCTGGAGGTTGACGACAGAGCTCGGTGGGAAAAGCTCTGCGTCTTGGGGATTGCTCGTGCCCGAACCCGTATCATCAAGAACATAGTCACCCGTACCAACCGTGCCAGCCATCTTGCACACTTCCCATGCTACCACTTCTGGGAAATACGAAGACGTGGCACGATCGTCACTTCTTTCTAGATCCCGGTTGATTTGTACACAGGTTTTGTCAAGGTAATGACGTTAAACAAGCGCTTCTTGGGAGACAACCCAAGTGATTTATTGCTTTTCTAGATACATCCTTTATGCTTTTTAGATTTTATCTTTGAATAATGGGAGTTTTGTTGTTTTCTTGGCAGGTACGTGTTTGCGAGCTTGAGCAGGAGGATTGAGTTGAATGAGGAATATCGAGGTTCTGCGTTGAGTGTGGGCGAGCGGCTTGCACGTGAATGCTTATTTCCCTCGATGCTACTTCGGTTTGCGCACCTTTTCTCTTTTTACCATTCTAAGTTTGTTTTCTCCTCATGTCTTGTCTTCTGAGTCTTGTGTTCTTGTGTTCTTGTGGTAGCTGCTAGTATTGGTTCATGATATGAAATTGCTAGGTCCTCTTATTTGACTTTCTGTTTTGTGTTGAAGCAATGAGGACATTGCCTCATTTTGAGTGTGGGGGAGCTTATTCGGATTTTGCATGCTTATGTGGTGGACCGGTCTAGTTTTAGGTTTTGTGTGTTTTGGAGCCTGTACTTTAGAAAATTCATGATTAGTTGAGACTTATTTAATGAATTCGATGAGCTGTGATGTTGGTTATATATGGCATAGCGTGATGAAATGTTTGGTTGATGGCTTTGATTGACATTCATATACTTACCTAGTGAGGTTTGAGCCTTGTTTGTTTTCTTGAGATACATTGGTCGTGCTCTTATTTGATTAGAACTTGCCCTGAGTCTGCATTGAAATGAATCAACTAGGATTGTGAACGGTGAATATGATTAAGGCATTTATTGAATTTTTCTATCCTTTTCTTTCTCTGTAAATTATTTCCTAGTCTCTCCTTTTTTAGTCTTATTTATTTTTGTTGATAACCTCGTGATGATGACGTGTTGGAGTTGAGGGTTAAGAATTGGAGGGGATGATTGTTGGAGTTGTTTGTTGGGGTTGTTTTTATGCTTATTAAAAAAAAATTGTTATAAGAAAAACAAAACAAAAAAAAACTGAAGCCTAATGGATTATAAATGTCCAAAGAGGTTTTCACAAAAAATGATGAAGCCGAATGGATTATAAATGTCCAAGGAGGTCTTCACAAAAAAAAAAATGGACGAAAAAAAGAAAATAATTGGGTGATAGGTGTGGTGTTAAAAGAAGTGTGGGGGAGGATCCAGTATGTTTATGCAACCGATTGAGTGTAGAGTTCTGGGGTAAAGAGTTTGAGTTGCGTAATCGAGCCACTTAGCCTATATTTATCCTACTTATCCAAAGTGCCTACGTTACAACCCTGAAAGACCTTTTGATTCACTAGTTTTGATTTTGATTGATTTAGAGTAGAAGTTAGACAATGGGAAAACATATGATTCAACTTGTTATTGACCAATTTGAGTGCACCTATCTTTATCTGTATAAGAATCTGAGTGAGGCACATACTTGAGAGGACGTCATATCAAAGTTTAGCGATCAAGCATGTAGTCGTGTTATGTTCGTATGTGCCATTTCAATGCTCATTGTTGAAGTCGAACATTTTGAGGCTTATCTTGTTATTGACTGATGTCCAGGCTCGTTTTTTATTTTGTGTATTTTCTTTTCTTTTCTTTTCTTTTCTTTTTGTTCGGGACGAACAAAGGTTTAAGTGTGGGGGAGTTGTTTGTCCCATTTTTGTTGCATTTTTCCTTGTTATTTTTCATTTCTTTTTCACTCGTTTTAGGTCTTTTCGTTAGTTTTTACTCGTTTGTATAGTTTATTGTGCGTCTTGTTCTATTTTGGTATTCTATGTGTTTCTCGGGTATTTTTTGAGTTTTTCTCGTCTTTCGTGTGCAGGATGGAAGGTTCAGGAGGATTTATTTCCAATGATAATTGGACCAGGTGAACATGATTAAAGAGAGCATTTCGTTAGCAATACACAGGAAAAAGCAGAATCAAATTCCGATACCAGACGAGCCGGAACGACCCCAAAACGTAAAGTCGCGCAAGCAGTCCAAGCACCAGCCCCAGGCTCGCACCGCACCTCCCTCACACCGCGCGCCCCTCCGCGACTCCCTTCAGAGCTGCTGTCCCGAGCCCCACGTCGTGGCATCCAGCACGCCGCGGCAGTCTGATGAAGATATGGTCATCGAGCCTTCCGAGCCCGAGGATGAGGCCAGCATGAACCGCAACAAGGGGCACGATAATAGACGAGAAGAGCGTCGGGGCTGTGCGAGAGAGGCTAATGATGGCCGCGCGCGAGGAAACCATGCAACGCAAGGACACGCGATACGCGTGAATCGCATGATAAAGCGCGCCGGAACGAGACGCGCGAGGCAGGGTCGCGCTAAGGAAGGTACGCGCGAGACGGCACGACGACACATTGACGGGGACTTAGCAAAGAGTTTGGGTGGCTCGCGAAAAGCGGCTAGCGCATGGGTCGATCGAGCGATAGACGGTTGGGACAAGGGACATGGTCGGAGAGCTAGCGATCGAGGAAGGATTCCCATGTCGACCACTCGCGGGCAGGACGACGCTCGGATGAAAAAGCGCACGCGTGGGACGACCGGTCATGCATGGAGCGCGCGCAGAAACGCGTGGGACGCACCGTGGCTGACGAGCACAAGTCCATGGCGGACTAAGAGTATGAGTACAGCGCCGTCTAGGGTAAAACCGCGCAACTGGGGCGCAAGGCAGAAGACGCGTGGGATGCGTGGGGAGTGGCCAGGCCCAAGACCGCGCAGGACAAGGACTAGCACACGACGGCTAGGGTTCAGGTGAAGTGCTGCGCAAGAAAAGGACCGAGGATCTTCTAGAAGGCCTAGGACCGATTTACTTAGTATGTGCCTACTTAGATTTGATAAGTCTTTATTAATTAGATATTTAGTTACCTTAGGACTTTATTTATTTCTATGCATTAGGACTTCTAGTTCGAAAAGGATTAGAACTAGTTAAGCCTCTATAAATATGCACCATTGTCATTCGAATTATGCAATCAATGAAAAGCTAATTAAAACCGAACACTTGTTCAAATAGTCTTGTGAGTTTACTCCTGTGATTTTAAAAACTAGATCGTGTTAGAAATAGGACTAACATCCGATTTTCTTTCATTAATCGCGAAGAACGAAGGAGTCGGAGCGCGTATTAGCAACCTATCGCAAAGGAACCAAGGCGTCGGTGCGGGTTTTGAGCACGTCGAGTTGGTTAGACACACATCCTTCATCATTGGTGCTTTCATTGATAGTGATCAATCGTGTGTCTTGTTTAACTTTTCCTATCCTATTTCTTTCAAAATTTTTCTTTCTTTTTTCGAGTGATAATATACATATATATATGTATATATATAACACATATGGCGGGTACACATAAGGAGAGGATCGAGGCGTTGGAGGAGAGCTTGAAGTCCATAGGAGATGGCCAACACGTCGTCAACGAGAACTTCGCCAAACTCGAGCTCATGATTCATGACATGGCCGCGCAACTCGCGCGAGTTACACGGCCACCGCGAAGGAGCCACGGATCAAGGTTGACCACGACAAGGTCGAGGGGTTCCGAGTCCGACCACGAGGACCGTGATCGACGATCGAGGAGATCGAGGACATCGAGTCGACGCGAGGAGAGAAAGGTCAAGAAGCTCAAACTCACGATGCCAACATTTGCAGGGACCGACCCGGACGCATGGTTAAGTAGGGCCACGCAATTTTTCGAGATCAATGACGTGCCCAAGGCCCAGAGGGTCACGATAGCCGCCTATTACCTTGACGGAGAGGCAAACATATGGCGGCAATGGATCTCGCACGTCTACAAGGGCAATGGTATGCGCTGCATTGGAGAGATTTCGAGAGGCAGCTCATCACACGTTTTGAATCTAGCGAGTACTATGACTATGATGAGGCTCTATCCCGCATACGCCAAAGTGGTAGGGATTACCAAAAGGATTTCGAGCGTATCGCGAGCCGCGTACGCGACTGGCCCGAAAGCGCACTAGTAAGCACGTTTGTAGGAGGACTTAAGCCCGAGCTGACGGCCGAGGTTCGTCTCGACAGACCATCGTCGATGAGGGCTGCCATCGAGTCTGCACGGATGCACGAGGATCATTTGGTTGCGATCCGCAAGGTAGGCTGCAGCGATGGACGCACAGAGCCGCGACGTGCAAACACCGCTCCCGAGCCGTCCGCAACCCGAGGACGAGAAGACTATGGGAGCGACGCGACCGCTGGGATTCATGCGACGGTTGAGTCCTGAGAAAAGGCAAAAGCGACAAGAGAAGGGGAAATGCTATTGGTGCATAGAACCATTCATGCCCGGGCACCGATGTAAAGGAAAGCAAGTCTATCTCCTCGAATCCTTTGATCCTGAGGACGAGGGGGATGAAGGGGGGAACTTATATTTAAATCCCCAGTTGGAGATTATGCATATGATCAAGGCAAAGAGAGGGCCTAAGATGATGAGGTTTGAGGCGGAGATCCTAGGGCGTAAGGTCAACGTATTAGTCGATAGTGGTTTGACCCTCAACTTTATCAACGAGGACTTTACCGCGAAGCTTGAGGTCTCAATGACCGGGGTCGTGCCCTTTGGTGTGAGAGTCGCCAATGGCGAGGAACTTAAGAGTTCGGCCTTATATAAAAAGGTGTCGATACAAGTGCAAGGGAAGGAGCTGAAAGTGGATCTATATGCGCTAGAGTTGGTCGGACTTGATGTAGTACTAGGGGTCCAATGGTTGGAGACGCTAGGGCCCATGACGACCGACTACAAGAAGGGGACCATGGAGTTCGAGCGAGCAAAAAAGCGAACTAAGTTGTGTACTAGTGATGAGGGAACCGAGCCGGTCGAGCTAAAGAGTCTCAAGTTCATTATCCTTGAGGACAAGGAAATTCCTAAAGAGGGCAGGAGTGATGAAGATATGGTCATCGACCCTTCCGAGCCCGAGGATGAGGCAAGCATGAACCGCGACAAGGGGCGCGATAATGGACGAGAAGAGCATTGGGGCTGTGCGAGAGAGGCTAATGATGGCCGCGCGCGAGGAAAGCATGCAGCGCGAGGACACGCGATACGCGTGAATCGTATGACAAAGCGCGCCGGAACGAGATGTGCGAGACGGCACGACGACACATTGACGGGGACTTAGCGAAGAGTTAGGATGGCTCGCGAAAGACGGCTAGCGCATGGGTCGACCGAGCAATAGACGATTGGGACAAGGGACATGGTTGGTGAGCTAGCTACCGAGGAAGAATTCCTGTGTCGACCACTCGCGGGCAGGACGACGCGCGGATGAGGGTGCGCGTGCGTGGAGCGCGCGCAAAAACGTGCGGGACGCGCTGGGGCGGGCGAGCACGAGTCCTTGGCAGACTAGGAGTATGAGTATAGCGCCGCCTAGGGTAAAACCGCGCAACTTGGGGCGCAAGGCAGAAGACGCGTGGGATGCGTGGGGAGCGACCGGGCCCGAGACCGTGCAAGACAAGGACTAGCGCACGACGGCTAGGGTTCGGGTGAAGTGCCGCGTAAGCAAAGGACCGAGGATCTTCTAGAAGGCCTAGGGCCAATTTACTTCGCTTATTAGGAGTAATGGTTTGGTTAGGATTTCGAATAAAAGGCTTGTGCCTACTTAGATTTGATAAGTTTTTATTTATTAGATATTTAGTTACCTTAGCACTTTATTTATTTTTATGCATTAGGACTTCTAGTTCGAATAGGAATAGAACTAGTTAAGCCTCTATAAATATGCACAATTGTCATTCGAATTATGCAATCAATGAAAAACTAATTAAAATCGAACACTTGTTCAAATTGTCTTGTGAGTATACAAACTAGATCGTGTTAGAAATAGAACCAACATCCGATTTTCTTTCACAAATCGCGAAGTACGAAGGCGTTGGCGCGCGTATTAGAACCTATCGCGAAGGAACCAAGGTGTCAGCGCGGGTTTCGAGCACGTCGAGTTGGTGAGACGCACGATCCCTCATCACAGTCTTCCTCCTCCACACCGCGGTGCGTCCCGCGGCACCCATCACGCACATAAAGAACGCAGCCCAAGCAGCTTCACGCCGCGAGGTCCAGCCACGCCGTGGCACCAGCTCCTTCCACGCCGCGTCACTTCTCTCACAGCGTGGCACCTGCGTCCAGTTTCTACCTCTCGCGTCGCGGCATGCCCTTCACGGCGTGACACTTGCGCCCAGCTACAACCCTTCACGGTGCGGCATCTCTTGGCATGGCCCGACACTGCTCCTCTATATATTTTGAGATCGGGTCTTCGACAGAATTTATCTCTCGACTGCAGAATAGAAACCCTACATCCATCGTCTCTTTATTCGATCTTTTCATATTTTGTTCATTTTTTTTCAATGTAGAACACGGATTTAAACTCGGATTTCATTATTTCTTTTGGATTTAAGCTTGTCTATCAGATTCAACTTTGGGATTTATCAATCGTAATATTTTCTTTTAATTTCATCGTTAAATATGAATTCTTGGGTTGAGATTGCTTGTGTTGATTATTCGATTATGAATAGCTATATCCTTATGCTAGGGATAGGGGATTAATGATTTGATTTCGATTGTGATTGTCGTGTTCGTTGATCGTTCTTCTTATACGAGTTGATCTTTTAAAAGGGTTTTCAATTATCGTACTTGAATATTGAGGATTGTTGAAGGTGACACATAAACTTCCAATTGATTTTCAATTGAGTTCGATTTATTCTTGCATGATGTTGGGTATTCTAATTGATTAGTCGGTTAATCACCCTCTAGTCTATATTAATCGACTCTTAGAACCGAAAGGGGAGGAGTCGGTCGAATAGGCTCGTATAAGCTAGGCTTGTTCATAACTGTATTGCCTAGGTGTTAAATGACTTGTTAATTTGTCGTTCATGTTTATTCTCTTGTTACGAAGAGTTATTGAGGATGAGTACTTGAACGAACAGGTTATTCAAATCACTTAACCAAACAATCACTTGCCCGATAATTGGATATCGAATCAAGATTATTATCCCTGATTCCCCATCTACCTTATTCTAGTTGATTGATTGCTTTTACTCTGCTTTCTGAATATGCGTTTTTATCTTCGTAGTTGTTAATTAAAAATCAAACCAAAATCTGAGTTAGAATGTTTAGGAATTTTATTTCTTTTATTTGTGTTTGAATAAACGTGCATAATAATCCGGCTAACCTTCCTCGGGAGACACGACCCGGTGTTCGAATCTTTTGATTCTACTCCGGTAAAAAATATTTACAACAAAATGGCGCCAATTTGTTGTAGTTATTTTTACCGGTGTTCGATTCTATTCCGGTAAAAATAACTACAACAACGCTACATAAACTAATGGGCCTACACTGAGAGATTGTTTCAGGTTTATGCACTTTTGGAATGAGTATTGTTGATACCAAATTTTGGCCTCGCCTATTAAATATTACACGTGGATATGTATTATATTAATTATTTTAATTTTGGGCTCTAAAATAATACCGCTTGTGATAATATCGGGCCATTAAACATATATATAAATACCCCGATGATGGACATCATCGAGATAAGTCTGAGGGGGCTAATACTATTTTTTTCTCTGATTTGAGAGGAGGCACCGCCTCTATTCCCTTTCTCCTTCTTAATCTTATTACTTGATTTCGTCAATAAGGGGAGGAGGGGGAAAATACAGAAAAATCCTCAAAAAATCACCGAAAAATCAAATACAAAAAATACACAATAAATTCCTCTGAACCCCCCATGTTGATTAATTTTCGAGCATCAACAAGTATGATGAGTTTATGCTCTTTAACATTTTATCAGACTGAAAGAAACTATGAACTAAGAGACAAAGGTCATTTTTGTATAAGAGACCAGAAATGTTGAAAAGAAGGAAAGTCATATCATTTTGTCCCGGGGCTTTATGAGGGGAGATTGAAAAGAGAGCTGCCCTGATTTCTTCCTCATCCACAGTAGCAACTAGTTCAGCATTCAAGTCATCTGAAATCACAGGAGTTAATTCCTCTAACTTGAGTCAGCCCCAGAAGTTACTTTGAAAGCGAACAGAGAGGTGTAGAAGTCTTCTATACATTGAGCTATGTCATCCTTTGAATCACAAACTGGGGAATCTTCTCTAATTAACCTCGAGATTTTGTTAGTTCATCTTCTTTCGGCAGTATGAGCATGAAAGAACTTGGTGTTTTTGTCACCATGCTTCAGCCATGTTATCCTGGATTTTTGGTGCCAAAACTATTCTTCCAATTTATATGCTTCATTGAGTTGCTTTTGGATGTCATCCCACAGTTTCTACTCCCTCAGACCCCTTTCCCACCTTAGCTCTGTCAACTTTCTATGAAGAGATTCAATTTTTCTGGCATCTCTTTTCTAAAGTTGTAGTTCCACTTAAGAAAGTCAATTCTAACCCCTTTGATTTTCTACTAAAAACAAAACATTGGTGTGCCCAATTGGAAATGACTCCAAGCTTTTTTTACCACTTCCTCTATCCCATCTCTTTGAAGCCATCTCTGATCAAAAGAGAATCTCCTTTTGCTGCTCTTATTTTCAGGGCTTGAACTTAAGATAAGCATCCCATGGTCTTAGGAGCTCAAGAAGGTGTTGAAAAATATTGGATTTTGGTATAGGGAAGTCCAACCCAGTGAGCAGAAAACCTTGTCAAGTTGCTCTTCAACAAACCCTCCCTCTTGTCTGTTATTGGCCTATGTGTAGTTGTGTCCTTGAAGCCCTAGATCACGCATTCCCATAAGGGATATAAAGCTGTTAAAACCACTAAAAGAGGATAATGGTCTAGTTCTGCCTCCCTTCTTCTCCTCTGGGCAGGTGATTTCATTCCAATCTCCACCTACAAACCAGTGATCTCCCCAGTTGGTCTACTCCTGAATCAAGAATTTCCACTGCTCATGTCTATTCTGGCTGTTGGTGCTAGCATATATGAAGATTGCCCAACAAGTCTTGTCCTTATTCTCATCCCAGAACTCCATTTGGAAGCAGAAAGAAGACTTTTTTATCTGGAAAATATGCACATCAGCATCCCAAAGGAGTAATAAGCCTCCACTCTTTCCTTCAGGCTCAATAGTAGACAATCTATCTCTCAATCCTAGCCTTTTACTAACAGTCTGGACAATTTTTATTTTTTTTTTCTGAAATAAAAGCAAAAACTGGGTGGTGGAGTTTCCAAGACTCCTTGAGCTAGGAGATTGTAGAGGGCACGCTCAGTCCTCTATAATGACACATCAGTGTCTTCAGTGGTCAGTTTGGGGCCACTTTGTGCTGGCCACCCTCAACCCTGAGTCACTTGTTTTTTTGCCTTTTCTGACTTAGCTGCTCTTCTTGGGACAAATTATCATGAACTTGCATTTGTTGTTCCTCAAACTCTTCCGAAGTGTGGAATTGTCTTTCGTTTTTTGCTAACCTCAGAGTAGGAACTAAACTTTAAGTGCTTGTTACCTTGGGGCCTAGTTTCCTTCTCCATCTTTTACTAGTATTAGAAACACTTTTATCTTCATGCACCTTGGTCTGATTCTTTCCTTTTTCAGTCTCATCTAATGTGGTGATCACTGTTAGCTCCAAGTTCAATGTGGCTGCAGCTTCCATGGGATCTAATGTGTCTATGGCTATAACAAGTAGGATATGAGAGGTTGGTTTTTCTGGGAAGCTTGAGGTAAAGGACTTAGTACAAATTTGGGGAGTTTCTATTCGAGTGTTAGATTCAGTGAGTAAGCCTTTGGTGGATACAGTAGTTTGTGGTGACGAGGGATGATGCTGGGTTGTTTCAGAAGGGACAAATGGGTTTGAGTCAAGAAGGCTGTTTTTCTGGGAACTAAAGCTTTGAGGGGCATCTGATTGTGAATTAGTATAACTCTGGGTGTTTTGGAAAATGGTTTCAGAAGCTCTAAGCCAATCATCGTAAGTGCCTTCTTTTAGTGTACCTTGACTAATATCCAAAGATCTTTTCTCATAACTTCTATCAAGATGCCCCAATAAGCCACAGTAGTAGCAGAGACCTTCAAGCCTTTCATATTTGAACTGGACAACTATTTTTTTCCCTTCCACCTGCACGCAAGCAAACCTGAAAAGAGGTTGCTCAATGTGAATAGAAACCAACAGTCGTAGACACTTTCCTGCAAGGGCTCCACTTTGAGGTACCACTACATCTTTAATCCTCTTAAGGCCTTTCCAATCTTTAACCCTACTTCAGCCAAGATCCAGTGTATGGGAATATTCCAAGCTTGCACCCAAATGTCAAGTTCCTTAAATTCCTGGTGAGTGTCACAGATGTGTTCCCTTCATTCCCTTAGGTTGAGAAATTGGTTGTCAAAGGTCCAGCTGATCCCTTTTGACACTTTCACCTTGTCCTCTAGGTTATCAAACATAAATTGGAAGTAATTTGTGTTGAGTTCTCTAGTAGTCCGGTGACCTAATTTGCCAAATTTGAGCTAGGGGTCGTTGTAGCCCGATAAGATGCACTTTCTTGTGACCACAACCTTTTAAAAAAGCTTCTGGCTCATTCATCTTTGTTGAATTGAATATCCTCCGAGGCAAGGGGGATAATGAGACATTCCTTTTCTAATAATTGATAATCCCCCCAATTTTTCTGATAATTCGTCTTCCTACATGCCGAACACTAGATTGCTACTGCAGGGGGAAGAGTTAGGACGCCTGCACAGTCGAAGAAGACCAAGGAAAGACAGACCCTAAACTAGGAAAAACAATGACGGGGAGGGGAAAAGCAAATGGAAACAAGAGGAAATGGAAAAAGGGGAAGAGCACAGAAACCTGAGATTACTAAGAGTGACTCATATGTAAAAAAATTCAGCCTGACTGAGAGGAAGTCGAGCTCCATGGGAGAATCTTTGCCCTCATACGAGAGGAATCCAACTCTTTGTGTTTTCAACTCTTTTTGTTGTGTCGTCTCAGTATTTATTTTTAATTTAAAATCTAGATATATGTGGCAGTTAACTCACACCTACAATTACATGTTATTTTTTATTTCTAGAAGAATCTACATATATAATTATTAGTTGATGCATTTAATAAAACATTTAATAAAACCTATTTTCATTTTCCTCCAAAAGGAGTTACATTTTTTTTATTAATTATTCATTAATCTGCTAAAACCGTTACACCTTAATATATATATTTTTATTATTTATTTTGTGGATCAGTTACTAAATTAATTCTAAATTTGGTAGCAAAATATTCAAATGTGTAACGACTAATGTTGGAACTTAAAGTTGATTGACACATTCAGAGTTGTAACTGCTATATTTGGTTGCATTGTAGGAAGAAAAATATGATTGACACATATTTTTTTTCTTCTAAAAATCAGAAATAACAATAGTATTTTTTTATTTATGTTAATTTTCTTAATATATGTTACAAATATATAAATTATTTTATTCATGTTACTAATGTAAACGCTGCAGGGTTAAAGTAAAATTTAAATCTCAATTAATTTTGAATGATAAAAATAACTTAAGAAAAAGTAATAATTTGTATATGATAGAAGTACATGTCTAATTAATAAATACAAACAAAAATATGTTTTATATCTGTGTATTTACACAGGATCAAATACTAGTTAATAATCATAATTACTATTTTCTTTAAACAAAAGGTGATTTGCTAAAATCTCAAGTAAATGTAAAATGGAGTCGCCTTTGCTTTTGTACAGCCTCAAAGCGTGAGAACCCAGAAACAACTGGAAAAGTCTGTCAACTAAACGCCTTCACTTTTGTACCTTCCATGGTGTTCCGGAGGCTCTGCTTCTCCATATCCAAATACCACGCAATCCCTTCACTCTCTCCCCTCAAATTCACAGTTCCCTTTCCTAGTTGTCGATCTCCTCCAATCCATCCGTCGAACTCCAAAACCCTAAAATT
Organism: Striga asiatica; assembly: GCA_008636005.1. Classification (NCBI taxonomy): domain Eukaryota; kingdom Viridiplantae; phylum Streptophyta; class Magnoliopsida; order Lamiales; family Orobanchaceae; genus Striga; species Striga asiatica. The sequence continues at coordinate 469,060 of BKCP01000780.1, read as the reverse complement.
AGGGTTTCGGAGGCCCTCGGCGGCGAACCCACGGACCCCTGCTTCGTTCTACTCCACAAGCCCCACAATGGACGACGCCCCAACACCTCCGATCCCGCACCCGGCTCACGCGGGCCGGGCCGAGGTTTTCCGGGCCCTCGAGGCCTCCCTGGGCACCTCATTCAGCTCGGACCCCATAGTCCCGAACCCTAGCCCCCTCATCATCGTCGTCAGCGGGCCCAGCGGCGTCGGGAAAGATTCCGTCATCAACCGGCTGAGGGAAATACGGCGTGACCTCCACTTCGTGGTCACGGCCACCAGCCGGGCCCAGAGACCCGGCGAAATTGACGGGAAAGATTACTATTTCGTGACGAAAGACGAGTTCTTGAAAATGATTGATAGGGAGGAGCTGTTGGAGTACGCCTTGGTGTACGGAGAGTACAAGGGAGTCCCGAAGCAGCAGATTAGGGATTATATGGGGAAAGGGTGTGATATTGTGTTGAGGGTGGACGTGCAAGGTGCAGCGAGTTTGAGGAGGGTTTTGAGGAATAATGCTGTTTTCGTGTTCTTGGTGGCGGAGAGTGAGGAGGCTTTGGTGAAAAGGTTGATAGGTAGGAAAACGGAGACGAGCGAGGCTTTGCTGACGAGGGTGGCATCGGCTAGGGAGGAGTTGAGGCATCTTAAGGAGTTTGATTATGTGGTTGTGAATGAAGAAGGAGGAATGGAGAGTGCGGTTGGGTTGATTGACTCCATCATTGATGCTGAGAAGGCCAAAGTGAACCAAAGGAGGGCTGCTGTTTAGATTAATTAAGTCAATTCTTTTTGGTGTGGGCTGTTGAAACAGGTCAAGATGCTATCTTTTTGAATATTTGATGTTATGACTTTGCAATGATGTACAATGTTTTTTCTTACACTCTCTCTCTCTCTCTCTCTCTCTCTCTCTCTCTCTCTCTCTCTCTCTCTCTCTCTCTCCCCTTTTCCGTGTGATCTCTACATTTGCAGTTGATGATGGATGTCCATGATCATTTTTTCTGTGTAAATCATCCGCTTTTCTCTTATTATCATTTACTGGACAATGAACTATAAATAGGGGGGAAAAAGGTCTTTAAAAATTGTAGATCTCTTGGCATTTACTTTCTGTCCTGTTAAAGTGGGCATTTGTGAGCAGCTTTGATGAGGTATTGGCAAGTTAATTGCAAACTTCAAAAGCACATCTGTACAAATATGGGTGAGCTTTTGATACAGTTAAACTCAACCTCAGAGGTGGTCTCCAGCCAATCTGAACTTGAAACTGCTCAACAATACTTCCCATGTAAATTATCCTAAAACATGGAAAACTATTACTTCTGATATTGGAAGTTAGTGGATGGAGTGAACGGATCTGCTTGCCAGCCTCTCTAGCATCATTGACAATATGGGATTGATTTCATGTGAAAGAAGCATGCTCTCACATTAATGGTGTGTTTTGCCAGGAATGATGAGCTTTGATATCCTCCCTCTGTTCATGTGGCAGTGATCATAGCATTTTGTTGGCACTGCTCAGATTTGAAAATCTGCTGAAGCCCAATTTCTAGCACCCGATACATATCAGCCATTTTACTACATATTAGCGCCCGATACATATCAGCCATTTACTACTTTTATGCTGCATTTCAATTTTACTCTCATTTTAAAAAGAAATCCTTGTATCGAGCCTCACAGATGAGAACTACGAAAATGCAGCGGGTAGATGATCATGAGTGGGGCATCCAAAGTCGTAGAGATCTGAGAACTTTATCATTGTCTTGTTTTTCATCTGTTTTCTTTATCGATAATATTGAGAAATGAGCATAACAATAGAACAAAGAGAACTGTCAAGATTTGTTCCGGTCAAGCTGCCTTGATGATTTTTCATTCTATTGCTAGGGCAAGGTGATTAAATGAAAAACTGAGAAAATTTAGTTCCTTGAAAGTTGATAAAATCACCCAAGTAAAGATCAAACACGACGAAATAGAAACATTACCAGCACCACCTGTACNAAAAGAAAAAGAAAAAGAAAAGAAAAGAATATTTGATGTGTAGGTACAAACAAATGACTCCTTCCAACAATCCTTGTACATCCTGTTCCTGTATCCATCCCACCATCTATGTTACATACAAAGCACAAAACCCTGTTCACCAATTTCTGCCACGCACAGACCTTAGTCCTTCATCATCTCCCATCACATCAACAATATAAAAAATCAAAAATTATCTGTTACGGAAAAAACTGAGATCCCAACGGCGTAATAATCCATCCATCACGCTTGTCTGATTCTTCTCAACTTTTACGGTGACCGTCGTTTGGTCCGCCACATCAGCCTGATTAGGCAGCTGCTTATCATCACCTGATGTCTTTACTGCCTCATTTGTTTCTCCACCTGAATGATGTGGCTGCTTTACAAATACAACGAAGGGCTCCTTTGGATTATTACTGTTTGTGTCTATCTGCATTGATGGGTCACTAGGAACACAAGTTTGTTGAGCATTCTCGGACACCGGTTTACTATTCTCTTCAGCTGCTGACATGGAAGTTGGCTCGGGTTTTGAGGAGTCGAGCTGGGGGACAGAATCATCTCGTCCATTGATTGGTGATAGTTTGGGTTCAGGTTTATCACCACCGATGGATGATACTTCTTCAAGTGGAGGGCTTTTAGTGTTCATATCCTTAAGGGACTCGAGCACGGCCACCATCAGCATCTGAGAATTGTAGAAGATACTCATGTCAGCAAACCAACTTTTCAAGATAAAACCCAATTAATGTTAGGGAAATCAAAATAAAACATATTTAGGATAAATTCCAAAATCGTACCGAGTATTAACCTAACTCAAA
>BKCP01000780.1:443841-465127 GCA_008636005.1 Striga asiatica | reverse complement strand
AAGACTAGTCTTACCACCATCATACTCATAGGCCTTCTGGAGCGAAGTTTCCTGATAGCATCCTCGGTGCTACTGCTAGTTTCCGGACCTGAGTTTGACAAACCACCCGTAATTGCAGTTTCACATAAACAAGTTTAATCAGTACAAAAGAATTTGTGAATAAAACCCAAAATAAAAATAACCCACCGGTGGGTGAATCCAGTAAGTCATCCGAAATCTCCAAATCTTGGATATTACTCCAACTACCCTGCAAGTTGTACGGCGATTATGCTTTCTTAGAAACGGAAGTTACAAAAAATAAAACAAGGTTTAATAACGAAATATATTTCAGGTCGAGCCTGGTTAAATAACAATACCCCATTATCTTTACTTTTAATTGCACTAATTACACACCCAACTGGCAGGTATTTTCTATGCAAATCCAAACCTCGATGTGCTATCCATAACTCTTCTAAGGGAGTTTGTTATTTTGAAATACTCTTTCATTTTCAAATAGTATAAACCTTAAGAGTATTTTATTTTATTTTATGGTAATGTACAGATAAGATTTTTTACCTTTGGAACATAGTCATGAGTTAAGTCAAAATATGCACTCCCTACTTCATCCTCTGGAGGGCGTAACACATTGTTGAAGAATATACTTATAGAATCAAAATAAAATTGAGGGCGGGGAGAGTTGTGGTCACCCTCAAATTTGATTATATTCTTGTCACCCTGCAACATCATACGTAAAAAATTTGACACCAGTGAAACGGATTTTTACTCAAATTAAAAAAACAAGGGCCTGGAACAAGCGAAGACAACAGACAACAATGGAATGGACGTATAGAAGCACAAAGCACATTAAAAAAGAAATTACATGAAAACCAAAATTGAAAAGATTATAGCATGATAGAATACCACATAAGCATCAAATATGCGATCAGAGTGGTGTGGTTGTATGAAATCATCATCAGTGGCATGGCCAAATAAAACTGGAACAAAGCAAGACTTTGCAACCTGAAAACAATTGTACAACTTATGATCATTAAAATGAATGAATAACCAGTAAAACCACCAAATACTGAATGTTTCCTTTCGCTAAATCAAAAACTTGAACTTCCAGGTTAATTCCTTTTTTTCTAGTAAATATGATGTCACAAAATTCTGGGATTGCTACTCAATTAAGTTTAAGGACATACTATTATATCAAAGAATATCTATAGGAATCTAAGGAAGAATATATATCTCATAGGAAATATACAGTGTGTTAAGAGGATTTGATAGAAGAAATGACAATCTGAGATGAGTGTTAAGGCTGTGAACCTTGATAGCATTCAGATCCGTTATGTCAAATTTTGCCTATATATATCTCATAGGAAATATACAGTGTGTTAAGAGGATTTGATAGAAGAAATGACAATCTGAGATGAGTGTTAAGGCTGTGAACCTTGATAGCATTCAGATCCGTTATGTCAAATTTTGCCTTTTTCTGAATTGCTCTCCGCATATACTGGATAGCAAACTTAACCTACAAATAAATGGGCAAAAATGTCAAAAGGGAAGAAGAAGAAGAAGAAGAAGAAGAAGCTTTTATTTAAGATGTATTTAAGGAAAAACAACATGGCTTCTGTCTTCATAACATTGGCATGGGCATTTCACGTCAAGCATGATAAGCTGGTCAACTTACAGTGAATTTAGGAATGCGGACTTTGTAAGTATCAACAAGTTCCATCATTAAGTCAACCAAATCGGAGAAGGGGCTGTCCAACACCATTCCCGCTATTGAAGGGTCTTCAGCTCCGTACATCAAGCTGAAAGATAAAGCTTATTGAAAAATACTGAAGAGAATTGCAATACATTGGAAAGTTTGCATGCACTTTTTCTCAGATAATTTGCACTGTGTGTGTGTGTGTGTCACAGATGTATCATAAATACACAATCAAATGGGCTACAATTTTAATAGAACATGAAAGCACATGACCAATAACTCCTTGCACATAAATGAACAAATCCAAGAATATAAGGTGTTCTACAGGAAAAATGTTCATGGTTGTTTGAGTCATTGTCTTGCCTTTCACAAGAACTTAGTTTCTAACGCAAAATAGAGATCAGTAGCTCACACTAAATAAAAAGTCAGAAAAGAAAATGAACAAACAAGAAGGAAAAGGAAAGACAACGGGAAGAAACAGAGACAAAAATGGAGAAGTGCAAAAACTGTTTAAATGTAGCGAAAAAGCCACAAGCAAAATAAACTGACTCTGGAGTTGAATTACATGAGCAAGAAATCCAATTCACCCGTATTGAGGCAACAAAGGGAAAAACAAATCACTAACCTGGTAACAGCACCCATAGAGCGGCCCCATAAACCAATTAAGGAAATGTTCCCATCTGCACGAAGGTAATCAACGACAGCTTTCAGATCATCCTTCTGCAAAACAAACACCAAATCTCACAGTAAATGACGATTATTGTATACAAGTCGATTTAGATGAACCTTGTACCATTTGATGTACATTGCATGGATATCTAGCAAATAAAACCAGAAACAAAGAGACAACAATAAATAAAAATAAAATTCAAACAAACAACAAATCATTTTGCATCTCTTCTATGAACTCGCCTAAAAAAGGAAAAAATATATTTTTTTTAGGTTTATGTTATTTCCAATGTAAAATATTGTCTGATCACCATTAAATTGGCACTTCACTACTTCGTTCAATATGAGACATGGTATGACCATATGAGTTACTGAGGAAGCAAGCATACTTCATTCCAGCCCAAGGTGACATGCTCTCCTCCAGATAGTCCCGAGCCAGAGAAATCAAGGGTAAAAACGGTTATATTTGATGGCAGCAATATAATAGCAGCTTCACTAGCATCTGTTCGGCAACCACTAAAAGGAGATCAAAGATAAGAGCTAATAAGTAATGGCATATGACAATATACATTTTTCCTTCATGTAACAGAAATTTCTGCATGCTCAAAAAAAAAACTATTTTCCAACCATATCTGCTCTCGAAGTTTCCCACAGGGCTAGGATTTTGGAACTATTTGTGCAGCCACTACTTAGAAACCAGATTGACACTACACATATTCCTTATATGAAAACCTTCGGTAAATACTATATTCTTCGGAATGACAGTTCAAATATTTAAAAGAAAAATAAAAAGAACCAATTCAGACGTGTGTAGGCGCATGAGAGCAATCAACCACTATAAAAGCACCACATAAATTACTCTCTCTCTCTCAATCAGATGGATTACATGAATATGACTCTTTTAAGTAGTGCGTCTGAAAATCCTTGAGAGAAAATAATTAGAACAATTTTCGACCATAGGGTTCACATGTTGGTTAGTTCTGAATATGAAATTTATCCCATGATAGGTGACTATCTTCTGTAGTATAAGATAAGATGTGTGTACAAGGTAAGATTAATACCAATCATAAAACAACTTCTGTATTTATCCACGGAAAGATTCCACATTGAATTCTTATCCACTAGTATCCTCTGGTCTTAGTAAATCTGATGATCTCCAGTCTAAATTTTCTGATTCCTATGACGTGAATTATCAGTTCCAATTTTGACTTAATGCAACACCAGTAGGAAAACTTTCCTCTCCTTTTTAGAGATACCTGAGCTAAACTAGGGATCAGAACTCTGAGAAAATAATTTCTCTTAATAATCGAAGGAAAAACTCTAACAGAAAACAAACCACGGATCTAAGTAAACCCGTTCCGGAAGCCACACTCATGGGTAAAACGAGAAAGAAAATATAAAAATCCATAATCGACGATTAACTATCTTTTCAGTTCAATCGGTCGTGTTTAAGTAAAACGAATAGATATTGGCATACAAACATTATTAATTGCATCAACTTAAGCAAACCTAAAATGCAATTAAATAATATATCAACAGAATAGTGATTAATAAAAAGACTTCAAGAATTGCATTTATTTCCGTAATCAGAATTACAAACCTATTTCCATGGCAGTAAATCACACAGGGCAGTGGATTTCCTTCAGGACGAACAATAGGCATGTAATGGCTACACTGTAGAGTATCCCCACGACTATTTACAACCTGCAGGATGAAGGGGACAAAAGGAAAACTTCCAGATAACCGCAAACAAAATGATTCATGAAATAACTCCATTTGCAGGATTGGGAATCAATAATCGCTTCTTTCAGTAAAATAATAGTAAGCATGTTTGAAAAACTTTATTGTTCTTTTAAGTGTACGATGAGGTAGATAGGTTTGAAACTCAGTTGAACATCTGAAAGGATCCGAAACCACAAGTCTTGCAACCATCGAACATAAGTTCAAGCAGAAGGTTTCGGAAAATGCAAAATGTAATAATCAAGGGGTGTACGGAATATCTATTTCATGTCATCAACTTGCAACTACATTTTCTGTGTGTTGTGAGAGACAGTGAGAAATGTAGACCCAAAGATCGTCGTAAATTAACTCTTACCTCTAAATCTTTCCTCTGGTACCACTTGCCTTTTAACACAAATTCTTCATCTAACAAATCATTTTTCGGATTGTACTCAGCTCTGCAAATTCAAGAATTTCAAAACGTTGGATATATTCTGCTGTCATCAACAATGACGTGCATTCAGATACTTCGAGCAAATCATGGCAGTAGATCAACAAGTATCAACACAAACGATAAATTAATATAATGGCCTTTATAGCACCGGTATGCACAGCGTATTTATCAATCACGTGATCAACGTGTCAAATGCCCAACGACATTGACCATTTAAGTATGAAAGGGAATATATATAACTTTTTGTGATTGCACGTGTTTCATCAAACTTAAAATAACTTTGCCAGCACAACCGGAATTGCTGTCACCAACTTTCCATAAAGTTGTTGCTCAACATAAAAAAGGGATTTTGATGTTGCATAAGATATTTTCTCTTCCTTGGCACACAAGTTCTTCGCTCACCAAAATAAAATGCAGACGAGAAATAAATAAAAATAGAAAGTTCAGCATCATCAGGAGTATCAGAACTCAAATAACAACTTTAAGTCATGTATCCCATATAAAATAAAAATAAAAAGGAATTCAAATAACCCAATAGAGATTTACATAAAAATTCAGTTAACTAAACTAACAACAGACAGAATTTTATCAGAAACTGGTCTCAAAAGGCACCAAACCAAAAACAGTACAAGAAAATCCAAAAGAAATCATCAGACAAAAACCCACAAAGTTCTAATTTTTCATAGAAACTCAGTTAACTGAAACGAAATTACAACCTACAGGGATATAATGAAAGTCCATCTCAGAAATATAACCAAGATTCTAGCTTCAACAACCCTAATATTCAAATTGCATCTAAAATGGGGGAAACGAAAAAAGGGAAAAGGAAAACAAAAAGGAACCATATATATATATATAAACAATAAAAGGGAACATCTTTTTCTCACCTGGGTGGTCTTATAATGAAGTTGACAAGCTGCTCCATAACAGATTTAGGCAATCAAGATCTTCCCTTTATCCCTTCTATTTTTCCCACCGGAAAACAGTTTGTTTTTACTCGCTTTCCCAATCCAAAGAAAATATAAAAATAAAAGAAATAAATTGAAGCATAAAAATGTTTTTGCTTACAAGCAACAAAGGAAAAGTATGTGATGTGGTGGGGCGAAACAAATTAAAGCGCAAAGGTTTTAAAGCAGCAGCAATTTTGTGTGGGGTAGAGAGAGAAAGAATCAAACTAGAAATCGGCCGTGGTTCATTTTCTCTTCTGTTTTTTACCCTCTTTCCGTTGTTTTATTCGTTTGCACTGCCCATGGGTTTTCCCTTTTGTCAAAACTACCATTTGATCGCATGCATTTGCACATATATATATAAAACTCATTTTTGTTTGTATTTATTAATGACACATATACTTTTATAATATAAAAATTAGCACGTAGTCTGTGCGATGCACGAGACATAAGTATTAATGAGTTATTTCCACAAAACTTGTCCGTTAAGTAACACGTGCGATTCACGATAGATATTAAATGAGTGGACCATAGGGCTTGTCCGTTCAGGCTTAAAAAATAATAGAGTTTGATCATCTGTCTTTTTACATTTTTTCATCAACGTCATTTTTTTTGTCGGAACATTAAACCTAAGTCTGGTAGCGCTAGCCCGTAAATTAATTAATATATTATCTCGTTCACATGTTTATAATAATACAAATTTGATTTCATTATATATATATAAGAAAAATAACAATTTTACGTAATCTTGTTCCTCGTATAATACTTATATTATTTCATTATAAAATTTATTGTAGTATAATGTCATTATTATTATACGTTATAGATGTAATCTTCTTCTTCTTTTTGTTTCATGTAATTAAAATATTTAATGTATGTTCATATTATTTATTAATGTAACTAATTTAAATTATGTAAATAAATTTAAGGTAAAACATTTTGTACAAACATTTTACAAAATATACACAAATGTTTTTTTAGAATTTAATTTTTTACAATAAATAACAGCTTTGAAATTCTATGCAATTATTAAAACCGATTAAATCTGCTTTATTAAAACCGATTAAATCTTTATTTATAGGCTTGACATTAAAACCGATTTTATGAGATTATTTTAATTAAACCAATGTTATGGAATAAAACAAATCTATACTTATATTTGACTTTTCCAGCAAAGGTAAAAAAATCGGTTCTGATTTAATCCCATAACAAATCTTTAATGTCAAACTATAAATACCAAAACAAATTTGTAATTAATGTCATTCTATTTCCAGCAAACACTAATTACTTTTGACTTTTCTTTATACTAAATCTGGTAAATGAGATACCTTTTAATATAAGTATAGATTATTTCTTTTTCTTAAAGTTATTTTTATCATTCAAAATTAATTGAGATTTAAATTTTATTTTAACTATGCAACGTTTACATTAGTAACATGAATAAAATAATTTATATATTTGTGGCATATATTAAGAAAATTAACATAAATAAAAAAAAATTATTGGTGTTTCTGATTTTTAGAAAAAAAAAAATGTGTCAATCATATTTTTCTTCCAACAATGCAACCAAATATAGCGGTTACAACTCTGAATGTGCCAATCAACTTTAAGTTCCAACATTAGCCGTTACACATTTGAATATTTTATTACCAAATTTAGAATTAATTTAGTAACTGATCCAAAAAATAAATAATAAAAACATATATTAAGGTGTAACGGTTTTAACAGATTAGTGAGTAATTAAATTAATTAAAAAAGTATAACTTCTTTTGGAGGGAAATGAAAATAGGTTTTATTAAATGTTTTATTAAATGCATCAGCTAGTAATTATATATACTAGTAATCAACCGGTGCATTTGCACAGATACAAATTCATAGAAAATAAAATAAGAAAATAAGAAAAACAAAAATAATAAATCATAATTTAATTTAAAAAAACAATATATCTAATTGTATAAATCATTAATAATGAATTATATTTCAAACACCAATATATCTCATATCATGTTCAAAATATTGCACCATAACATTTGGATTGAGAATAAGAAAAAATATATAAAATTTGAATATGGCAACATGATAATGAGATATATTGGTGTTTATAATATAATTCATTATTAATGATTTATACAATTAAATATATTGTTTTTTCTTGTAGGNGTAAAGTGAAAAGGAAATAGGCCTGAATCCTATCAGATCATATCGAAGAATGAGCATTACATCATTTTAGAATCTGGATTATTGCATATTATGTAATCAAAGATAAATGAAATTTGAAAGGAAATAAGTATGAATTCTTCCACATCAGATCAAATTACGATTGTTACATAATGTGATTGATGGGGAAGAGGTGATAGAAAAACGTTACACAATTGAGATGAGTAAAGAAAAATAAATAAATTAAATGTTTTGTAACCGATTTTGGAGGGAAAGTGTAATGCCCCGTTTGACTTTGGAATTTTTGGGGATTTTCATTATTATTATTATTATTATTATTATTATTATTATTATTATTATTATTATTATTATTATTTAATTGTTATTATTATTATTTATTGAATACTAAATTATTAATTGTCGAATGTGATTTATTTGTCAAATTGTCTAAATGTTATTATTTAATTAAAAATATGTAATTGTATTTTTACTAATATTATCATTATTTTCTTAAAGTCTAAATTGTGTGTATTATAAAAATATATTATATCCGGTTATGTATTTATTGTGCTATTTAATTTGCGAGCTGATCAGATTTAACCTATCAAGCTCGAGTAACAACCGTATTATCGCTATGAAGTCGGGCCCAAGAGCTGAACCGTGTTATCAAATTTATATTCTAGCCCATTTTGCTATGTGAATTAAATGGCCCAATTCCTTGCTAATAAATCCTGGCCCAATGTATTAAATGGTTTCGGCCCAAATCACTTATATCACCTTGCCCGTTAGAATTCAATCGGCAAATTCCTTTCTCCCTTTCTCCTCCGCGTGACCAAGTCGCTCCTTATCAACAATTCAAAAATTTTGTTCCGATTTGTTCGTGAGATTTTCCTCACTTTCGACTCATTCTCGCATCTATTAATCAGATAAGTCGTTCTTCGTTCCTCTCATCTAGCAGCTATATTTCGCAGCGTTCAGTTGAAAAAAAAAAGAATAAAAATTCAATCGCCGCGTAAAATTCCTGTCGCCGTTTTCCGGCGAGTTCATCGACCCTGTTTGTTAATATTCTGATGAACCAAAATGAGAGAATATTGAGAGAAAGAGGAGAAGATGAACAGAAATCAGAAAACTCAAAATGAATGAATAATTCGGCTGTGTTCACTGTACATGCCCTTATATACTTGGGCCAAATAGACAAAATAACCTAAACCTAAAAGGAATATCAATGGTATTTACAATATGACTTGTACTGAAAGCTTTATAACTTGTACATATTCTATTACCCCCCCTCAAGATGAACATGAATGTTTTTCAAGTTCATCTTGGAACATAAAGTTAAAAAAAGTGGAGAACAAAGTGGTTTTGTGAAAATGTCTGCCAGTTGATCCTTGGATGGTATGTGAGCAAGGGAGACTGTGCCTTGGTTGATCTTTTCTCTTATTAGGTGGCAATCCAATTCAATATGCTTTGTCCTCTCATGAAAAACTGGGTTAGTAGCAATGGATATAGCAGATTTACTGTCTGAAAAAATGCAAACAGGAGAGTCATGAGAAATGTTGAAATCATTTAGTAAGTATAAAAGCCACTGAGCTTCACAGGTAGCATGAGCAAGTGCTCTATACTCAGCCTCAGCTGAGGATTTGCTAACTGTGGCTTGCTTTTTGGATTTCCAAAAAATTAAAGAGTTGCCTAAGAAAAAAGCAAAACCAGAAACACTTCTCCTTGTATCAATGCAACCAGCCCAATCAGAATCACTATAACCAGTAAGGCATAAAGAAGATGATCTGGGATAGAATATACCTTGGCCAGCTGTTTGTTTGAGGTACCTTAATATCCTGTGAGCTGCAGTGAGATGTTGCTGGGTGGGTTGAACCATGAATTGACTAAGACTTTGCACACTATAAGAGATGTCAGGTCTAGTGATAGTTAAATAAAGCAACCTACCAATCAACCTTCTGTAAGCAGTGGCATCAACCAAGGGATCATTGTTGTTAGATGATGTCAATTTAAGGTTAGCATCCATTGGAGTTGAAACAGGTTTACTGCCCAAATACCCAGTATCATTTAAAATATCTAGGGCATATTTTCTTTGACATATATTAATGCCTGTATGAGACTGAGCAACTTCCAGGCCTAATATATATCTAAGTTTGCCTAAGTCTTTAATAGTGAAGCAGTTATCCAAATGGGTTTTTATGGCAGTGATTTCAGAAAGATTGTTACCAGCTAAAATGACATCATCCACATAGACAAGTAAAGCAAGAAAAGAATTCTGTGATTTCTTAATGAACAAGGAACAGTCAGCCACAGATTGAGAGAAACCATAGTCAAGTAGACACTGAGTAAGTTTGGAAAACCATTGTCTTGATGCTTGCTTTAAACCATAAAGACTTTTGGTTAACTTACAAACCCTAGTGTCATTTTTCAGACAGTAACCAGGGGGAGGAGTCATATATACTTTCTCATCAAGGTCACCATGCAAGAATGCATTATTAACATCTAATTGATGCAAATGCCAGTTATGAATGGATGCTAAAGCAATTAAGAGTCTGACTGTAGTGATTTTTGCAACTGGACTAAAGGTGTCAAAGTAATCTATACCCTCTTCTTGAGTATAGCCCTTTGCAACCAATCTAGCCTTATATCTCTCTATTGAACCATCAGCCTTATACTTGATTTTATAAACCCATTTACAACCTATAGGGTGTTTACCATGTGGCAGGTCAGTTAAAAACCAGGTTTTAGTCTTTTCTAAAGCTGCTATTTCTTTATTCATAGCTTCCTGCCACATTGGGTCACCAGATGCTTGTTTATAGGTTTTTGGTTCAGTGTCGATTGTAATCGAAGTTGTAAAGCATGAGTGTTCAGTAGAGAGATTATCAGTTGATAAATGATTTTCAATTGGGTATAAAGATGATGTTCTAGAAATGTGTGAAGACTGAGAAGGGTTAGATGAAAAAGATTGGGATTGATGGGCATAGGCTTTTAGGTAAGCTGGTGTTGTTTTTGGTCTAGTTGACCTTCTGAGTTGGGATGATGTTGTAGGTTGATGTGTAGTTGTTGGTTGAGAGTCATTTGGTTGAGTGATAGTATTTGATGGTGGTGTGGGGTTTGACTGGAGAGGTGTTATATTCTGTTGGGTTGATGTGTTTAAGGGAGCAGGGATCAGAGATTGATTAAGTGGTTGGGAGTCCTGTTGGAAAATGAAATCAGTTGGTGCAGGAAAAATAGGATAATGTGTGTTATCAGGATAGTTGGTTTTGAAGGGAAAAACAGTCTCATAAAACACAACATTTCTAGAGATTAATATTTTCTTAGTATCTAAGTCATAAAGCTTATAGGCTTTATAACCCAAGGGATAACCAAGAAGTATGTATTTTGATGCTCTTTGAGAAAATTTGTGTCTATGAGAACTTAATGTTGATGCATAACAAAGACAGCCTAAAGTTCTGAGATGATCTAGAGATGCAGGTTTGTCATAAAGCATGTGATAAGGAGATTTATCATGAAGAACTTTTGTGGGAATTCTATTGATTATATGCACAGCAGTTAAGATGCAGTCAATCCAGAAAGATAATGGCAAGTTAGCATGAAAGAGTAAAGCTCTGGCTACCTGAAGTATATGCTGGTGCTTCCTCTCAACCCTTGCATTTTGTTGTGGGGTTTCCACACAACTTCTTTGATGTAGAATACCATTGTTAGTAAAAAAAATCATGTAATAAAAACTCTGTGCCATTGTCAGATCTCAAAACCTTGATTGATTTTGCAAATTGAGTTTTAACCATGTTATAAAAATGTGTCAAACTGGTTTTGGTATCTGACTTTTGGATAAGAGGATATACCCATGTTGTTCTAGTAAAATCATCCACAATTGTTAAAAAATACTTATGACCAGCATATGAAGGAACAGAAAATGGACCCCATACATCACAATGGATTAAATCAAAAGATGACTGAGCAGTAGTGGTACTGATTTCAAAAGGTAATTTTCTCTGTCTAGAAAAATGGCAAACATCACATGGTGCCTTATTGTTAGCAGAGTATTTGACAGATATGTGAAGTTGTTGTAGTTTGTGAAATGATAAATGGCCAAGTCTAGAGTGCCATATGTCATGGGATACAAGGTTATTTTAATCAGATACAGAGGTATTTATGCAGGATACATCAGTTGTATTGTGAGTAATATTGTTTAGGGAAGATGGTTCAAAATGATAGAGACCAGCTTTGACTTTAGCAAAACCAATCATTTTGAGAGTTGTCAAATCCTGCATAATGCATTGTGATGCAGAAAAGTTTAAAGTGCAATTGTTGGTGGAAGTCAACTTAGAAATGGAGATCAAGTTGATGTTAAAATGTGGAACATAGAGAGCTGTAGTTAATGTAACATGAGGGGATAAAGCAATGTCACCCATATGAGAAGCAACTGTGATATGACCATTAGGTAAATGAACAGGAATAGATACATGTTGCACATTAGAAGTAAATAGAGATAAGTCACAAATCATGTGATCAGATGCACCAGTATCAAGTATCCAAGTATATTTTTGTGTCACAGAATTAGCTAAGTAAAAAGCAAATGTACCTGATGGAGGAGCAGTGGCAGTAGCACAAGCATTTGCAATAGCAGTTGTTTGAGAAGTCAGAGATGTGTCAATCATGTTCTGAGATTGCTCATGAGATTTTTTAAAAGCTAAAAATTCATGAAAGAGATGGTCAGTCATGGAAGCATTGATATTATTAGAAGATTCATTTGGTGTGGATACCACAGAATTAGCATAGTGCTTAGGATGAATTCTGGGACCACGAGGACCCTCCCAATTTGAGGGATAACAAACAACTTGATAACATTTGTCACTTGTGTGGCCGAGATAACCACAATGAAGGCATTTAGGTCGAGGTTTGTTGGGATCTCTGGAATAGGTTTTTGAGGTTTCAGTAGGTTTGTTGACATGTTTGTAAGGTTGTTTGGGTGGGAAATTTGTTCTGACAGCCATGGCCATAGGATCTAGAGATTTTGCAGTGGAGTGGAGAGCTCTCTGGCTTTCTTCTTGAAGCAAAAGTGAGTAGACTTTGGTTAGGGTTGGTAATGGTTGTGAGAGAAGAAAGTGTGATCTCAGGGCAGAGTAGGACTCATTTAGGCCGATGAGAAATTTGATAACCGAGTCAGTTTGTTGTGTATTGGCCATAGTATCAAAGATATTGCATGTGCAGGAGGCAAGAGCACCACAATAACAACGAGGTATAGGTCTGAAAGATAGGTACTCATCCCAAAGGGTTTTGAAACTGTTGTAGTATTGGGTAATGGTCATTGAGCCTTGGTCCATGGTACTTAGTGATTTTTCGATTTGGAAAACACGAGGACCACTGCTCAATGCATACCGTGCCTTTAATTCTTCCCAAACATCTTTCGCATTAGAGAAAAACAGCAGAGATTGTCGAATGTCTTTGGAAATGGAATTTAACAGCCAAGAGAGCACAAGATTATTAGCACGAGTCCAGGCAAGGAACTCATGGCTACTACCAGTAGAGATAGGAATAGAAGCAGTACCATCCAGAAAGCCAAGTTTATTTTTGACGCTCAAAGCCATGGTTACCGCACGAGACCAGGAGGAATAGTTGGTGCCGTCAAACGCTTCGGCGACGATGATTGCGCCGGGATTATCGCTTGGATGTAGATAATACGGCAAATTTGGATCGTCGGTAAAATTGGGCGTTGAAGTAGTCATTGATCGTCAATTGGAGTCGAGAACAAGAGATTTGTGTACGATTGTAGAGATTACAACCGAAATCGTACAGATCGAGAAGAGATCGTACAGATCTAGGTTAGAACCTTACAGATCGAGAGCAAACAAAGAAAAAATAACGGCGTCTTCGGAGAGTGAAGACGAGAGATCGATGAGGCAGCGGAAAAACGAAAATCAGATCGACGAGACGCCGGCGACTGATACCATGTTAATATTCTGATGAACCAAAATGAGAGAATATTGAGAGAAAGAGGAGAAGATGAACAGAAATCAGAAAACTCAAAATGAATGAATAATTCGGCTGTGTTCACTGTACATGCCCTTATATACTTGGGCCAAATAGAAAAAATAACCTAAACCTAAAAGGAATCAATGGTATTTACAATATGACTTGTACTGAAAGCTTTATAACTTGTACATATTCTATTACTGTTCGCCGGCGTTCCTTGTTCCGAGCAGACCGGTCGCCGTTGAGTCTCTGTTCGTGGCCAAACATCAGTCATCTGTCGCCGAGTTTCCGAGCAGCACCTTCGAGGAGTTCGGAGAGCTAGTCGAGTTCCGTTCGATTCCCGTCCTCCGTCCCCGTTTTCCGATCTCGAAATTCCCGAAGACGGGTAACCCTTTTTCGAACTCCCTGGTTTTATTTTTGTGCCGTATATCATTGTTGGTTCAATCGAGCTCGTAGAATCGTTTTTCGTTGATTATTGTTTCGTGTTGTTCGCTGTTGTGAATAATGAAATTTCGTGGAAAATCGGAACTCTCGTTTTGTGAAAATCGATTCATGATGTTGCTGTAATTATTCGAGTAAGATTTGGAGTGTCGTTAAAATTTTCCGGGCGTCTCATTCGTTTTATGTTTCGTTCGATTCTTATTCGTCGTTTCGTTTTTCGAGCCAAAAACTCGATGTGTATATATATTTTCGAACTATATGATATTCGTTATTCGTTTAGAAATTTTCATTAGATTAATCGAACCATCGTCGTGTTCGAAATCGCCGTCGAAATCTGTGGCCGAATGAAGTATTTTGCAAAGCTCTGTTCTGTTGAGTCGCTGCCAGAGAAATACATCTGTTTCTTTGTTCCCAGCAGGTTTTTTGTTATTGTTTTACTAATATTATTTGTCTTTTAAGTCACAACCAAGCCAGTGGTGCGGTGGTAACTTGCGTTCACTTCCGTGCATGAGGTCCCGTGTTCGAATCACTTCACCAGCAGCCCTTTCTATTTTTTTCGCCCAGCGCAGAATAACCCCTAGGCGCGCGGGCCGCTTGGCCCGTTTCCAGCCCGCAGAAGCCTGTGTTCTCCCTCAGGACTGGCCCGCAATCGGCCCAGTCCAGGCCCGCATCCTTCATCCTGGTAGCAGATCCCATGCGGCCCAATCCTTCTTCAAATTTCGGCCCAATTCGCAGTGGGGAGGCCCAATTCGCGGCAGAATTGTGTTCAGCGCGGCCCAGTCGTTTTTTTTCAACTAATTTTGAGTTTCGGAAGCCCGTTTTTACTACCGACTTCAATTTTAAAAATATTTTCAAAATAAAAAAAAAATTGGAAAAATTATTTTAAATCCCGAGACTATTTTTAGTCCTCCAAGTCATTTCTTTTAAAAATTTGAGAGTTCCAAGTCTATGAAAAATTCCGATAAAATTCCTTAATCATTATTTTGATTAAGTGTGAGTCTTTAATGATTTTAAAGATCAAGATAATGTATTTATGAGATTATCTTGATTAAATGTAAGTGTTTGAGGATTCGAGCCCTTGACCTACCGACTGTTTGTGTGCTTTTTCTACCGACTTAACCAGGTGGGTTTTATTTGAAAAGTTTCTATGCATTAATTAATTGTTATTGTTGTGGTATGATCAAAGTATGCATGTGGACCATGTAGCCTTCGATGTGAGCTATATTGGCCGTCGAACGGTTATCCCCGTAGCTATAAAACGTACCCGATGGGGTGTCTCCTTTATTATATATGGCAGTCAGGGCGTGAGCCTTGGCTGGTGATCCTCGATGTAAGTCCGATGGGATGTTTCCGGGCATTCTGGATGGATTTAATCCTACTGGCTGGGCATCGAATGTAAGGCCCGCGGGGGTTTTCGATACTTGTATCAGCAGTGGTCTATTGGTATAGGTGTGCACATGAGAGTTGACTCTGGGAAGGAGATGGGATATTAATTGATTTGTGTTCATACTGCGACCATACCTGTTTTATTTTATGAAATAATATTAATTATTGCATAGTGGTGAGCACCTCGATTTCCTATTGTGCTCATCTCCACCTGCTCTTCATGGATGCAGGTTAGTATTTGCGGGCACGACAGAGGAAGCGAGTGGTGGTCATGTTATCGCTTATTTCCGCTGCTTAAATTGCTTATTATGAATTATGCATTCCTGACTTATGTTAAATACTGGATTATCGATAGGGAGTGTACTCCCTAGTAATTATGGATTTGATGAACCCAGTTTTGGGAGTTGATGTCATTTATGAATCCGGTTTGGGTGTTGACTATTTACGATGATTGAACCCGGTTTGGGTGTTGACTATTTATGATTATTGAACTTGTTGGGAATTGCATATGTGATATTGTTGAAATTGTTTTTGAAAAAGAGTATCGCCTCAAGTGTTTTGAAATAAATTTTGAAAAATTTATTCTGAATTTCGGCAAATAAAAGTGGGGCGTTACAGAAAGTGAGATAATATTATTAATTGTGTTGCTCTTCTTTATATATAGATGTGGAAACTAATAAAATAAAACTAGTGTGTATCCCGTGCGATGCACGGAAACAATATTAAATCAACAATATTATAAATAGACCTCGAGTTTGAATCAGTCAGTGGCGGACGTGGAAACTACTATTGATCCTATTTAAAAAGATGAAGAAAAAAAATAATTATAAATTAAAAAGAAGGATAAACAATACTTAATAATAATAAATTAAAGATTCAGGGTCAAACAATGTAAAATTATTTTGTATAATAGAATATAAATGCATTATTTTGTATAAGAGAATATAAAATTTGGATGTTTAATATTAAAACACCTAAAATATTATATTAGTTTATGTAAAAGTATTCAAAATTTTCTATATTATTTTTGAAATATGTGAAGTCACCTACAACTTTTCTAAACAATTTTAGAAGGAAAACATAACTAAAAACATTTGAATTTAATATTGTATATTTTGTAAAAAAAAAACACGTCTACAAATATTTAAATTTAACATCAATTATGTATATGTGTGTGTATATATATATATACATATATATAGACGAATATGTAAAAAATGTCTAAAAAATTTGTTTAAAGTATCTAAAATATTATAAGTCTAATTTAATAAAGACATTCAGATGATACCGTATGACGTTAGTTCCATATCGAGGATGTATTGTTAGTTTAGAATATTTGTAAAAATATTAGTAATTAGACTGATGAAAATTAGCGTCCGAGATGGGTCATATTTTATTTTTTAAATCTGTATAGATAAGTGATGAGATTTTTTTAAACAAGATAAACTCGTGTAGATAAGGGATGAGATTTTTTATATATATAGATTTATGTTCATTGATGCTATTCAAATTTTGAATGTGATTTTTGTTGATAACAACAAATTAAAAAATGCCTACAGGATAAATTTTGTATGCTTTTTCAAAACTAACAAATTCAAAAAAAAATTCAACACGCCTTATTTACCGGATATTATGTACGCATTTTTCGAAATTTGAAATTTGAAAAGAAGAATCAAAATAAAATCTTAAGCTATTTTTTAATAAATAAAATCAGAAGGATAAAGGAAACAAATTTGGCTGCGATTTTTAATGAGCAAAAAATGGAAGGATAATGAAATCTGATTATTACATTATCAATAATGTCCGAAAATCTATTTTTAGGAGGCATTAAATGCTGTTGGCGGGAAAACCTTGCTAAAAGTGTTAAATGGTTAATCTTTTAATATAATGATAGATTGAATGCTGAATGTAACAGTTTTAGGTGGTATGTGAAAACTAATAAAATTGAATGTTGAAAATATTGGAGGAATAATAACATTTAATGCAGAAACTAATAAGATTGAATGTTGAAAAGTTGTGGAGGGATAATAAAATTTAATGCATGATAATATAATTTAATGCTTTGTTGCTCCTCTTTATATATATATAAATATAGATTTTGTCAAAATACAATACAAATACAAAAAAACAAAAAAACAAAAAAAAGAACAGGAACAAAAACAAAAACAAATAAATAAATCAATCTCTATATATAAAAAACTTTGTATTATTTGAAATAGTACGATTTTTTCCTTAAAAAAATTATTGTATACTTAAGGAAAGAAAAAATTAACCTTCTAAAGTATGGTTAATTTTAGAGTTTGCCTTGTGAACTGATTTCTTTCTTTTGGCTTTCAATTCATCCTCCCAGACGGCCGTGGAAGGAATGGGCGGCAGTAGATGGGCGGAAGTATGTCTGACACTTTGCTCGTAGTAGTCGAAACTGGCATATTACCTTGTAATTCACAGTTCCGACCAATTTTTGTTCCGGAGAAAGCACGTGTACAGCACATGTCAATATTTTTTAGGCTAAATTTGTCCTTTCAGTTCATGCTTGAATACAAAACGCCTGATCTAAAGAAATCGAAATTATAAATTCTTTTAATCCTAACTGTGCTTTTCATTCCCAAATTTCTTCACCTTTTTCACTATCTTTCTCAAAAATTTTGATTGGAATAAGATTCACGAAGCAAAGATTCTCTTGTCTCAAAGATCCTCCAGTCTCCAATCATGGTTTGGAAGGTGCGGAAAGATGGGGCTAGTCTGTCCCACTGGGAAAAGAGTGTCTCAATTACTGTAACGCCCCATTATTTTTAAAATAGGAATATTGGTTTTTAAGAAAATTTTCTAACTTAAAAAAAAAATATTCATTTTTTCAGTTTAAACTAAACGGATATTACTTGAAAAATATTCTTTCTGTCAAGACAAAAATAAACATTTTCAAAATAACTTGTTACGTTTAATCAAATCGTAATTTATACATCCAAATTGAATTTTGAGTTACATCAGGGTTTGCAAAAATATAAAATCATAACTAAAGTAGACCACGCCCGTCCGCTCGTGTCCGCCGCCAGCTCGATTAACATGAAAAAAACAAAAGGGTGAGCACAGTCTCTCGGCTCAGTGGTAAAATTCATACTATGCATCGATTCAGTATAAACACAGATAGGATAATAATCATATGAACATGCAAAAATTTACTGTCTCACTGTTGACTGATTTCATCCCGACTTCAAGCCTCCAGGTAAACTCGGACTAGTGACTCTTATTTCAAGCCTCCATAATTTACCCGGCTAATTAACTATTATACGTCGTTAACCTAAGTTCATGAATGTCGGTATGGTTACTTACTAGTGTATTCGGCATCAACCGATCCCGCTAATAAATAACTCTACTAGTGCCATTGGCATTACCCAGTCCCGCTAGTAGAAAACTTAACTGATAATTACTCGGCCTAGTGACTCTTATTTCAAGCCGCCATAGTAAAAGTTCACATCACACATTCGGCCCGCCGGCCTACAATCACATGCATATAAAAACTATACTACCACATGTTTATAAAGAATAAACCATAGTATAGAACCCCCACCTTTAAACTTACTGACTGGGCGAAATGAGTGTATGCACGCGCGTCTGATTGAGGACTTGACTACTCTTAATCTACAATTTAAATAATTCTTCTTATTACTAAAGCAAGCAAACCGACAAAGACAGTTTAAACATACAAGGCAGATAAAATGAACAAGTAAGGGCACGCAAAATATATATAATACACAAGCACAACACATATTACACACAATTACATGACACAACTTTTACACAATTACACATCAAATATATTTCACATTTACGCATGCTTAGCATACACTTGAGCTAATTTGCAATAGCAAAATGATTTCTCTATTATAATAACTAATTATTTAGAAGAAAAATAAACTCAAACTTGTAATGGATTTGGAATCAAACCCACTTTGTATCCAAACTGTATATTTCAAATGAACCAAATTCAAATCCAAGGTATTTGAAATGTCTGTGTTGTGGATTTATCTACTTGGAAATCAAACACAATCTGACTACCTCAATTAACAAATACTTTTGGTGTGTCTAATTAGAGCAAACCTTGTTTCAGCAACATATAAATCAATTACGAGGGCATCATGAAAAGCTTTACGAAGGCATCACAAAAACAAACTCAAGAATCAATATGAAGGCCAAAGCGTGCTCAAGAATTACAGAGTAAACAAAGCCAGTGATCACCTAACTTCCGCAACTAGACTCCAAGTTCAGGCAAACATCAGTATGAATATAAAAAAAAGAGGACAGAAATAATCATACGACAATGGTACAAAATACTTGGATTTTCTCCAAGAAGCTCAGCAAGCACAAGGAAAAACAGGGCAAAAACCACAGCACCAAAACACACCTCAAGCAACTCTAAAAAAATATCAAGTCCCAAGCAAAGCCTTATTGAAACGTTAAAACTCAAACATAGGCTTCAGGAGTTCAACTAATTTCGGCCAAATTGATGCTAAAAGGGTTCAGCCAAATACCTTTCTCGATGAAAAGCTTGCCTCGTCGTTGGATGGTCGGAGGTCTGATGTCCCGGTCGCCGTAAATCTACCGTTCGGAAAGACGGGCTTCAGCCGCGACCGAAGGGCCTGCTCTCAACCGCAATAGAGGCCTGCTACCGGCACCCGGTAGTACTCGTCTCGCCACGAAGGGTCGGCTCTCGACAATCGTGCCTAGTCTCTCCGTACTGTCGAAAGTCTGCTCCCGTCAGCCGCACCGATGCTCGGTTCGTTGGTCGCCGGTGCTCGATTCTCTGGCCGGAGGACGGACTACGTCTGATGATGCCTCAAAGTCGCCGGGGCTGTTCGGTTGGGGAGGCTTTTAACGGAGGGAACTCGAGGGGAATTTCTGTAACTTCTCGAGTTTGCAAATAGTGAAACTCAGGGAGGGTGGCTGATTAATTGAGAGATATATAAATATAATGGCTAGGGTTGAGAAGAGGAAATAGAGTTGTGGTTGAATTGGCCGGAAAATGTGGGATATCCCGTTGATGATGCGAGAGATATCGGGAGAGAAGCCGAGCGATTTGGGGGAAGACTTGGTCTGGGCTACTATGGCCTTGGAGTTCTAAAGGGTGTGCTTGGACTCAACTCCATGGGCCTTTCTTATAACTTAATGTGGGCTAGGCAATAATTAGGCAACTAGAAATTAAATTGGGCACATATAGCATAAATAAGCACAAACACACTTTTGACATAAAATCAAATAATCACTTAGCATTTAAATCACAAGAACACATATTCACTTAGAAAACAAAACTCATAATCACATAGTTCACTTAATAAAATAATTAATTCACATAAGTACATTAATCAAAATAATCAAATAGGAAAATAAATTAACACTTGGGCAGAATTATTCACATAAGGACACTTAGCAATTATAAGTGCAAGAACACATTTAAAAATTCAAATAATCACTTAGGTATAAAAATTAGAGCATGCTTGGATAAAAAATTTCTTAAAAAAATTCAAACATTTTTAACTCAACCACTTTTTTTAACTCATCTTTAGCTCAACCCACTATCTTCAATATTATCAATATAATTAAATAATATCAATCAATTATTTTTATACACCACCTTACCTTAATTCATTATTCATCCACTCACATAATTTTAACTAACCATCACTTCAAATCTTCTCTCTCTTACTTTACATCAAATCAACTTTAATCATTTTATTTTAAATATTATTCAAATATACCCACTAATAACTAACCATACCAACTTTTTCAAAATTAACCAAACCAAAAATAAATCCAAACAAAATCAAAATTTTTTATATCCAATCATCCTCTTAA
>BKCP01000780.1:370533-443790 GCA_008636005.1 Striga asiatica | reverse complement strand
AATTCCTCGAGGCTCGTTGATCTCTTGTGATCTCCCGGTTATCAACACACGATCACAACACGAAAAATGTAATTTACAAAATGACATAATTCGATCCTAGATCCAACGAATGGATGTACATGTTTTTTAAACAAATAATTAAATCTATCCGGTCAACCCTCGGGCGAATAATTATTACAAACATTCATCCATAAATTCCTCGACATACCCGAGGCTTTAAAAACAAATTTAAAACCATACATCACATTCAACAACATTCATCAAACACATAATCGGCCATAATAGTGGATTAACTATTTTCCTGCAAAACCGAGTTATGCAAATATAATCCAATATATGGCTGCGTTTGAACACATCTTGTCAAATAAAGCCGTAAAAATTCGAACTTTGTACAAAACGAATTAACCAAGTGCTCTGATACCACTTGTTGGGATCTGTGAGGATCTCGTTATGTACAAATCACGAATTCAATAGCAAACGTAAACCTATGCGCAGCGGATCTAAAGGTTTGACGTAGAGAACTTACGGCTTAAAATTTATGTAGATCTGGTTGACCACGAACGGTTGACCGCAATTGATTGACCGCAACACGCGTCTTGGGTTGCACGAACAAGATCAGATCAAAACTGGATCAAACGGATGCAAACAGATCAAAACGAAATTTTGCTGCCAGACACCTTCCGGCGGCGCGTGAGGGCGCGTGCGGCGTCGGATTCCGGCGACGTCGGCGGCGATGGAAAGCTCTCGTCGAGACGGTCGTCTGGGTATACTGTACGTCTCAATCGGACTTCCGGTTAGTTCTGTAGGTCAAAATCAATTTCGTCTCGGTTTACCTACAGATCTTCTACTGTATTACTCAATACACCCTTCTTCAACTTGTACCAGTGGAGCAACAAGAAGAAGATAAAGCTCGAATGAGATCTAGAGAGAGAGATGGTTTCACGTGAGAATGAGACTTCTATTCTCTTCTCATGAGCTTAATGATGTATATATAGAGCTACAGTAGGGACCCTAAGGAGATTAGGAAAAGGGCTCCTTAATTAATTAGACTAACTGTGGGCCAAACCCACTCCTCTAATTAATTAAATAATATTAATGGGCCACCAACATTATATTATTGCACTCCCTTTCCCTAGCCCAAATTACATTTGAGACTCCAATAATAATTACTCGATTTACCTCCCCACGTTTAAGATATAATGTCCATTAATTAATTCGATTACTGACAATCAAGAATTAATTAATTTATTATTATTTCACCGAAGCTAGCGCTCGTTCATCACATTCTTATTATGCCGGAATTTAATCCACCTGCAGGGTTTAGCATAACAATCCTTCATGAACTCACTCCGGGGACATCATCAAACTAACGCACATGGTGACCGTAAATATCCTAACAGCACATCCTATATATAATAATATTACCCAAAACAGTAGGAATATTAATCCAGCGAACTGAACCTCACCCATGTGAATCAAAGTAATATATATTATATATATCTGCCTGTTTAATATCTTACGGGTTAAGAGAACGCAGTAATTAACCGAGGCCTAGTTCATTTACGACGATCAGTATAAAATGAACTTCTCCTCTCTGGGATCCTGTTCAATACATAAATGTACTAGTGCAACTAATCAGTCAAGACAAACTGTACAGTTGACACTACAACCGTTCGGATGGGGTGTTCATGTCCATCTAGGTTGTGAACAACTATTCTTGTTCGCAAGTGACTGATAGAGTGATCTTCGGTTCGCCCGATGACGACCCACCCTATCTAAGTGCAGAACAACAGAACGTAGAACTTGTTTAATCTAACATGATTCTCATTCATAAAGGGTAAATGTGTAATATCATACAAAGCCAAGCTTTCAGTATATAACACTAACAATCTCCCACTTATACTTAAAGCTTTCGCTTTTACAGTATAGTCCTATCAATCCGTTATTCTAAAAGACCTATGTCGATCCTATTGCCATGCATCTCTGATGCAATCTTGGCAACATCAACGCCTCCTCTACCAACGATATCCCTTCGAATCAGATGGTATTTGCGCTCTATGTGTTTGCTTGCCCTGTGGGCTCAAGGTTCTTTTGAGTTCGCTACTGCTCCATTGTTATCACAGTACACGGTGACCACGTGGCAAACTCGGTATAACCTCTAAGTCCACTAAGAAGTTCCTGAGCCAAACTGCCTCTTTCGCTGCCTATGAGGCTGCTATGTACTCGGCTTCCATGGTGGAATCTGCCACGCATTTCTGCTTAGCACTCCTCCATGAAATGGCTCCACTTCCCAAGGTAAACACATAACCTGAGGTTGACTTACTTTCATCCCTATCTGACTGGAAATCAGAATCACTGTAACCCAGAGGTAATAAGCTGCCTGCACGGTAAACTAACATGTACTCCTTAGTCCTTCTCAGGTACTTGAGTATATGCTTCACCGCAGACCAATGTTCCCGTCCTGGATTACTTTGATATCTAGCTACCATGCCAACGGCGTAGCTAATATCCGGCCTTGTGCATAGCATTGCATACATGAGACTTCCTGCCGAAGCATAAGGAACTGTCTTTATCTCCTCTATCTCCTTAGACGTCTTAGGAGACATGTCCTTAGATAGAGGTATTCCATGTCTGAAAGGTAACATACCTTTCTTGGAATCCTGCATGCTAAATCTAGCCAAGACAGTATCTATGTATGAAGACTGGGATAAGCACAACATTCTCTTCTTACGATCTCGAATGAGCCTAATACCAAGAATGTGTCCTGCTTCACCTAAGTCCTTCATATCAAACTGCTTAGACAACCACACCTTTACGTCTGATAACTCCTTCTTACTGTTTCCAATAAGCAGTATGTCATCTACGTAAAGCACAAGAAACACCACCACGCTCCCACTAATTTTCTTGTAAACACAGTGCTCATCTGGACATTGAGTGAACCCGTATGACTGGATCACCTCGTCAAAACGAATGTTCCAATATCTCGAAGCTTGCTTCAGTCCATAAATAGACCGATTAAGCTTACACACTAGATGCTCACGACCTTCAACAATGAATCCCTCTGGTTGCTGCATATAGATGTCTTCTTGCAGGTTCCCATTAAGGAAAGCTGTCTTGACATCCATCTGCCAGACCTCATAGTCCATATGAGCGGCTACAGCCAAGAGAATCCGAATGGACTTAAGCATAGCTACTGGCGAAAAGGTCTCATCATAATCAATACCCTCGATCTGGGTATAACCTTTCGCAACAAGCCTAGCTTTAAAGGTTTGCACCTTCCCATCCAATCCTCTCTTTCTCTTATAGATCCACTTACATCCAATGGGTCGTACCCCATCGGGTAGTTCTACAAGATCCCAGACCTGATTGGAGTCCATTGACCCCATTTCAGCTTTCATTGCAACATTCCATGAATCTGCATCTTTATCTTGGAGTGCCTCATCGTAAGTTCTTGGGTCCGATTCTAGGCCTCCTGGAACTGAGTCTGACGACTCTCCAAGACCTATCCATCGGTCGGGTAAATGAGAAACCCTCCCACTGCGACGAGGCACTGTCTGCACTGGTACACTCTCAGTGTGTCGTGTTGCAGTATTATGTGATGTATCTACTTGCGCACTCGGTGGGGAACCATCGATTTCACCCCTTAACTCCTCTAAGACTAGTCTACTCGCGGGCTTATGATTCATAATATAGTCTTCTTCCAAGAATCTAGCGTTCGTCGAAACGATCACCTTCTGATCCTCGGGACTATAAAATAATCCACCTTTCGTTCCCTTGGGATAGCCTACGAAAACTCGTGCTTCCGAACGTTTCTCCAACTTGCCAGGTTCCTGCACTAACACGTGTGCAGGACTACCCCAAACTCGAAACTGTGAGAAACTGGGCTTGCGCCCTTTCCACATCTCATAAGGGGTAGTGTCAACTGACTTCGACGGAACCATGTTCAGAATATACGATGCCGTTTCCAATGCCAAACCCCAGAACGAATCTGGTAACCTCGAATAACTCATCATAGACCTAACCATCTCCATAAGAGTCCTATTTCTTCGCTCTGCAACCCCATTCTGCTGGGGCGTGCCGGGTGCAGTCAGTTGGGATTCAATCCCAGCTTCCGATAAGTATGTCCTGAACTCTCCAAAAAGGTATTCGCCACCTCGATCAGAACGAAGTGACTTGATACATTTACCATGAAGCTTCTCCACAACTGCCCGATACTCCTTGAATTTCTCAAAGCATTCGGACTTGCGGTGCAACAGATAAACGTACCCAAATCTCGAGTAATCATCTATGAAAGACACATAGTACTCGAAACCTCCTCTAGCCTGGATCGACATAGGACCACACAAATCAGAATGAATCAATCCTAGCACTTCTTGGCTCCTATACCCCTTTGCCGTAAACGGCCTCTTGGCCATCTTACCTTCTAGGCATGATTCGCAAGTTGGATAGTGCTCTTCCAATGGACCGAGATGTCCACTGGCCACTAACTTTTGAATCCTCCTAAGGTTGATGTGTCCAAGTCTAAGGTGCCACAGATATGCTTGATTCATCTGCGAAGACTCCTTCCTCTTATTAGATGTAGTTATGACATTATTCAATTCATTATGTTGCACTGTGGGAGAGTTCGGTTTGAGAACATATAAATTGCCAACTAATGAACCACAACATATGAAACGATTTTCAAAACGAATAATAACCATGTCATCAAACGAAACTGAAAAACCATCCATAACGAGTTTAGAAACTGAAACAAGGTTCTTTCTAAAACTAGGAACATAAAGGCAATTTCTCAAAACCAAACTACTACTATCGAACGATAAAGTAACGTCTCCCACTGCAACAGCCGCCACTTTCGTAGCATTGCCCATGTAGACGGTGATCTCTCCCTCCCTAAGTCGCTTGGTTTCCTGGAACCCCTGCAAAGAATTGCAGACATGATCAGTGGCTCCAGTATCTACACACCAGGTTCTGGTAGATACAACCGCTAAACATGTTTCTACGACATTAACGAGAGAGTTACCTTTCTTGAGGAGAGGGCAATCGACCTTCCAGTGTCCTGACTTATTGCACTTGTGGCATCTTCCTTTCGGTTTCTTTGCCACAGCCTGAGGGGTCGGTCGTGGGTAAACCGGAGCATCCTGTGCCTTCGCCTTTCCTGCAGACTTCTTTCTCTTCCTGCCCTTGTGAGGCCTGGAAGGTCCAGCCTGCTCGGCGACTAGCACCTGAGGTGCTTGAGTGAATAAGGCCTCCGCTGACTGAAGCTCTGCAAGCAGTTCTGGAAGAGCCATATGCATCTTGTGCATGTTGTAGTTCAACCGGAACTGATCAAAACTCTTTGGCAGAGATTGGAGCATAATATCAACCTGGGTTTCCCCATCAATATAACCTCCCATAACCTCAAGCTCATTGAGCTGCGCCATAACCCTGAGGGCGTGCTCCCTTACGGGTGTGCCCTCGGCCATGCGCGTACTCATCAGAGCACTCAAAGCCTCTTGCCTAGCAGCCCTAGACTTATGTCCGAACAGATCCCTGAGATTGAGAAGTATATCTGCTGCAGTGTCCTTAGACTGATGCTGATGTTGAAGAACATTTGACATAGAAGCCAGAATGTAACACTTCGCCATCTCATCAGCCTTCTTCCACCGAGCATACTCCTCTTTCTCCTGCTCAGGAGCATCAGCCGCCGGCACCGCTGGGCAAGCATCAGTGATAGCAAACTTATAACCCTCAGCAGTCAACACTATGTCTAAGTTCCTCTTCCAATCAATGTAATTAGGACCAGTAAGTTGATTTTCTTTTAAAATGACAGACAACGGGTTGAACGACATGATGAATATCCTGAGAATCATGCAAATAAATTTTACAGATTAAACACTTTTGAATTTAACTGTTAATATTGATATCCTCAAAACAACATTAACTTAAATCCACCGACATCTATTACACCTTGTGAGAATGCATGCCACGAGTGTCGCCCTACAAACTCGCATTTTGTAAGAGAAGGGCTTTTCTAAGGCCCATTAATTTCCATAAGTCAAAACCAAATTCATGACGAACGAAATTAATAGTCGGTCTCCATTTGGCCATGCAATAGAATTCAGGGACCCCGAGGGGGGTTAATAAATTTAATCGCATTCTAAGTGAATCCCATTTCTCGGTCCTAAGGTCGTCAAATTTGATTATACGTCATCCGAGGGGAAGCCCGCACGTTCTCATAAGATTTCCTCTAACCGTCTACTTTTAGAAATTTGTCCTGGTAATTTCCTACAATTAATTTTAGCAATGTCACCCGAGGGGGAGCCCATAACCGCAATTAATTGATTTACCGACAAATTAGAAATGGAGGCCTTAGGAATTTTACAATTAACTTTAATTTAAAATCCCTTCTCAAACTTAGTATAATTTAATGAGGATTTTTAACTATTTATACAATTCCAAATTAATCTATGTTAATGCAATAATTAATTACCATGCATATTAATTCATGCAATTCTAAATTAATCTATGTCAATGCAATAATTAATTAACATGTTCAATAATTTATGCAATTCTAAATTAATCCATGCCAGTGCAATAATTAATTACATGCATAATTTATTGACACAATTCTAAATTAATTCTATGCATTACATAATTAATTAACATGCATAATTAATCTAGCAATACTAAATTAATCCCATGCAAGAACATAATTAATTAACATGCATAAATAATAACTTAATGGCATAATAAATTTAAATTAATAAATAAATAAATCCACTATTATGGCCATTAAATATTGAGTCTCCTTAAACAAGGAAACTGTGACAGTTCTTTTCCCTGTTCAACTGGAACTCCTTTAAGCAGTAGAATCCTAGTTGATCTTGTACTGCTTGGACAAGAAGGCAAAACCTCCCCACCTCCTGCAGCCAACCGCCGACTGCCGCCTGGCTGCCACCCGGCCGCCGGCCGCTGCCGCCAGTGGTCGGAAAAATGCGCCGTTTTCTTTTATTTTATTTTATTTTATTTTTTTAATTCTTCGAGGCTCGTTGATCTCTTGTGATCTCCCGGTTATCAACACACGATCACAACACGAAAAATATAATTTACAAAATTACATAATTCGATCCTAGATCCAACGAATGGATGTACATGTTTTCTAAACAAATAATTAAATCTATCCGGTCAACCCCCGGACGAATAATTATTACAAACATTCATCCATAAATTCCTCGACATGCCCGAGGCTTTAAAAACAAATTTAAAACCATACATCACATTCAACAACATTCATCAAACACATAATCGGCCATAATAGTGGATTAACTATTTTCCTGCAAAACCGAGTTATGCAAATATAATCCAATATATGGCTGCGTTTGAACACATCTTGTCAAATAAAGCCGTAAAAATTCGAACTTTGTACAAAACGAATTAACCAAGTGCTCTGATACCACTTGTTGGGATCTGTGAGGATCTCGTTATGTACAAATCACGAATTCAATAGCAAACGTAAACCTATGCGCAGCGGATCTAAAGGTTTGACGTAGAGAACTTACGGCTTAAAATTTATGTAGATCTGGTTGACCACGAACGGTTGACCGCAATTGATTGACCGCAAATCACGTCTTGGGTTGCGCGAACAAGATCAGATCAAAACTGGATCAAACGGATGCAAACAGATCAAAACGAAATTTTGCTGTCTGGCACCTTCCGGCGGCACGTGGGGGCGCGTGCGGCGTCGGATTCCGACGACGTCGGCGGCGATGGAAAGCTCTCGTCGAGACGGTCGTCTGGGTATACTGTACGTCTCAATCGGACTTCCGGTTAGTTCTGTAGGTCAAAATATATTTCGTCTCGTTTTACCTACAGATCTTCTACTGTATTACTCAATACAGCCTTCTTCAACTTGTACCAGTGGAGCAACAAGAAGAAGATAAAGCTCGAATGAGATCTAGAGGGAGAGAGGCGTGTGAGGCGTGTATCTCGTGTGAATGAGACTTCTATTCTCTTCTCATGAGCTTAATGATGTATATATAGAGCTACAGTAGGGATCATAAGGAGATTAGGAAAAGGGCTCCTTAATTAATTAGACTAACTGTGGGCCAAAACCACTCCTCTAATTAATTAAATAATATTAATGGGCGACCAACATTATATTATTGCACTCCCTTTCCCTAGCTCAAATTACATTTGAGACTCCAATAATAATTACTCGATTTACCTCCCCACGTTTAAGATATAATGTCCATTAATTAATTCGATTACTGACAATCAAGAATTAATTAATTTATTATTATTTCACCGAAGCTAGTGCTCGTTCATCACATTCTTATTATGCCGGAATTTAATCCACCTGCAGGGTTTAGCATAATAATCCTTCATGAACTCACTCCGGGGACACCATCAAACTAACGCACATGGTGACCGTAAATATCCTAACAGCACATCATATATATAATAATATTACCAAAAACAGTAGGAATATTAATCCAGCGAACTGAACTTCACCCATGTGAATCAAAGTAATATATATTATATATATCTGCCTGTTTAATATCTTACGGGTTAAGAGAACGCAGTAATTAACCGAGGCCTAGTTCATTTACGACGATCAGTATAAAATGAACTTCTCCTCTCTGGGATCCTGTTCAATACATAAATGTACTAGTGCAACAAATCAGTCAAGACAAACTGTACAGTTGACACTACAACCGTTCGGATGGAGTGTTCATGTCCATCTAGGTTGTGAACAACTATTCTTGTTCGCAAGTGACTGATAGAGTGATCTTCGGTTCGCCCGATGACGACCCACCCTATCTAAGTGCAGAACAACAGAACTTAGAACTTGTTTAACCTAACATGATTCTCATTCATAAAGGGTAAATGTGTAATATCATACAAAGCCAAGCTTTCAGTATATAACACTAACAATCTCCCACTTATACTTAAAGCTTTCGCTTTTACAGTATAGTCCTATCAATCCGTTATTCTAAAAGACCTATGTCGATCCTATTGCCATGCATCTTTGATGCAATCTTGGCAACATCAACGCCTCCTCTACCAACGATATCCCTTCGAATCAGATGGTATTTGCGCTCTATGTGTTTGCTTGCCCTGTGGGCTCAAGGTTCTTTTGAGTTCGCTACTGCTCCATTGTTATCACAGTACACGGTGATACCACGTGGCAAACTCGGTATAACCTCTAAGTCCACTAAGAAGTTCCTGAGCCAAACTGCCTCTTTCGCTGCCTATGAGGCTGCTATGTACTCGGCTTCCATGGTGGAGTCTGCCACGCATTTCTGCTTAGCACTCCTCCATGAAATGGCTCCACTTCCCAAGGTAAACACATAACCTGAGGTTGACTTACTTTCATCCCTATCTGACTGGAAATCAGAATCACTGTAACCCAGAGCTAATAAGCTGCCTGCACGGTAAACTAACATGTACTCCTTAGTCCTTCTCAGGTACTTGAGTATATGCTTCACCGCAGACCAATGTTCCCGTCCTGGATTACTTTGATATCTAGCTACCATGCCAACGGCGTAGCTAATATCCGGCCTTGAGCATAGCATTGCATACATGAGACTTCCTACTGCCGAAGCATAAGGAACTGTCTTTATCTCCTCTATCTCCTTAGACGTCTTAGGAGACATCTCCTTAGATAGAGGTATTCCATGTCTGAAAGGTAACATACCTTTCTTGGAATCCTGCATGCTAAATCTGGCAAAGACAGTATCTATGTATAAAGACTGGGATAAGCACAACATTCTCTTCTTACGATCTCGAATGAGCCTAATACCAAGAATGTGTCCTGCTTCACCTAAGTCCTTCATATCAAACTGCTTAGACAACCACACCTTTACGTCTGATAACTCCTTCTTACTGTTTCCAATAAGCAGTATGTCATCTACGTAAAGCACAAGAAACACCACCACACTCCCACTGATTTTCTTGTAAACACAGTGCTCATCTGGACATTGAGTGAACCCGTACGACTGGATCACCTCATCAAAACGAATGTTCCAAGATCTCGAAGCTTGCTTCAGTCCATAAATAGACCGATTAAGCTTACACACTAGATGCTCACGACCTTCAGCAATGAATCCCTCTGGTTGCTGCATATAGATGTCTTCTTGCAGGTTCCCATTAAGGAAAGCTGTCTTGACATCCATCTGCCAGACCTCATAGTCCATATGAGCGGCTACAGCCAAGAGAATCCGAATGGACTTAAGCATAGCTACTGGCGAAAAGGTCTCATCATAATCAATACCCTCGATCTGGGTATAACCTTTCGCAACAAGCCTAGCTTTAAAGGTTTGCACCTTCCCATCCAATCCTCTCTTTCTCTTATAGATCCACTTACATCCAATGGGTCGTACCCCATCGGGTAGTTCTACAAGATCCCAGACCTGATTGGAGTCCATTGACCCCATTTCAGCTTTCATTGCAACATTCCATGAATCTGCATCTTTATCTTGGAGTGCCTCATCGTAAGTTCTTGGGTCCGATTCTAGGCCTCCTGGAACTGAGTCTGACGACTCTCCAAGACCTATCCATCGGTCGGGTAAATGAGAAACCCTCCCACTGCGACGAGGCACTGTCTGCACTGGTACACTCTCAGTGTGTCGTGTTGCAGTATTATGTGATGTATCTACTTGCGCACTCGGTGGGGAACCATCGATTTCACCCCTTAACTCCTCTAAGACTAGTCTACTCGCGGGCTTATGATTCATAATATAGTCTTCTTCCAAGAATCTAGCGTTCGTCGAAACGATCACCTTCTGATCCTCGGGACTATAAAATAATCCACCTTTCGTTCCCTTGGGATAGCCTACGAAAACTCGTGCTTCCGAACGTTTCTCCAACTTGCCAGGTTCCTGCACTAACACGTGTGCAGGACTACCCCAAACTCGAAACTGTGAGAAACTGGGCTTGCGCCCTTTCCACATCTCATAAGGGGTAGTGTCAACTGACTTCGACGGAACCATGTTCAGAATATACGATGCCGTTTCCAATGCCAAACCCCAGAACGAATCTGGTAACCTCGAATAACTCATCATAGACCTAACCATCTCCATAAGAGTCCTATTTCTTCGCTCTGCAACCCCATTCTGCTGGGGCGTGCCGGGTGCAGTCAGTTGGGATTCAATCCCAGCTTCCGATAAGTATGTCCTGAACTCTCCAAAAAGGTATTCGCCACCTCGATCAGAACGAAGTGACTTGATACATTTACCATGAAGCTTCTCCACAACTGCCCGATACTCCTTGAATTTCTCAAAGCATTCGGACTTGCGGTGCAACAGATAAACGTACCCAAATCTCGAGTAATCATCTATGAAAGACACATAGTACTCGAAACCTCCTCTAGCCTGGATCGACATAGGACCACACAAATCAGAATGAATCAATCCTAGCACTTCTTGGCTCCTATACCCCTTTGCCGTAAACGGCCTCTTGGCCATCTTACCTTCTAGGCATGATTCGCAAGTTGGATAGTGCTCTTCCAATGGACCGAGATGTCCACTGGCCACTAACTTTTGAATCCTCCTAAGGTTGATGTGTCCAAGTCTAAGGTGCCACAGATATGCTTGATTCATCTGCGAAGACTCCTTCCTCTTATTAGATGTAGTTATGACATTATTCAATTCATTATGTTGCACTGTGGGAGAGTTCGGTTTGAGAACATATAAATTGCCAACTAATGAACCACAACATATGAAACGATTTTCAAAACGAATAATAACCATGTCATCAAACGAAACTGAAAAACCATCCATAACGAGTTTAGAAACTGAAACAAGGTTCTTTCTAAAACTAGGAACATAAAGGCAATTTCTCAAAACCAAACTACTACTATCGAACGATAAAGTAACGTCTCCCACTGCAACAGCCGCCACTTTCGTAGCATTGCCCATGTAGACGGTGATCTCTCCCTCCCTAAGTCGCTTGGTTTCCTGGAACCCCTGCAAAGAATTGCAGACATGATCAGTGGCTCCAGTATCTACACACCAGGTTCTGGTAGATACAACCGCTAAACATGTTTCTACGACATTAACGAGAGAGTTACCTTTCTTGAGGAGAGGGCAATCGACCTTCCAGTGTCCTGACTTATTGCACTTGTGGCATCTTCCTTTCGGTTTCTTTGCCACAGCCTGAGGGGTCGGTCGTGGGTAAACCGGAGCATCCTGTGCCTTCGCCTTTCCTGCAGACTTCTTTCTCTTCCTGCCCTTGTGAGGCCTGGAAGGTCCAGCCTGCTCGGCGACTAGCACCTGAGGTGCTTGAGTGAATAAGGCCTCCGCCGACTGAAGCTCTGCAAGCAGTTCTGGAAGAGCCATATGCATCTTGTGCATGTTGTAGTTCAACCGGAACTGATCAAAGCTCTTCGGCAGAGATTGGAGCATAATATCAACCTGGGTTTCCCCGTCAATATAACCTCCCATAACCTCAAGCTCATTGAGCTGCGCCATAACCCTGAGAGCGTGCTCCCTTACGGGTGTGCCCTCGGCCATGCGCGTACTCATCAGAGCACTCAAAGCCTCTTGCCTAGCAGCCCTAGACTGATGTCCGAACAGATCCCTGAGATTGAGAAGTATATCTGCTGCAGTGTCCTTAGACTGATGCTGATGTTGAAGAACATTCGACATAGAAGCCAGAATGTAACACTTCGCCATCTCATCAGCCTTCTTCCACCGAGCATACTCCTCTTTCTCCTGCTCAGGAGCATCAGCCGCCGGCACCGCCGGACAAGCATCAGTGATAGCAAACTTATAACCCTCAGCAGTCAACACTATGTCTAAGTTCCTCTTCCAATCAATGTAATTAGGACCAGTAAGTTGATTTTCTTTTAGAATGACAGACAACGGATTGAACGACATGATGAATATCCTGAGAATCATGCAAATAAATTTTACAGATTAAACACTTTTGAATTTAACTGTTAATATTGATATCCTCAAAACAACATTAACTTAAATCCACCGACATCTATTACACCTTGTGAGAATGCATGCTACGAGGGTCGCCCTACAAACTCGCATTTTGTAAGAGAAGGGCTTTTCTAAGGCCCATTAATTTCCATAAGTCAAAACCAAATTCATGACGAACGAAATTAATAGTCGGTCTCCATTTGGCCATGCAATAGAATTCAGGGACCCCGAGGGGGGTTAATAAATTTAATCGCATTCTAAGTGAATCCCATTTCTCGGTCCTAAGGTCGTCAAATTTGATTATACGTCATCCGAGGGGAAGCCCGCACGCTCTCATAAGATTTTCTCTAACCGTCTACTTTTAGAAATTTGTCCTGGTAATTTCCTACAATTAATTTTAGCAATGTCACCCGAGGGGGAGTCCATAACCGCAATTAATTGATTTACCGACAAATTAGAAATGGAGGCCTTAGGAATTTTACAATTAACTTTAATTTAAAATCCCTTCTCAAACTTAGTATAATTTAATGAGGATTTTTAACTATTTATACAATTCCAAATTAATCTATGTTAATGCAATAATTAATTAACATGCATATTAATTCA
Source organism: Striga asiatica (assembly GCA_008636005.1). Lineage (NCBI taxonomy): Eukaryota > Viridiplantae > Streptophyta > Magnoliopsida > Lamiales > Orobanchaceae > Striga > Striga asiatica. The sequence continues at coordinate 430,276 of BKCP01000780.1, read as the reverse complement.
TGCAATTCTAAATTAATCTATGTCAATGCAATAATTAATTAACATGTGTTGACGGGCGTTTCCGGTCAACGGTTAAAAAGTTAAATAAAATAAAGAAAGTAGGGAAAAGACAAAGAAATACGGTTTAACTGCGATTTTATTATATGATCACGAGGTCGGCCTTTCGTACGAGGTCGGCACTTGCGATATACTTCGAGGTTTCTTACAAGAATTCCTTACAGATCTTTTAGAGAGAGAAAAAGTGAGTACAAGTAGTTGGGATTCAACAACCCAAAATAAATGAAGTGGGCTGCTATTTATAGTTGCCTTAAATGTGACACTGTTCAGGCACTGTTCATCAGTCTTGTCGTACAGTGTTTCTTGCAGAGTAGTTCGGCGCCTCCCTGACAGAATTTAATGCGATTTGAGGTTTTCCTCATCATTGTCTGGCAGGCATTTAATGCTGGCAGGCTTTATGTCTTGGCTAGGGGAGGTAGGTCAACAGGCTAGGATGTCCCATCCGTCAGCCAATGATTACCCTCCAAGTGGCCTTATTATACCATTATCGAGATCGGCACCTTCATTGCAGGGACCCATCCTGAGACTCCAGACCGGCACCTTTTCTTTACCTGTTCCTCCATTCCCGGGAACCTATCTTTCAGCCCGTCGCTCCTCAGATCGGCGCCGGTACTTTATAGCCGCAAACGCCGGACTGACGGACGGACTCGTGGGATCGTCCTGGTCATAAAATATTCCGGTCCAGCTCGGCACTTTCTGAGCGGACCGGATCTCCGGTTCAGCTCTCGAACTCGGGTGTCAACATACAGGCCCCCGAGCTCAAAGGGGATGTCTTCAGCATCTTCTGTGAGGTCGCTACCCAAAAGCACATCCGAGGTCGGCACTCAGATCATACTTGGGCAAAGTTATTTACCGTTTGTTATGTACACCTTTCCCAGACCTGAAACGACGGTTCATTTAATGCGTCGTGACTGTTACGCTTCCTGCAAATCATGAAAAGTCGCGTCGGTTCAGAGTCTTTACACGTGTCATGCGAGGATTCGTCCGCGCCAAACGGCGTGTCGTTTCGGTGAAGCGGCGGCTTCTGGGCGCGTGATGTTCACGCGGTTCTTTTGGAACCGTCAGATCGTTTGAACCCCGGCCGTTAGATCGAGCCTTTAATTTTGAATTTCAAATGTTTTGCCACGTGTAACGCTGCGATTGGCTCTTGGTTTGTTTATATATTTCCATCGTCTTCCTCGAGAAGCTTTTACGAATTCCAGAATTTCTGAGCAACCGAACCTTCGAGCAGTCAGACTTCCGAGCAGAATTTCAGAGCAGTTTTCGAGATTTCTTGCGACTTCCTGGTGATCTTCACACCGGTAATTTCGCTTACCCGAAACCTTTCCCTCTATTTTCTTTCTATTATGTCGAATTTATCCGACCATTCTGCGAACCTCCCCGCCGGAGATGGCGGTTTCACGGCGGAGGAGACCGGGGAGTTGGTGGTCTACTCCCCCCCGGCGACCGGGACGGCGCAGCCGCTCCGCGTTACCCCAATTTCTGCCGTCCGTGTGACGTCGGTGGCCGCGGCGACGGGATCGTCTCGCGGGGAATGTTCGGCCTTCCCCACGATCGAGATAATTGACCTCGGGTCAGGCCAATCCGACGCCGACGAGGGCGAGAAGAAGTCCGGCCCCGCCTCTCCCGTCGAATCTGACATAGACGCCGAACTAGTCGAAGAGACTCTTCGGGGCGACACTCGCGGACGAGAGCGGGTCCCCATGGGTCGTGAGGACACCGAGACCGACGCCGCGGTTGAGGCTGCCACCTCGGCTCCTCCCGGGTGTTGGTGCCGCCCTCCGCGGGTGTGGCCCTCCACCGCCTCGGCTACTGCTTGGACAACCCCCTCAGTGCTTACCGACCTCGACCTGGCCAAGCTGAGGGGCAAGGCGTGCTTTGGCGCCGGGGTGAGGATTTTCGCCCCTTACGCAGGCGAGCGTATACACTGCCCTCCGCCGGGTTGCATCGGCGTCTATCGGTCGAGCATCCTACCCGGCCTCAGATTTCCGTTGCCGGGGGCCTTGAATGACATCCTATGCGACCTCGGCATAGGCATAAGTCAGCTCGTGCCGACGGTTTTCGCTCGGCTCGTCGGCCTCATCGTTCTGTTTCGACGACAAGGGTGGACGGATCCGACGAGTGCCGACGTCGGGTCCTTGTTTGTTTTCAAGAAGTCCGGGAAGACCGGCAACTATTATAGCTCGGTCGCCCCGGGCGTAGACAAGTCGTTAATCCACAAAATCCCAGAATCTCTGCACGGCTATATGCCGGAGTGGTTCTGGGTCGGTGGCGAGTGGAGGACGCCCGACGCAGTCCGGCACCCATCCACTGAGTTCATTTCGGGCCCCTGTAAGTACCAATTCATTTCATTTCCTATCTTCTGATTTAATGTTTTTCCATGCTAACAGGTCGGTGTTTGCGTTTCAGTCCATAACCCTCGCGCCGAACCAAGTGACGAGTTGGTTACCAAGGTCGAAACTCTGTTAGGACTTGACGAGGGGAAGCGTATCTACAAGGACCTTGTTGCAGAGGAGAGCTTGGTCCTGCACAACCTCTGTCCCGAATATAACAGCAAGTCCTTTGAGCCCGGTATTTCTTCTTCCCTTTGCAGCAGTTCGCTATCTGTTTTCCTTTCTTTACTTATGCCAGGCCCCTTGTTTTCTTTTGGCAGTGTATTATCCTCTCTTGCGAGAGTGTGGATTTAGCTCGGTTAAGGAGGCCAGCAAGCACGCACGCGCCAACCCAAACCCACTAAAGGGGCGAAAGATGGCCAGCCGCATGGACTTTTTGACTAGGCAGTCGAAAAGAAAAACCTCGGCGTCGAGTTCGGTGGGGACCTCGGACCCTGCCCCGCCGAAGCCGACCTCTAAAGCCACGATTCCCCGGGAGGCCGCTATGCCCGCCAGCTCGGCCCTGACTATCCCTGCCCCCGTTCTCGCAGGCGGGAGAAGAAGCCGGTCCAGTGCCTCCGAGACCGGCGCCGGTCACGGCCGAGGTGCCGCCAGTCAGGGCGGGCCTGCTCGTCAGAGGAAGTGCCGGATCCTCGCGGAGGAGCCGGAGGAGCCCGAGGTGGGTGATGCCGGGGTACAGGACGATGTCCCGCCGTCCCCGAAGAAGAAGAAAGTCGCCGAGGTCCCGGGAGCCGCCACCGCGGATGAGAGGTCGGCCTTCGTCCATCAGGCCGGCTCTTCGTCTTACATACCGGTGAACCCGAGCCGCAAGGCCATCCTCTCCAAAAGTCTTGAGCGGTTCCCGGACCAATGGTTCATTGACTCGGCGTCGGCGGTTTCGCTCGACTTGCCTAACCCTTACCGCCTGCCAGGGGAGGTGATGTCCGCGGCGTAGGCCGTGATGGCCTCCTGGACCCCGACCGCGACGGCGTTGGCTATGCTGTCGCCGACGCAACTTATTCAGCATTCGGTGGCGTCCCTGGGCCGGACTATGGTCGAGCTGGTCCATGCCGCCGTGGCCATACAGAGGGAGGTCGACGCCCGCGACAGGGCCGAGGAGGATCTGGCCACCTCCAAGGGTCGGATCAGTGAGCTCAAGGACGAGGTCAGGAAGGTCTCGTCTCTGGAGAACGAGCTGGTCCTCCAGCGCGGCGCTGTCGCCGTGGCGGAGAGGCGGCTGCCAAGGCCGCCGAGGATCTAGCCCGAGAGAGGGCGGCGTGGGCCCAGCAGAGGGAGGAGATGGAGATGAGGCTGGCCACCGAGCTGTCAGAGAGCGAGAAGCGCCGCGCTGACGAGGTCCATGGGTTGGAAGAAAGGCATAAAGCCGACCTCGCCCACCTCGCCGAGCTGCACGCCGCCGAGATAGCCGCGCTCAAGAAGAAACATGAAGGGGAGGTCGCCGGGCTGGTGAGCTACGGAAACAGGCTGACCTCTCAGCTCACCCTTTTGAAGGAGGCCGCCAAGCAAATCGATGGCGAGCCCATTGCTCTCCCTCCTCCGGCAACCTTCGCCGAGGTCCAAGCTCAGTATTTTGAAGAGATGAGGGAGAGCATGGATATGGCGGTGGCCTTCAACCTCTACTGGCTATTCCAGAGGCTAGATGCCGGGGTGCTGTCCCTCGACGATTTCCGGGCCATTCTCGCCGAGAAGGCGGGCCGGCACGACCTGGATTTTGAAGGCCAGGTTTGCGAGGTCGACCCCGATGAAGCCGCGGTGGTTCGGAGGCTCAGGGGTTGGGACGACGACATTATAGTCGGCTTCGAGAAGTTCGGCGCCGTCCCTTCCCTGGAAACGTGGAAGCTGGCGCCGGGGGAGCTTCTGTCGGCGTACAAGCCGTTCGCCCCCGAGGTCGAGCCTGAGTCCCGGCCGAGACGCGGGTTTGTGCTATCGGTCATTGCCGAAATGGAGGAAGCGGAGAGGGCCGCGGCGGCGGCGAAGGCGGCGGAGAATGCCGGGGCGGGAGTCGGTACCTCGGGACCGAAGGAGGTGGATGCAGCCGATGTAACACCCCGCTTATCAGAGTAACTTTTTCGCAACCTTTTACTTCGATATCACTTTAACTTTTTCGAAATAATTGCAACTTACTCGGGATGCTACTAAATTCGTCTTCTTGAAAATCCGTTTATCTTTAAACTGTTGTCTAATACTTCTTTAGACTTATTAAAACAGATTTCCTTTAAACTTGCATTTAACATATTATCATCATATTTCTCATAAAAACTTGAAATCTAAAATTCATTAAAATGCAAGTTTAATAATTAATGTGCGTAGCAGAAATATTTGAAACGTGGTTAATTATACAAACTTTATAAATGTCCACATTAAAGCTTGTCTTCATTTTCTTCCACGATCCACACCACACGGCTCTTCTCACACCTCCTCGTTAACCTGTTACCTGAAACTAAAACTCATGGGGGTGAGTAACGAATATGGATAATCATAAACCGATATCTGATCGGTAACTTAAACTTAAACTTTCATTTCTCTGGCCGATGGTTAATCGGATACGTGTGCACACTCTGATGGATATTTCTCAGGCCCGTCTCGCCTCCATCAGAACTTAGGATATAATCTTTGAGACAAATTAATGCCTCCTCATCCCAAGCGTAATAAACCTTAAACTTCGGGATATAACTTTTGAGACAACTGATGGTCTCCTCATCCCATATCACATATCGTACTCAATGTGCTACCCATTCAGGGTCCCCACCTTTTCATCTTTGAAATCTTTTGTAACACGATAAGTGCTGTACTGGTACTGTATCTGCAAGTCAATTCAAATATAGACAAATATACTAAGTACTATGCTCGTATACTCAATAATTTCTTAGGATTATTAACTTATCCCATTCTTCTAATAATTCATTTAAACTTTCTTATTCTCAAGTTAAGATTATACTTAACTTCACTTTTTACTTTTTCTCAAGGTTAATTACTTAACCTTATAAAACATATCTTCTTAAACATCAATATGTTTCATAACATGCTATAACTCAAATGTGAAAAATACTATATTTCACATTATACTTGATTAAGTACTTAAACTTACTTTTTACCATCATCATCATCATCATGGTTTATAAACTCATCTTAACTTAATCTTTTACTCAATCAAGTACTTAATTAATCATACATCATACTTCTCAAACTTTAGATATTGACTTATTTTTCACTTAATTATCTTGAAAGTGAAAATAATCATATCATTCTTAACTTTCTCATCATGTTCTTAATATGTGAGATTTAAAACAATTTATATAAAATTGTATACTCAACATATTAACTAAAACTTTATCAAATTGTTCATCACTTATGAGAATTGTTCATAATAATCTCATTAATAATCATCTCTACTTATCACATTTGCTCATTAACTTTTCTCATGATATAATATAGCATACTTAATATAATCTTTACTAAATTGTATACTCCATATATGATATCAAAACTCCATCATATGACTCACCATTCATATGAAAATTACTCATTATTCATATGAAAATTACTCATCATTCATATGAAAATTACTCATGAACATCTCATTTTAACAACTTAACTTTATTATGACTATTCTTGCACATATATATACTTATCTTTACGTATATGCTTTCTTATCTTCATAACTTATTCATTTCTCATCTTTAACTTTTGAAACTTAACAGTCATAATCTCATCTTATCACTAAACATATGCTCAAAATTTCATAATCTTATCATGCATATTCATCAAGTTATGAAAACTTTAACTTTAATAGTGAACATAATCTTTATCTTGCATGTTCATCTTCATATATTCATAACTCAAGTTATACTTTACTAAATCTCTTAATTCTTGTTCTCATGTACTCCTCTTTTACATAAGAATCATTCATTTAAATCATATAATTCCAGTTTATTCATATATTTATCATCATCTTATCAAATTCAAGCATGTACATCATATAATTGATCTTGAATATATTTAACTCTTTATATTCATAGAATCAATTATAAACTTAACTTCTTTATCATGTTTATACATACTTATAAACATGTAAACTTAACATCAAAACATAAACTTAAACATTTACTTTAAGATAAGTGAGTTACCTCATCTTCTTGTCAAAGTAAAAACTTCATTCTTTACTTCATCTTCTTTACTTCTCCAAAGTTTCTCCCACTCATTCTCTCTTTCACTTTTATTTAACTTTGGAACTTTATTTTGGTGTGAAAAACTCTGAATTTTAGGCCTCTATTTATAGGCACAATTTGCAAGACATCATAATTGAGTGAAGAAATTAACAAAGTAAACAATACAAACTTGTAAAAATAAATATAAATAATAAATAGTATTCTTAACTTGTAAACTTCTCCAACCCATAGTCAATGCTTAGAAAGGCCCCTCTTCTGATCCTAATCTGATCTCAATGATTAAATTCGAGATTTAGTGAAAATTCTCCAATTTACGGAACCAAATTCTGACTTAAAATGAACAGTTACCGTAAAATCGAAAATTCTTACTATTTTCGAATTTCCTTCTTTTCTTTTGGCATTTTTCCTTTTTATGCTAAAACATTTTTCTTGTCTTGTAGTCTACTAAAAAAATAGAGAGAAAATAATTTAATTTATTTCTCGGAACTGAAATCGGACATAAATTCCGACTACAATCGAAAACCGAAAAAAAACAAAAATTCTAAAAATTTCATATTTCTCTCTAATAATTTAAATAGACTAAAATGTCTAAATAAATTTCTCACTTCTTTGAACATTTATAACTTAAATGTTCATGGATACTTAACCGAACTCGAGACCTAACTTGTCTCGACTCATTATTCTTTTTCTTTCTCATTCAAATCATAAATGGCCAAATTTACATTCATTTAGCTAAATAAAATGGAATGTTACTTGAACTTGAATAACTTATTTCACTTCAATAAACATTAATGTGTAATTAATCCTTATAACTTGATCAATACTCAAAACTAAGCTAGGCTCGAGAATCATTTGTTCGGTAATAATCTTAACTCGTAACCGAACATGCTTGGTTCCGTTCACGACTTATCTTGAATGAGTAATCAAAATATACTCGATTTTTATTATTTGTCATCTTATTATAATTAATCCCATCTTATAAATCCATTTATAAAAATAAACAGACTAGAATTAATTATTTAATGAACTAGCTCGATTAAATAAAAATTAACCGAGAATACTTTCAACTTGAACTTTTAAATGAATAACTTAATAACTGAGCTCGAAACTAGGAACGAGCATTATTAATAAAAGTAATTAGTTCAAACTTAGAACTAAAATAATTACTTTTATTAATTACTAAATGGGATATTACAATCTACCCCCCTTAAAACTATTTCCGCCCTCGGAAATACTGAATCTGAGATATATACATCATAACTCGTAATCTGAAAAACGAGTGTTAATATCAACTTCTCACTTTTCAGTGGCATTAAACTTTATATGTGGTGATCCCATTTCTACTAACGAGGAAATATCTTACTTACCCAGCTAGTGAACCTTATGGTCCATAACTTATCTCGGCTGATCCTCGTAGTTAAATCTTATTAAAATCATTGTGCAAAAGCACATACTTTGGATCACACACATAACTTCATAACTTAGCTACATAAAACTCTATGCACACTGAATAACTTTAGAGAATAATTGATATTAAATACTTATCTGAATACTTATACGATACATTGTATACGATTTACCCACAACCCGGGGCCCTTCGGGTGCGGAACATCTATATACATTGTACCTTAATATCGATGTCACTTGTAAACTTTAACAAGTCACATCTCCATTATATACTCATAATTTTCTATACTCAACTTGTTTCTCTTTTGAGAAATCTTATGCTCAATATCACTATTGATATTGTCTAACTTCAACTTCTCCGACTTAACTATAGTCGAGAATTTTGTTGAAATTACTGATCTGATATGGAATAACTTGACCATTCTCTTGGTCATCTCATAATTCCAACCTTATTGGTAAACTTATTTTCCTTCATTACTGCAACTGCATTAATAATATTGCAGCATCTCACTTATTGCCGACAACTATCATCTGATTGCTGACATCTCACATCTGATTGCAACGGCATTAAATGCATACTGACTGTAATACTATCTTCAGCTTATCACAACAATTTGCATTATTGTTGACATTTCACATCTTCTTTTTGCTGCATTAATTTCCTTCTGGTTGCGTATTCTATCATTCGGTATACTTTAATCATACCTCGCAACTTATCTCATACTCATCTCTTCTTTATAACCCCTTCGGTAATCCCTCCATCTTCCTCAACGATGGTCCGATTCACCAATGGATTTAGCACTGCTAAAAATCCGAAAATTCTATTCTTTTCTTCCTCTTAATATCATAAAGAGAATTTATCGAGCTCGAGTAGAAAGATTAAGAATACTCATGCTCAATAATATCCCAAATGATATAAGATGGTTGATCGAAGCAAAGGTCCGTGTATCTGGCGAATATCCCAATGCATACAAGTATCTGTCAGGTATGGGTAGAAGCACTTTTGCCAAGAAACGTAGAGCAAAAAGATTAGGTGGCTGCCATAAATGTGCCCGCAGGAACTGCGACACTCGCTGTACTTCTTTAGGCTTCCTGTCAAATAATCGAGAAGATAAAATTACTTTCATCAAGAATGGCTTGAGTAAGGAATCTCTGGATCAAGCTATTCAGCAGATTCTTGATACACATTCTAGTGGATATGTGCATCGAGAACTGATGTCTTTATGGCTTCTGTTCAAACATGAAGAAAAACTTCATAGTCTGGAAAATATCATTTCCACTGATCATGTTTGTCAACACTGTTCTTGATGTCACTGTTGTACTGTACATATTTCTTATCCTTTCCAACAGATAAGAGTCATTTAAGACTCAACTGCTTTCTTGTCGGAACTTTCTTCTTTAAAAGCAACTCTCTTTCTTCTTTAAAAGGCAATCTATCTTTTAGCCAAATATCTCTTCATAATAAATGGCTACTGCCGAATCTTCTCAAGGATCTAAACTTCTTCAACCTCTTAGAACTGTGTGCATCCTTGGTGGTTCCAAATTTGTAAATGTTCCTCACAACATATATGTTGTAAGCCAACTCGTAAAAGAGTTGGGCAAACATAACATCAACATATTTTATGGAGGAACTAGTATTTACTTCTTTAACAACCTCTTAATAGCTGCTAAATGCTTTGACATCCAGGTGAGAAGTATCCTTCCTTTTTATCTCACTTCATCAAAGGTCGTTAAAGATTCTGCTACTTTGATGATTACTCTTTCCATTTATGACAGTTTAATGTCCATGATATCTAATTGTGATGCTTTCATCATTCTTCCTGGTGGATATGGAACTTTAATGACTGCATTTACCCTTGCTACTTGGGCAGAAATGAAATTTCATACCAAACCTATTGGTTTGTTAAATTTCAATAACTATTTCCACCACTTGCTTGGATTTCTAGATGAAGGAGTGTATCAAACTTTTATATCTCCCTTTCAAAGAGAAATATTCAAGTCTGCAAACACATCATCTGAACTCATCCAGAAGCTTCAGAACAGCATCTCAACCGTTCAAGATTCTGTGGAAACTCCAGGATTCAAACGCAAGCGAGCATTTGATCCTTTAGATCTATCATTATAAACTACAGCCATGCTGGGTGGCAGAGTTATGGAGTCTTGTGCTCTTGAGACGCACCCTCCCTTTATGTACTATAACTTTGTACTTAGTTGAGAATTCCTTTATGCTTATCTGTAACTCTTTCTAAGATATTACTGTAATAGCTTCTTAGGAAGTTCTCAACAATGTGCTTGTATCTTTGCCTTGCTTTTTACTTTCCATACTATTGGAATTTCTATCAAGTAGATTGATTGTGTAAAATATTCTCTACTCGAATAAACTTAATTCACACATCAATACTACTTGCTTCTGGACTGAAATAACTTCTTGATTTAATCAAGATCTTAAACTTCTTAAACTTTACTCATTTGTGGTCTTGAAACTTTTGCCTTGCGGCATTCTAAAACCACTAATCATATAACTTGAACAGTATAACCATTAATAAATAGCTATACCAAACTTTAAGGAATTTGTAAATTTTCCGAAAACACCTAGCTTGTGCTAGAGTTCCGGTTAATCTTTTTCTTTTCTTACTTCTTCTCGCCATTTCTCATTTATGGCATTAAACTCATCATTTATACTTATCTCTCTTTGGGGACTAATAATTCTTCCAAAGAAACATATTAGTCTTTTATTAAAAAGACTATCTTTAACTTTTACATGTATATCTTTAACTTTTACATATCCAGATTAATCTTGCTTAACTTTAAAATTCTTCCGAGAACTTAAATACTTATCTCGGTATCTGGAATGTACTTCTGATATCTTTTAAGGTTCGATTTTCAAGTCTCCAGGTAATTCGGACTTAGTAACCCTTATTTCAGGTTTCCATAATTTCCCGGGCTTCATGACTATTATATGTCAATACCTTAATCTTTATTCTCATTCATTTCTAAAAAGTACTTCGTAGACTTATTCTTATTCTACAAGTACTAATAACTTATAACTTTATCTTGAACTTTACTTCTACTCATTTCATGATATCCGACTGATAGAATATCAAAATTTCTGATTTATAAAGATTGAACATTTTCTTGAAACTTTATCTCTTTCGTTTTAGTTTTCAAGCCTACAGGATCTAATCCGGCTTTTTGGTTCTTATTTCAAAACTCCATGATCTTTTCCCGTACTTGTTGGCTATTATATCCTGAAATACCGTCACTTCTTATTCATCATCAATCTTTATAATCATTTCTTAACTTGAACCTCATCGTCAATCTTTATATCATAACTTAAATCTCATTCTTAAATCTTTATGATCATATCATAACTTAAATCTTATTTTTACATCTTCAATCTTTATGATCATAACTTGAATCTTATTCTTATGGCTTAACTTGGAATGTTCAAGTTCATATTCTTGATCTAGTTAACTTGATAAACTAGATTTCCCTTTAATACTTGAACATATATACCAATTACTAGAGTTGGTACATCTGATTTCTTATCGAGCATAGACTTAGTAAATTTGAATATATTGAAAAACTTGTATAAAACTTTGTACAGCACTTACCTGGTAGTTGACGAGGTGTGAGCGTGGTGTGGTCGGGTTTTCTTGAAACTTCCTGTAAAACTTGAACTTCTCTGAAAACTTCTCTTTCAGAAACTTTAAACTTTTTAGTATGCAGAGCATTTAAACTGTTTAGCTCTGATACCACCTGTAACACCCCGCTTATCAGAGTAACTTTTTCGCAACCTTTTACTTCGATATCACTTTAACTTTTTCGAAATAATTGCAACTTACTCGGGATGCTACTAAACTCGTCTTCTTGAAAATCCGTTTATCTTTAAACTGTTGTCTAATACTTCTTTAGACTTATTAAAACAGATTTCCTTTAAACTTGCATTTAACATATTATCATCATATTTCTCATAAAAACTTGAAATCTAAAATTCATTAAAATGCAAGTTTAATAATTAATGTGCGTAGCAGAAATATTTGAAACGTGGTTAATTATACAAACTTTATAAATGTCCACATTAAAGCTTGTCTTCATTTTCTTCCACGATCCACACCACACGGCTCTTCTCACACCTCCTCGTTAACCTGTTACCTGAAACTAAAACTCATGGGGGTGAGTAACGAATATGGATAATCATAAACCGATATCTGATCGGTAACTTAAACTTAAACTTTCATTTCTCTGGCCGATGGTTAATCGGATACGTGTGCACACTCTGATGGATATTTCTCAGGCCCGTCTCGCCTCCATCAGAACTTAGGATATAATCTTTGAGACAAATTAATGCCTCCTCATCCCAAGCGTAATAAACCTTAAACTTCGGGATATAACTTTTGAGACAACTGATGGTCTCCTCATCCCATATCACATATCGTACTCAATGTGCTACCCATTCAGGGTCCCCACCTTTTCATCTTTGAAATCGTTTGTAACTCAATAAGTTCTGTACTGGTACTGTATCTGCAAGTTAAATCAAATATAGACAAATATACTAAGTACTATGCTCGTATACTCAATAAGTTCTTAGGATTATTAACTTATCCTATTCTTAAACTTGCTTATTCTCAAGTTTATACTTAACTTCACTTTTTACTTTTACTCAAGGTTAATTACTTAACCTTATAAATCATATCTTCTTAAACATCAATATGTTTCATAACATGTCATAACTCAAATGTGAAAAATAACTATATTTCACATTATACTTGATTAAGTACTTAAAACATGCTTTCTTTTACCAACATCATCAACATGATTTATAACTTATCTTAATTTAACTTGATCAAATACTTAATTCATCATACATCATATCTCCCAATTTTTTTTTTTTATATATTGGCTTATACTAAATTTTCACTTAATTAAATCAAAAGTGAAAATAATCTCAAGCCATAATCATATTTTACTCATAATATTTAATATGTCATACTTAATACAATTTTTATAAAATTGTATACTCAACATATTATACCAAAACATCATCAAATTACTCATCACTTATATGAGAATTATTCATGATCATCTCATTTTAACAACTTAAACATTTCATGAATATTCTTGCATATATACTTATCTTTACATATAAGCTTTCTTATATTCATAACTTATTCATTTCTCATCTTTAAATTATGAAACTTAACAGTCATAATCTCAACTTATATTTAGACATGTCATAAAAATTTCATAATTTTATCATGCATATATCTTGACTTATTCAAGTTTAAAGTTGCTGCTGAAAATAAGTACATAAAATTCAGCTTGCATGATAAACTTTTAAAATTCATATCTCAAGCTATACTATGCCAAATGACATAATTCTTTCACCTATATACTCAGCACTTACACAAGAAATATCCATAATAAGCTTAACATGCCAGGTTATGCATATCATGCTCAAATTCAAATCAAAACAGTACATATATAACATGTGATTGAGCTGGAAATAATATATCATTTTTCATGCTTAAAATTTCTTAAAAATTTAACATGTATGACATGTAAAATGCATAATTATACACTTAATCTCAACTACAACACATGATAAGAAGTTAGCATCTAACCTCCTTCAAGAATTTTGAATATGAAACTCCGGAAGTTGATCTCGACCTATCTTTAGCAAGATTACTCTCGGTTTTTCTTCCTCACTCTATAGCTAAGTCTTTGCTTATTTTGGTGTGAATTTCGAGTCTATGGTGATACTCCTTTATATAGGGTAGCAAAGGAGACAATATCACCTTCTTCACATCAACACTCCATCATAATAAACTCATTAGGGCCCTTGCCATTAATGTTTTCTAAAATTTTGCACAAATGTGATTAAGCTTTGATAATTACTTGTAAGGCATGATTTCTCTTGCATATATCAAGACAAAATCCTACATTTGACCAATCCTCCATTATGGCTCGAATTTAAACTTAAATGACTCATTTATTGCTTAAGAATACTAAAAAAAATGGTTATAAAAATAAATAAAGATAAAGAATAGAAATCATAACTTGTAAACTTCTCCAATCTATGGTCAATGCTTAGAAAGGGCCATCATGTGATCCTAATCTGATTTCCATAATAAAATTCGTGACTTAATGAAAAATTTCCAATTTACAGAACCGAATTCTGACTTAAAACGAACGGTTACCGAAAAATCGAAAATTCTTACTATTTTCGAATTTCCTTCTTTTCTTTTGGCATTTTTCCTTTTTATGCTGAAAAATTTTTCTTGTCTTGTAGTCTACTAAAAAAAAATAGAGAGAAAATAATTTAATTTATTTCTCAGAACTGAAATCAGACATAAATTCCGACTACAATTGAAAACCGAAAAAAAACGAAAATTCTAAAAATTTCATATTTCTCTCTAATAATTTAAATAGACTAAAATGTCTAAATAAATTTCTCACTTCTTTGAACATTTATAACTTAAATGTTCATGGATACTTAACCGAACTCGAGACCTAACTTGTCTCGACTCATTATTCTTTTTCTTTCTCATTCAAACTAGAAATGGCCAAATTTACATCCATTTAGTTAAATAAAATGGAATGTTACTTGAACTTGAACTTCATTTTAAATAACTTATTTCACTTCAATAAACATTAATGTGTAATTAATGCTTATAACTGGGCTCGAAACTAGGAACGAGCATTATTAATAAACGTAATTAGTTCAAACTTAGAACTAAAATAATTACTTTTATTAATTACTGAATGGGATATTACAGCCGAGGCAGGTGGGGAGGCCGCCGGTGCCGTTGGTTCGAAGGAGGCGGGTGCGGCCGCCGAGGTCGTCACCGAGGATCCCAACCTTGCCGCTTGATGGAGGCCTGCGTGCCTTGATTTTTGGCCGCCTGTGGTCTTGTCTTTTAAACACAATTATCTGATGTAATGAATATTTGAATTTCTTTTGAAAACTTGGTTTACGGATGTTTCCTATGTTTTGAACGAATTATTATGAATGAATGGGTGTTTATCTTCGATTTTTCCAAGTGTAGGCTTGGTGCCGTGTTGAATATCCATTTACTTACATGGCCGGGTCCGAGATCAGGCTCGGCGTTTTGAGTTTACTTACTGGGCCGAGCCCGGGATTGGGCTCAGTGCTTTTCGTTTACCTTGTATTTTTCATTCCTTACATTGGCACAGTGGCCTTACCGGGCTACTTTGCCGAGCCCGGCTCGTGCTGGCCGAGCCATCGTACTGGCCAGTCCTGCACATAATTATGTGGCTGCTTACCTAACCGGTCTCGTGTTCGGACTCGGAGGTATTATTGGCCTGACTGGGCTTCCTAGTTGAGCCCAGCTAGTGCCGACCAGGTCATCGTACTGATCCTGGCCGACGCTTCGTTCCTTACGTTAATTATGCCGCCTCAACTCAAACTAGACTTATTAAAGGCAAAAATGAGATGACAAAACAAGGAATAAAAAGCATACATCCCTACAAGCTTTACCCATTTTTACAAAGCAAAATTGCAAGAGTGAAAATACAATGTCATGCTAGGCCTATTGGTAAAATTTTTTCACAAAGGCCGAATTCCATGGGTATTGGTGGGGGGTGCCGTCCAGGTGTTCGAGACGGTAGGCCCCATGTGGGAGGACCTCGCTTATTTTGTAGGGCCCTTCCCATTTCGGTTTTAGCGGTCCGGGGTCAGGCCCCATTACCCTTTTCAGCACCAAGTCGCTGACCTGATAGGAGCGGGACTTGACTTGGGAATTGATGTATCTCTCGCTTCGCCTCTTGTATGCCGCGTTTCTGAGCTCGGCTTGTGACCGGTGCTCATCTATCAGGTCGAGACTTGCTCTCAACAACTCGGAATTGGACTCCTCTTCGAAGTTGGTTACTCGAAAGGTTGGGGCACCGAGCTCGACAGGTACCATTGCTTCGGTCCCGTATGCTAGGGAGAACGGCGTCTCTCCCGTAGATGACCTCGCCGTTGTGCGGTACGACCAGAGCACGTTCGGGAGTTCTTCCGGCCAGGTTCCTTTTGCGGCTTCAAGTCGGACCTTGAGTCCTTGTTTGATAATTTTGTTGACGGCTTCGACTTGGCCATTGGACTGGGGGTGGTAGGGTGTCGAGAAGAAATGTTTGATGTTATGTTCTTCGCAAAATGCCTCTAGCTTCTTTCCCTCGAACTGTCTCCCGTTGTCGGTGATTATGGAGTTCGGCACCCCGAAGCGGCATATGATTGACTTCCATAGGAAGTCGATCATTTCCTGTTCGGTGATAGAGGCGAGTGGCTCGGCTTCTGCCCATTTCGTGAAGTAGTCCACGGCGACGACCGCGTACTTTACTCCGCCTTTTCCGGTGGGTAGGGGGCCGATCAGATCGACGCCCCATTTGGCGAACGGCCACGGGCTAAATATCGACTTCAAGGGCTGCGAAGGTTGGACGATGTTCGGTGCAAACGTTTGGCATTTTGCGCATCTTCGAGCCATGTCCAAGGCGTCTTTCTTCAGGCTGGGCCAGTAATACCCTTGCCTGAGAACTTTGTGGGCGAGGGCGTAACCGCCGGAGTGGTTTCCGCATACACCTTCGTGAACTTCCTTTAGAACATACTCGGCGCTCTTCTCGTCTACGCATTTGAGCAAGGGTGCCGAGTATCCTCTCTTGAACAATTCGCCGGCCACGATCGTAAATCGAGCTGCCCGGGTACGGAGCTGTCTAGCCTCTTTTGGGTCAGACGGCAACGCACCGGTCTCAAGATACGACCGGATTGGGATCATCCAGTTCGGTTCTTCGTCTGCAATGGTCTGGTCGGCGCTCATTACGGAGGTGCCGAGCATGGAGGGTTGTTCCTTGTGAGCGACCTGCACGTAGTCGACACTCTCCACCCCGGCACTTGAGGCGAGACGGGTCAAGGCGTCGGCTTGTACGTTCTCCGTTCGCGGGATATGCTCTATTCGGGTCTGGAGTTTGGCTAATTTCTTCTTCACTAGTCCCAAATAGGGGACCAGTCTTGGCTCTTTGACCTCGAACTCTCCGGAAATTTGTTTGACCATCAACATGGAGTAGGAGTATATGACGAGATCGGTCAGGCTCATGGCTTCGGCTAGAGCGAGCCCGGATAGCAATGACTCGTATTCGGCCTCGTTGTTGGTTGCCGGGAAGAGGTATTGAATCGAATGACAGAATAGCCTTTTTTGAGGATCTACGAGGACGACCCCTCCGCCTGCTCGTCCGGCAGTGGAGGATCCGTCCACGTACATCACCCAAGGTTCTTCGCCCTTCGTTTCCTCGACTCCCGGCGTAAACTCGGCTATGAAGTCCGATAGTACCTGCCCCTTCATTGCTGTTCGGGGTCGGTACTGGATATCGTATTGTCCCAGTTCCACCGCCCATTTGACCATTCGGCCCGAGGTGTCGGGTCGGTGCAAGATTTGTCTCAGCGGGTAGGCCGTGAGGACGGTGATTGAGTACTCCAAGAAGTACGGTCTAAGCTTTCGGCCCGCAGTCACTAGGGCGAAGGCGAGTTTCTCCATTGGCGGGTACCTCAGCTCGGCATCGTGGAGGGCCTTGCTCACGTAGTATATCGGGAACTGGCCCGAGTCATCTTCTCTGATCAGGGCGGCACTTACGGCCACCTCAGATATCCCCAGGTATAAATATAGCATTTCACCCGGGCGGGGCTTTTGCATCGTGGGAGCCTGGCTAAGGGCTTCTTTGATTGCCTCCAGCGCCTTTTGGCAGGCCGGTGTCCACTCGAACTTGTGATTTTCCTTGATAGCATCGAAGAATGGTTTGCAGCGGTCGGTGGACTTCGAGATGAACCTGCTCAGGGCCGCGAGTTTGCCGGTCAGACTCTGCACTCCCTTGATCGACGTCGGCGGTCGAAGGTCTTGCACTGCTTTGATCTTCTCGGGGTTTGCGTCGATGCCGCGCTGGCTAACTATGTACCCTAAGAATTTTCCCGATCCGACACCGAAAGTACATTTTTTGGGATTTAACTTCATTGAATAATCACGCAAAATGGAAAATATTTTATTAAGATCGTTTACATGATTGGACGCGTACACGGACTTGACTAACATATCGTCTACATACACTTCCATACATTCACCTATCAAACTAGCAAACATTTTATTAACTAGACGTTGGTAGGTGGCCCCGGCATTCTTCAGCCCGAACGGCATCATGGTGTAGCAGTAGAGACCACGTGCCGAGTAGAAGGAGGTATGCTCCTCGTCGTCCGGATGCATGGGAATCTGATTGTAGCCGGAGTACGCGTCCATGAAGCTCATCAACTCGTGCCCTGATGTAGCGTCGACCATGTAGTCGATGTGAGGGAGGGGATAGCTGTCTTTGGGGCACGCCTTGTTTAAGTCGGAGAAATCAATGCACAGCCGCCATGCCCCGCTGCTCTTCTTCACGAGTACTGGGTTGGCCACCCAGGTCGGGTACCGGACTTCGCGTATGTACTTGTTATCTTTAAGCTTGGTCACCTCTTCTTCCAGGGCTTGCTGCCGGTCGGGGCCGAGCTTCCTCCGCTTTTGCACGATCGGCTTGACCGTGGGGTCGACCTGCAACCGGTGGCAGGCGACCCGTGGGTCGATGCCGACCATGTCTTCGTGGGTCCACACAAAGACGTCTGCGTTTTTTCAGAGAAATTCGGTCAGTTCGGCCTTCATAGGCCCCGGCAGCCTGCTCCCAATCCGGAGTTGTTTCTGGCAGGTCTCTTCATCGATGAATATGACCTCGACTTCGTCCATTGGCTCGGCCCTCTTCGTCCCCCGTTTTTCCTCGTATTGTGTCCGAGGGTCGAGCTCGTCCTCCTCCATGATCGGCCTTTTGCCAGCCCTTCTCCCCCTGTCCCCGTCGAGGTCGTCCTCGACTCTGTCCTCGACGGGGTCTGTCATCTCGGCATCTGGGGCCGAGCTGTCCGCCCCGGCGTTGGGCTCCATGGCTGTGGGGTCGGCACCCGATGAGGTCAAGGGGTGCGAACCTGTCTGGTTTCCCAGCATGCGGTTGCCCCCGTGACCGTCGTGTGTCGACTCGGTGTCTGCCACCCCGGCGTCCTCCTGTAGGTTTGCCACATTTATTTCGGTGCGCGGGATGGTCAGGATGCATTCCCGCGCCTCCCTTTGGTCTCCTCGGTGGATCCCCTCCCCAACGGGGGTTGGGAATTTGAGGGAATAATGGAAGATGGAGACGGCGGCCCTCAGTTTGTAGAGCGCCGTCCTGCCCAGTATGGCGTTGTATTCACTTGGGCAGTCCACGATTTTGAAGGTTTCCAAGATCGTCTTCGTGGGCTGCCCCCTTTCTCCGAACCGGACCGGTAGCGTGACCTGACCAACCGGGGCGATGGTCTGGCCGTTGAAGCCCTGGATCCGCTCCCGGCAAGGCTGCACCTCTTTTCTATCGATCCCCATCTTTTTTAAGGTCTCGTAGTAGAGGATGCTGGCGTAGGCCTCGGTGTCGACCATGATTCGGTGGATTTTTATCGCCATGATCGGCGCCGTGATCACCAGGGCGTCGGAGTGGGGATGGTTGAACAGGAAGGCATCTTCGTCGTTGAAGGTGATGCTGTTTGGAGTCGGCTCTGGCGCTGGTCTGCTGTGGGCATGCATTACCCTTTGCCCGGCGTGATAGACCTGTCGGGCGTAGGCCTTGGTTTGTCTCCGGGAGAGGAGGGACTCGCTCCGGCTTGTGTTGATGGGTGGGGCAGAAGGTCATGATCTCGTGGGGGCCGCCCTGCTGCGACTTTTTCCTTCGAGGATTCACATCGACGTCCTTTCTTCCTCTTCTCTCCGGAGTGGGTGAACCTCCGAAGTTGGGGATCGTCTATCAGTTTGAGCAGAGCCGAGATCAAGTTTCGGCACTGGTCGGTATTGTGCCCATGCGCCTTGTGGTAGGAGCAGTAGCGGGTCTTGTCCACCTTGTCCTTGTCGGTGAACATCGGTTTGGGGTCTGGTAACAACCCCTTGGCCTTGATTTCCTCGTAGACCGCCGCGGCCCCTACCGAGAAGACGCCTTGGTAGCTTTCCCTCAGCTCCTCGGCCCTTTGTCTCCGCTGAGCCCGGATCTCAGCGAACGACTTGCTCAGTTTCCCCGACTTTTCCTCCTTTGCCTTTGCCTTGGCCGGCGTTGGTGCCGGTGTGGCGTCGAACGTCGGGATGGATGAGGACTCCTCCGCCATGATATAGTCTTGAGCGCGAGTGAGGAATTCCTGATAGGTGGTCGGCTTATTTTGGCACAGGGACCACCTGAACAACGTCTTTGGTCTGAGACCACCCTGGGCCGTGATGAGCAGGGCGTCGGGGTGGCACCGCTCCATATTTTGGACCCGATCGTTGAACCGGGCGATGTAATCCTTTAGACTTTCATTCTCGCCCTGCACAATGTTGGAGATGGATTCTTTGGGGGTGAGGTTGACCTGCGATCCGATGAAGTGAGACCGGAACGCCGACCTGAGCTGGGCCCAGGTTGAAATGGAGCGGGGGTATAGGGAATGGTACCACCTCTGCGCCTTGGATCCCAGCGTCAGGGAGAACGTGCGGCAGCGCAGGGCGTCGGAGGCGCCGTGCAGGTCCATCCACGAAGTGTAGAGGCCGAGGTGCGAGTCGGGATCCGAGCTCCCGTCATAGAGGCCGAGCTGGGGTATTTGTATTCCCTTCGGGACGGCCTCCTGCAGGATATCGAGGGAGAGGGGTGAGGCGTTATCCACGATCCGAGGAGTCGGTCGCGTATGGGTTTGTTGATGAGCTGGGAGTGAAAATTCACTCCCGGTGGGCTGCCGACCTTCCAACTCGGCAATTCTGCGTTTGAGGGCCGCGACTTCCTCAGTGTCGTGGCCGATGGCTTTGCCCCGTTTGATCACCTCCCGGAGATCATGGTTGGCGTGGCTCTTGTCGCCCAAGCATTGGTGGACAGAGCGGCGAACGACCGGGAGGCTTCGCTCCGGCCGGCTCTCCCCTGTCTGCTCTGTGGGAGCCGGTCTGGTACTCTTGTCGCGACGGTTCTGAGCCTCGCGGTTCGGCGATTGGGCCGTGGTTTTGGATTTTGCTGGGTTTCTCTGTCCACCGGTCTCCTTTTCAGGAGTGTGGAGCAAAGTGTTACCGGGGTTCTCCGTGGGTATCACAGTGTTCCCCCCGGCGGTTTGACTGGCGAGGGCCTTGGCGAAGACCCCCTCGAGGGCCTTGAGGACGTCGGGATGCTGCAAAGCTGCAGCGAATGTAGGAACTGGGGGAACAGGGACTATGGGTCCCTGCTGAACGCGACGGGAGGTCTCCCCGCCATTGCGTCGGCGAGGCTGGGAGCCGGATTGCTGGGTGGAATCGTCATGTCCAGATGAAGGCATTTTGAGTTGCTTTTGAAAGTGAAAAAGTGGGAAAAAGATGAGCGTGGTGTGGAGTTTCACAAGATCGAAAAGTTGACACCAAATAACTTATGATGCCCTTCTTCTAGCGCCAAACTGTTGACGGGCGTTTCCGGTCAACGGTTAAAAAGTTAAATAAAATAAAGAAAGTAGGGAAAAGACAAAGAAATACGGTTTAACTGCGATTTTATTATATGATCACGAGGTCGGCCTTTCGTACGAGGTCGGCACTTGCGATATACTTCGAGGTTTCTTACAAGAATTCCTTACAGATCTTTTAGAGAGAGAAAAAGTGAGTACAAGTAGTTGGGATTCAACAACCCAAAATAAATGAAGTGGGCTGCTATTTATAGTTGCCTTAAATGTGACACTGTTCAGGCACTGTTCATCAGTCTTGTCGTACAGTGTTTCTTGCAGAGTAGTTCGGCGTCTCCCTGACAGAATTTAATGCGATTTGAGGTTTTCTTCATCATTGTCTGGCAGGCATTTAATGTTGGCAGGCTTTATGTCTTGGCTAGGGGAGGTAGGTCAACAGGATAGGATGTCCCATCCGTCAGCCAATGATTACCCTCCAAGTGGCCTTGTTATACCATTATCGAGATCGGCACCTTCATTGCAGGGACCCATCCTGAGACTCCAGACCGGCACCTTTTCTTTACCTGTTCCTCCATTCCCGGGAACCTATCTTTCAGCTCGTCGCTCCTCAGATCGGCGCCGGTACTTTATAGCCGCAAACGCCGGACTGACGGACGGACTCGTGGGATCGTCCTGGTCATAAAATATTCCGGTCCAGCTCGGCACTTTCTGAGCGGACCGGATCTCCGGTTCGGCTCTCGAACTCGGGTGTCAACAACATGTTCAATAATTTATGAAATTCTAAATTAATCCATGCCAGTGCAATAATTAATTACATGCATAATTTATTGACACAATTCTAAATTAATTCTATGCATTACATAATTAATTAACATGCATAATTAATCTAGCAATACTAAATTAATCTCATGCAAGAACATAATTAATTAACATGCATAAATAATAACTTAATGGCATAATAAATTTAAATAAATAAATAAATAAATCCACTATTATGGCCATTAAATATTGAGTCTCCTTAAACAAGGAAACTGTGACAGTTCTTTTCCCTGTTCAACTGGAACTCCTTTAAGCAGTAGAATCCTAGTTGATCTTGTACTGCTTGGACAAGAAGGCAAAACCTCTTCACCTCCTGCAGCCAACCGCCGACTGCCGCCTGGCTGCCACCTGGCCGCCGGCCGCCGCCGCCAGTGGTCGGAAAAACGCGCCGTTTTCTTTTTTTTTTTTATTTCCAGTTCGCCGGAAAAACGCCGATTTATTTTTTTTTTAATTCTTCGAGGCTCGTTGATCTCTTGTGATCTCCCGGTTATCAACACACGATCACAACACGAAAAATATAATTTACAAAATTACATAATTCGATCCTAGATCCAACGAATGGATGTACATGTTTTCTAAACAAATAATTAAATCTATCCGGTCAACCCCCGGGCGAATAATTATTACAAACATTCATCCATAAATTCCTCGACATGCCCGAGGCTTTAAAAACAAATTTAAAACCATACATCACATTCAACAACATTCATCAAACACATAATCGGCCATAATAGTGGATTAACTATTTTCCTGCAAAACCGAGTTATGCAAATATAATCCAATATATGGCTGCGTTTGAACACATCTTGTCAAATAAAGCCGTAAAAATTCAAACTTTGTACAAAACGAATTAACCAAGTGCTCTGATACCACTTGTTGGGATCTGTGAGGATCTCGTTATGTACAAATCACGAATTCAATAGCAAACGTAAACCTATGCGCAGCGGATCTAAAGGTTTGATGTAGAGAACTTACGGCTTAAAATTTATGTAGATCTGGTTGACCACGAACGGTTGACCGCAATTGATTGACCGCAAATCACGTCTTGGGTTGCGCGAACAAGATCAGATCAAAACTGGATCAAACGGATGCAAACAGATCAAAATGAAATTTTGCTGCCTGGCACCTTCCGGCGGCGCGTGGGGGCGCGTGCGGCGTCGGATTCCGACGACGTCGGCGGCGATGGAAAGCTCTCGTCGAGACGGTCGTCTGGGTATACTGTACGTCTCAATCGGACTTCCGGTTAGTTCTGTAGGTCATAATATATTTCGTCTCGTTTTACCTACAGATCTTCTCCTGTATTACTCAATACAGCCTTCTTCAACTTGTACCAGTGGAGCAACAAGAAGAAGATAAAGCTCGAATGAGATCTAGAGAGAGAGAGGCGTGTGAGGCATGTATCTCGTGTGAATGAGACTTCTATTCTCTTCTCATGAGCGTAATGATGTATATATAGAGCTACAGTAGGGATCCTAAGGAGATTAGAAAAAGGGCTCCTTAATTAATTAGACTAACTGTGGGCCAAAACCACTCCTCTAATTAATTAAATAATATTAATGGGCCACCAACATTATATTATTGCACTCCCTTTCCCTAGCCCAAATTACATTTGAGACTCCAATAATAATTACTCGATTTACCTCCCCACGTTTAAGATATAATGTCCATTAATTAATTCAATTACTGACAATCAAGAATTAATTAATTTATTATTATTTCACCGAAGCTAGCGCTCGTTCATCACATTCTTATTATGCCGGAATTTAATCCACCTGCAGGGTTTAGCATAACAATCCTTCATGAACTCACTCCGGGGACACCATCAAACTAACGCGCATGGTGACCGTAAATATCCTAACAGCACATCCTATATATAATAATATTACCCAACACAGTAGGAAGATTAATCCAGCGAACTGAACTTCACCCATGTGAATCAAAGTAATATATATTATATATATCTGCCCCTTTAATATCTTACGGGTTTAGAGAACGCAGTAATTAACCGAGGCCTAGTTCATTTACGACGATCAGTATAAAATGAACTTCTCCTCTCTGGGATCCTGTTCAATACATAAATGTACTAGTGCAACTAATCAGTCAAGACAAACTGTACAGTTGACACTACAACCGTTCGGATGGAGTGTTCATGTCCATCTAGGATTCTTGTTCGCAAGTGACTGATAGAGTGATCTTCGGTTCGCCCGATGACGACCCACCCTATCTAAGTGCAGAACAACAGAACGTAGAACTTGTTTAATCTAACATGATTCTCATTCATAAAGGGTAAATGTGTAATATCATACAAAGCCAAGCTTTCAGTATATAACACTAACAGATAATTGGTAAGAAAAAGACCTCCGACTGGCTGGATTCGGCTTAATCTTCAAGCTCCTCGCTGGAGCCTACTGAGCATCTGGGTCGGGATTATATCTTCGGTGAGGAGGCATATCTGTAAACGAGGTAACTTGAAGATTAAATAAAGATAATTCATCAAATAGAGTTCAACCAATAAAAAGGAGGATAAATTCCTAAGCCCCAGGATAATATAGTCAAGCAAGCAATTAATAGAATAATCACATTGTTGGGTTCTATTAGGAACGTCAACAACATGCACAATATTGAACTTATCGAAATAAATCCTAACGCAGAGGAATCTATAGTTAGGATTACGACATTACCTTTTAAAATTTTTTCCGACTCAGAGACATTTCTGATTTCCGTTGATGGAGATTGTCTGATTACCACAACCCAATAGGAAGATGGGTTTGGCCTTTTTCGATTATGATCGAGATATTGAAACACGAACGAATCACCGGATCCAACTTCTTGGGCTCCGGTCGGTTCATCTCGGTCGGGAGGTGCAGCAGTTCGGTCTTGGTCGCAGGTCGCGGACGGGCACTAATCGGGACCAGATGGTGCGCGTCGTGTCGCTGGGACGCGCAGACAGGCGGTGCGAAAGCTGGCTGGCGCGGGCTGCTCAGGCGCATGCGGGACAACTATCCTAGGCCTGGGCGGACTGGACGTGCGGCGTGTGTGGTCACACGGTTCGTGCACGGCACGTTTTCTATGCGCGCGAGGACTTCTGGTAGAGCACAAAATGACACGCGCTGGGATCTCGAACGTCGGGTCGCGCAGATCACGAGCAGGGACGGTGTGCCAGTGATGCGCGATGGTGCTGGGCGTCGCAATGCATCGTTGGGACCTTGCGAGTGGCTCGACTGCGTGTGGTTGCAGGCTGGTACTCGCGACTGCGTGTGGCTGGGCTTGAGTAGGGTTCTGGCGGCGATTTTCGAAGGCTCCTGGTGGCAGTGGACGACGAGTAGTGGCCGGAATATTTAGATCTTCAAGGTTTGAGATATATCACCTTTAGATCTTTTAATGGATTACCTAAACACCTACTTCAATTAATTTTGGTGGTGCGATTAATTGAATCTCCCGAACTCTCGAAGAAGACAATC
Organism: Striga asiatica; assembly: GCA_008636005.1. NCBI lineage: Eukaryota > Viridiplantae > Streptophyta > Magnoliopsida > Lamiales > Orobanchaceae > Striga > Striga asiatica. The sequence goes on along the minus strand of BKCP01000780.1, from coordinate 404,511 downwards.
TTTTTCTCTTAGGAAGAAGGAAAAATCGATCAACACAAGTATGTTCCAAGAGGTTGGGACATGGTGTATTTATAGGCTCCATTAGGGACCTTGATATGGGTGTTACCAGACCTTAAGGAGGTGCTAAATATGGGCTTATCCCATTAGGCAAAGGAATCCTAATTCTACTCCACTTGAATTAATCTAATTGAAAGATTTACCTCTCTATGTTTAAGATATAACGTCCGTCGATTAATTAAATTACTGACAAAATAATTAATCAACTTCTTATTCAACTTCTTACTCATTATAATTTGGAATTCTCTCGTTGAGAGTGGGCGATTATCTCTTTGGGATGGGGCGATTATCTCTTTGAGATCATTATTTCCTTGGGTGAGGGTTTTAGTTTCGAGTTTTCGTGTGTGTTGCTGTGAGTTTTCCCTGTCTTTCAGTTAGTGTGTGTAGGGTTTGTCGAGTTTGAGAGTAATGGAAGCTTGTTCGGGAGAAGGTTTAGGGGAGGAGGTCTTGGCGAAGATGCAGAATTTCTCATTGTCGGATAAAGAAGCTGGTGACATTGAAATCTGGGTAGATGATATCAAGTCAAGTGAAGAAGAGTGTGGCCGGAGTTTATTTGGGAAAGTTGTGGGGGACCGACGAGCTGGCCTACTGGGAATCAAACGAGCAATGGGTGCAATATGGAGAATTCAACAGACGTTGGAAGTGAAGGAACTCAGTGCCAATTTTTTCCAGTTCATATTCAGTTCTATCGAGGATAAGAGAAAGGTAGCAGTAGGTCATAACTGGTTATTTGAGAACCAGTATCTCATCCTTCAGGAGTGGATTCCAGGACTAACAAAGAACCATGTTTGTTTTGAAGAATTGAACATCTGGGTCCAGGTATATAATGTGCCGCTCAATTGGATGTGTACGGAGGTAGGAATGAAAATTGGTGGAGTATTTAAGAGTGTTAGAAATGTGACTATATGCAAAGCGGGTGGGGACCTGGGAAGTTACCTCAAACTACTGGTAATCCTTAATTTAAAAGAACCGGTGCCTAGATGTACCAATGTGAAGCTTGGAGATCAAAGGGTGAGAGTTGTTTTCAAGTATGAAAAGTTGGTAAACTTGTGCTACTACTGCGGTAGAATAGGCCATTTGGATAGAACATGTCAAGGGAGGCTGCAAGATATTGAAAACAATAGCATCGCAGAAGGGCAATATGGGGAATGGATCAAAGCAAATGACCTACCAGGTGGGGGGAGGAACAGTTTCTCTGGGAGCTCAGGGGCAAGAACTAGTGGACCACAGCAGAACTCAAAATTTGGGTCGAATGTGGAGGCTAGCACCCAACCTAATGTGCAGAGGCCACAAATGGAGACTGAGGAAGGGAGAGGAGGGGAGATACATGAGATATTGGAGGAGGAGAAGGAGGTAGACCAAGATAAGGGTGGTGAAGAGATGCAGTTGTGCCTTGCTGTTATTGAAGAAGAGCCAGAACAAGAGGATCAAACCAGTGTGGTAAGGGTGAGTTCTACAAGAAATGTTTTGGCTATGAAGGAAGCAGAATATACTCAAAGAGAGGAACAAGGTAATACTCAAATGAGTAGTGATCAGAGGGAAGTCAGGACTAATAAAGGAGCCACTTGGAGGAGAAAGATAGCTACCTCAGGCAGGTTGAAGAGGCACTGCGAGGAAGATAAAGCCAAAGATGATACTCAGTCACAGAAGAGACTTAGAGATGTCAGTGGGAAGGGGAAGGAGGTCATGGAGGATGCTGATGAATTGTCTAAATGCAAAAAACAAAAAGTGGAAAAATGCCAGGATAAGAAAGAGGTGGAGAAGGCCAGCCTTGAGTGGCCCCAATGTGACCAATGAGGGCTATGGTGTGGAACTATAGAGGGCTGGGTGGGCCCTGTACAGTTTCCCAGATCAAGGATTCAAGAAGAATCCACCACCCTAATATTATATTCCTATCTGTAACTAAGAAATCTGCTAAGTTTACAAGAACAGTGTGTAGGAAGTTGGGCTTTGAGAATAGATGGCAGCTAGTGGAGCCTGCAGGGACAAGAGGTGGGTTATTGGTAATGTGGGATGTGAACACTGAAGTGAGGATTGTGATTGGAAATGAGTTCTGCTATCAAGTAGAGTTGAAGGGGCCTGGTATAACTGGTTGGATTTGGTTAATTTTTGTCTATCTGAGCACTGATAGAGGCAGTAGAATGAATCAGTGGGATTTCTTAGAGGAGAGGCAGTCTTCATGGGGAAATGTATGGGCCATGGCTGGGGACTGGAATGACCTAATTAGCAATGAGGAGAAGAGAGAGGGAAGAAGAAGGTCAGAAGCTAGCTTTAGGGGTTTCAGGGATTTCATTATGAGAATGGGGATGCAAGAGGCTGAGCAGAAAGGGGCTTTTTTCACTTGGGGAAATAATAGAGATGCTGAGGGTTATGTTGAGGAAAGGTTGGACAAAGTTTTTACATCATTGGAATGGTCTAGTAGATTTCCTCAGATGGAAGTATCAAATTTCTTCAGATGTGCATCAGATCATAATGTTTTGCTGTTGAATACTGATAAGGCAACAGTTTTTCATAAAAAAAGGTTCTTATTTGACAGTAGCTGGGCTAAGATGGAAGGAGTAAACCAAGCTGTTGAAAGAGGGTGGTCTACTCAGATGGATGGCACACCTATGTACCAGGTACATCAGAAGGTGAAGGCAACAAGAATGGCTTTGATGGAATGGAGGAAACCACTGAGAAGGAATTCTGAGGAAACAATTCGAAGACTAACTTTGCAGATGGAGGGGATGAGAGGGGAGGGGGGTAATCGAAACTGGGAGGAATGGGATATTACCAAAGCTGAACTAGATAAAGCTTTCAAAGAGAAGGAGAGTTTTTGGAGGATGAAATCGAGAGTAATGTGGATGAAAGCTGGAGACTGCAACTCAAAATTTTTCCATGCTACTGTGGCCCAGAGAAGAAGGAGAAATACTATCAATTGCTTAATTACTCAGACAGGGGAAAGGTGTGAGGGTGAAGAGGCTCTGGTCAATCATATCACAGACTTCTATTCTGATCTTTTTCACTCTGAGGGTTCTCAGGAGGGGAATTACTGTCTGCAACATATCACTCAATCCATCTCTGATGATATGAATTCTTTGCTCATCAGGCCCATTGAGGATGAAGAGATCAAGGGAGTAGTTTTCAGCCTATCCCCTGACAAAGCACCGGGTGAAGATGGTATGAATGCATCTTTCTTTCAACATTTTTGGCACTTGATTTCTAAAGATGTGTGTAATGCCATTAAGTCTTTTTTTTCCTCTGGAGTGTTACTGAAAAACTGGAACCATACAATTGTAACATTGATTCTTAAATGTCTGTACCCAGAGAGTTTAGCTAATTATAGACCTATTAGTTTGTGTGGCACTTTATACAAAATCATTGCTAAGCTTCTGGCCAATAGATTGAAAGAGTGTCTGAATGAGTGTATTAGCCCTGAGCAAAATGCTTTTATTCCTGGGAGACTACTGCTGGATAATGTGATAATAGCTCATGAAGTTTTTCATTTTCTTAACCGGCATAGATCTGGCCCTAATATGTTTCTTGCTTTGAAATTGGATATGGAGAAAACATATGATAGAGTGGAATGGGATAGCATCAGAAGAATTATGTTTAAAATGGGTTTCAATACTCTGTTTATCAAGTGGATTTTTGTCTGCTTATCTTCATCCTCTTTTTCCTTTAATGTGAATGGAAGTATCTGTGGGTTTGTAACACCAACCAGAGGGATTAGACAAGGGGACCCTCTCTCCCCCTATCTATTCCTGTTGGTCTCTGAGGTCTTTTCTGCTCTCATTAATCAGAAAGTTAGAGATGGGGTTTTCAGTGGGGTTAAAGTGTCTAAGCATGGGCCTATGATAACACACCTATTATTTGCTGATGATGCTTTGGTGTTTTGTAAAGCTGATGTGTGGCATGTTCAATCTATCCTGGAAGTCTTGCAGAAATATAAGAGTTTTACTGGGCAAAAAGTCAATCTGCAAAAATCTTCATTATTCTTGAGCAAAAATTGCACTGAGTCTGTGAAAACAAGTTTGTGTTCTATTCTCAGAGGTGTTGTGGTTAAGAGATCATCTAAGTACCTGGGTTTGCCTTTGGGGATAGCTGCTTCTAAGAAGGATACCTTTCAATTTGTTATTGATGCTGTGAGTAACAGAATTGGGAGTTGGACTAATAAATTTTTATCTGTGGCTGGCAGAGAAGTCTTGATCAAGGCTGTCTTAAATGCCCTTCCAATTTTTGTTATGTCTTGCTTTATGTTACCAGGTGGGGTATGCAAAGAGATTAGCAAGTTGATAGCCAAATTCTGGTGGAGCAAAGGGGGTGTGCAAAACCCGGGTATGCACTGGAAGGCTTGGGAAAATTTGGCTTTACCAAAAGAGGCTGGAGGGCTTGGTTTTCAAGACATATTTATTATGAACAAGGCACTTATTCTGAAGCAGATATGGAGGATTTGCTCTCAAAAGAAGCTGCTGGTGAGTCAAGTTCTTAAACATAAATATTTTCACTCCACTTCTATTTTTTAGGCTAAAACAACACAAGGTGCCTCTTGGTTATGGAACACTTGGGCTAGACTTATACCTTTGTTGCAGAAGAATGTTAAGGTACTAATCAGGAATGGAGTCAATACAAGCATTGCTGACTACAATTGGGTTCCTGGATTGAATGGGGGTAAGCCTGCTCTAAAGGTCAATATTGATTCCTCTCTGTTTACTGTGAATGATCTTCTATGCAATGGTGGGTTATGCTGGGATGAGAACCTTGTCAAAATTCTGTTTCATGATCGAGATGCTACTGAAATCTTGAATATCAGAGGGCTGAACCCCAGTGGTGAGGATTTATGGTTATGTAATTTCTCTGTGAAGGGGCAGTTTTCAGTTCATGCTGCCTATGTTTCTATGCTTAAGGAGAAGATTTGTGTGTTTTCTGAACCAGAAAGTAGCAAGATGGCTGTGGAAAACTGTAGGGCTAGAAATAGATGTTGGAAATTGAAAATTCAGCCTAAGGTCAAGCACTTTATATGGAGATGTTTTAATAATATCCTACCTGTTAAAGGGAACCTGCAGAGGAGGGGCTTGGATATCAACTCAGTTTGCACTTTGTGTGGGGAAGGGACTGAATCTCAGGAGCATATGCTGTTTCAGTGTACTAGAGCTAAACTAATTTGGAGATTAGCACCTGTGAGGTGGAACAAAATGCCAGATGAGAACCTCCCTTTCAAAGATTGGTGGTGGTGGCTTAGCTCTATAAGTGTGGATGATGTGTCTGAAGATCGTATACAATTGACCACATACATCTTATGGTGGTTATGGCGGGCGCACAATCTCCGGATTTTTTAGCAGACTTGGCAACCAGAGAGGGAGATTCTTAAAGCAGCAGCTCGAGACTGGTTGGATTTCAATGGGGAGGCAATGGAAAACTGAGCAGAAGTTGAAGAGATTTGCCTAGGTCTAGTGTCAGTGGGTTTGTCTTCTTAACTTGCTGTTCTCATTTATGTTGTTTTCCATGCTTTTGAGTTTCTGTAAGCTGTGCAACAGGTTGTGTTTGTGTTGTGGGGCTGTATGTGATCTTGAGTTTCTGTGTTGGCCTTAGGTCTTAGTATTGCGCCAGGTAGTGTGCTATGTGTTTTTATTTTGGGTAATGTGGGTTGGTCGGTTTAGGCATCACTTGTTCGTGTATGTCCTCTCAGTTGTATGACTCGGTTTTTTGGCCGCTTTGTACCTATTATTCTGTTGGAATGAGATATAGTTTCTGTCGTTTGAAAAAAAAAAAACTTCTTATTCATTAGTACCACTCAGATCATTAATCATTATGTTGGATAATCATTTAGCTGCAGGGTTTAACATAATATTCCTTCCTGAGCTCATTTCGGGGACGTCATCAACCCAGCGCACTGGCACATAGTGACCGTAAATTATTTATAACAGCACACCATATAAACATCCTCATTTACCAAAATACCGAGTATGTCATCCTAACATAATAGGAATCGCCCTTGGTAAATCAAATAAATAAGTAATGAATATACATGCCCGTTTCATATTATCTTACAGCTGTAGAGAACGCATCAATAACCGAAGGTCTAGATTACAACAACGATCAGTGGGTCTCATAGTCTTATCCTTCCGCGGTCCTGTTCAATACTTTTCATAAGTACTAGTGTAATTCTCCAGTCAGAGATAAACTGAATCAAGAATACACTACAGTCTTTTTCCAAGAGGGGTCTCATTGCGTGTCTAGACTATGAACAAATAGTTTAGTCTTACAAGGAAACGATAGGTGATCTTTCTGTTCGAGACACCACGAACCACACTATCTCAATGTAAGAGAAGGAGTACGATTGCATAAATAAATAAACAGCAAGCATATGTACTTTGACTAAAACATGATTGCCAGATCAAAACGGAATTGTTCATATCTGAAAGCCAAGCTTTAACAACATATCTAACAATCTCCCACTTATACTTAATAAGCTTATGGCTATCACTAACCACAATTTTCTTTCAATCTAATTCTCAAAGACTAGTTTACTATGTCGCCTTAACATCTGACTCCCATTCCTTCCACATGTCTTGAAAAGACTTTCGTCGGTAGGCTCTTCGTAAAAGGATCTGCTAGGTTGTCCTCTGACTGTATCTTGGCAACAACGACTTCTCCTCGTCCAACGATTTCTCGTATCTGGTGGTACTTGCGCTCTATGTGTTTACTCGCTTTATGAGTTCGTGGCTCCTTCGAATTTGCTACTGCTCCATTGTTATCACAGAACATTGTAATTGCAGCGGGCAAACTCTACACCACGTCAAGGTCGAGGAGAAAATTCCCGAGCCAAACAACTTCTTTCGCTACCTCTGAGGCTGCTACAAACTCAGCTTCCATGGTTGAGTCTGCTATGCATTTCTGCTTGAAATTCCTCCATACAATGGCTCCTTCTCCTAAAGTAAACACAAACCCTGAGGTTGACTTGCTTTCGTCCCGGTCTATTTGGAAGTTAGAATCGGTGTAACCCAACAGAAGTAATTCATCTGCCTGGAAAACCAACATGTACTCCTTAGTCCTACGTAAGTACTTGAGTATATGTTTTACCGCAGACCAATGTTTCGGTCCTGGATTACTCTGATATCTAGCCACCATGCCTACAGCATAACAGATATCAGGTCGCATACACAACATCACATAAATGAGGCTTCCTACAGGTGATACATAAGGAATTGGCTTCATGTCCTCTATCTCTTGAGGCGTCTTCGGGGACATTTTCTTAGATAGAGGGATTCCATGTCGAAAGGGCAAATCCCTTTTCTTTGAATCATGCATGTTGAATCACTTTAGGACAGTATCTATGTATGTGGATTGGGATAGGCACAACTTTCTCTTCTCTCGATCCCGAATGACCTTGATTCCGAGAACATGACCTACTTCTCCCAAATCCTTCATATCAAACTGCTTGGATTACCATACATTTACGTTCGATAACATTTTCACACTGTTTCCCATGAGAAGAATGTCATCTACGTATAGCACAAGGAACACCACCATGTTTCCATCACTTTTCTTGTACACACAGTGCTCATCCAGACATTGGGTAAATCCATATGATTGGACAACCTCATCAAAACGGATGTTCCAAGACCTCGAAGCCTACTTCAGTCCATAAATGGACCTCTTCAGCTTACAGACCAGATGCTCTTGTCCCTTTGCAATGACCCCTTCTAGTTGTTGCATATAGATATCCTCATCCAAATTCCCGTTAAGAAAAGCGGTCTTAACATCCATTTTCCAAACCTCATAATCCATATGAGCGGCTACAGCCAAAAGAATCCTGATGATTTTAGCATAGCTACCGACTAAAAAGTTTCCTCATAATCGATCCCTTCTTTCTGAGTATACCCTTTCGCAACAAGCCTAGCCTTGAAGGTCTCAAACTTCCCATCTGCTCCTCTCTTTCTCTTATAGACCCACTTGCATCCAATGGCGTGTATGCCACTGGGTGGTTCTAAAAGTTCCCAGACTTGATTGGAATCCATAGATTCCATCTCAGATTTCATCGCTCTTTGCCAAGACTCTGTGTCCCGATCTTGGAGTGCCTCATCGTATGTCCATGGGATGATTTCAAGAACATCTGGGACGACCTTAGAAGACTCTCCCAGACCCATGAATCCTTTGGGCTGCCGGACAACCCTCCCACTACAACGAGGTACTACCTGCTCAGGTGCATCATCAGTGATACGTGTTGCAGTACTTTGTGGTGTAACATCAGGTGCACTCAGTATTGAATTACTCACTCCCTTCATTTCCTTGAGAACATGTCTACTACTGGCTTATGATCTAAAGCATAGTCTTCCTCCAAGAACCTTGCATTCGTGCTAACGATTACTTTCTGGTCCTCGGGACTATAAAATAGACCACCTTTCGTTTCCTTAGAATATCCCACAAACAGCCTTACTTCCGATCTAGGTTCTAACTTATCAGTATCGGTCCTCAGCACGTGTGCTGGATTACCCCAAATTCTAAGATGTCTTAGACTAGGCTTGTACCCAGACCACAACTCCAATGGTGTAGATGATACTGATTTAGAAGGTACTCTATTCAGAATGTATACTGTTGTTTCTAGGGCACATCCCCAAAACGAATCTGGTAATGTACTATAACTCATCATTGCCCTAACTATTTCCATAAGAGTCCTATTCCTTCGCTCTGCCACGCCGTTCTGCTGCTGCGTGCTCGACGCAGTTAGCTGGGAAGTAATCCCATTATCCGTCAGGTAGTTCCTAAATTCATTTGAGAGATATTCGCCACCACGATCTGATCGTAGTGACTTGATGATTTTTTCTAACTGCTTCTCCACAACTGCCTTGTACTCTAAGAATTTCTCAAAGAATTCAGACTTGCGGTGCAATAGGAAAATATACCCATATCTCGAGTAGTCATCGATAAACGTAACAAAGTACTCGAAACCACCTCTCGCTTGAACAGTCATAGGACCACATAGATCGGAATGAACTATCCCTATAAAATCTTCAACTTTATTCCCCTTTGATTTAAAAACCGTCTTAGTCATTTCTCCTTCCAGACAAGACTCACAAGTTGGAAAAGCCTCGAGTTCTAACGACCCCAAGGGCCCGTCTGCTACCAACCTTTCAATCCTCCTAAGGTTTATATGACCAAGTCTTAGATGCCAAAGATATGTTTCGTTCATTTTCGAAGGTTCCTTTCTCTTATTTAGATTAAATGATGAATTAAGTAATTGTTTCTATTGCAGTGAAGATAACTTTGGTTCTAGAATATATAAATTGTCTTCTAATGAACCTGAACATATGAACTTCTTGCCAAAACGAATAACAACTTTATTATCAAAAATAGAAAAAAACCGTTCATAAACAACTTAGAAACTAAAATCAAATTCATTCTAAAACTAGAAAAATAAAGACAATCATTAAAAACCAAAGTTCTATCTAAACCAAAATCTAAATGGACGTCTCCAACTGCAACTGTTGACGCTCTACTAGCATCGCCCATGTAGATGGTAACTTCTCCTTCCTTAAGCCGTTTAGTTTCTTGGAACCCCTGTAGAGAGTTTCAGACATGATCAGTGGCTCCTATATCTACACACCAGGTTCTGGTAAATAGCACCGCTGAACATGTTTCAACGACTCATGAAAAATATGTACCTTTTATCGCCCTTCTTGAGGAGAGAGCAGTCGGCCTTCCAGTGTCCCTTCGACTTCTTTGCTGCTTGCTGAGGTCGCGCATCATGATCGTCTTGCCCTTTCATGCGGACTTCTCCCTCTTCTTACCCTTAGGAGGCCTAGAAGAGGAACCCTCACCCCGTTGGGCAACCATCGCTTGGGATTTGTGACGAAACAGGCCCTCTGCCAACAGAAGTTCAGCAACAAGTTCCGGAAGAGTCATCAACATCTTATTCATGTTATAATTCAACCGAAATTGTTCGAAGCTCTTCAGCAAAGACTGGAGCACTATATCGACCTGAGTTTCCCCGTCAATAAAAGCCACAAGAACCTCCATTTGCAAGAACATGTTCCCTCACGAGAGTGCCTTCATGCATGGTCATATTCATCAGAACCCTCATAGTTTCTTGTCAGGCAGCCCGCGACTGATGGCCAAATAACTCGATGAGATTGAGGAGCATTTCTACTGCAGTGTCCATAGACTGATGTTGATGTTGAAGTACATTTGACAAAGATGCCAAGATGTAACACTTCGCCATCTCGTCAGCCTTTTTCCACCTAGCATACGCCTGTTTATCTTGGTCTGGCACATTGTCAGCAGGCACATCCGGACAAGCCTCAACAGTAGCAAATTTGTACCCTTCAGCAGTTAACACTATATCTAAGTTCCTTTTCCATCAAACAATACTTAATTAATAGTCAGTTCAACTTTTGGCCAGCGCAAAAATAAAAACAACCTTTTCCTTTGAGAATATCGTAATTATTTACATTTTAAGTGTAACCCATTAATTGGTACTAAGTTTACTACCAAAATTATACGTCCACCTTTGGGTGACCCATACGCTTTTGAAATAGCTCGCTACTACCATCCCAAAGGAGATTTGTCCTTGTGAACTGTGAAATAAAACGTCCTTTAGGCTCGATTTAAATCACTTCACTGACAAACCTATAATGGAGGCCTCATATGGAATTTATTTCAACCCGTTAGACACTTAATATAATTTTTATTTTAAGGGATTTTCGTAGTCATGCTTCTAATAATTTAACTTGCACATAGAGCAATTAAATCACATAAGAACATGTATGATTAATAGGCAATAATAAACTAGGAACTATAATCCAACTATCATGGCCATTAATCAATCTCCAATATTACGGAGAAACACAGTTCTGTCCTTTGTTGAACGTGCCTTCCGTTTCAGGAATTGGAACTCCCCTTTCGTAGTGACTCTCACTCTTCACTCTGAATAGGTCGTCTCCGGGAAAGGCGCCATTGGATCATCACCATGGCACCTGTCTGTGTATTTATCACCTCGCCTCGTCGAGATTGGTCCACATCCACCGGATCAATAATGAATAATATAAAACAACAATTACATAATTCATCCTATGACCTGCGCAGGAGTCGTACATGAGTTTTCTATGAAAGCAGTAAACTATGCGATGTCCCACCACACGAATAATTTGTAACAAGCATTCACCAAGACAAAAACTCCCCGACATGTCCGAGGCTTATAAAACACCATACATTCATACATTAATTAAAACATACATACGGGCCATAATAGTCGGATTCGAAATCACCTACAAACAATTTGCAATTTCTAATCTACTATGTCGCTGCGTCCGTACACAATTAATTCATATACACAAGCAAGTCCTAATTCAAACTGTGCACAAAGTTAAATTAATCTGGGCTCTGATACCAGTTGTTGGGTTCTATTAGGAACGTCAACGACATGCATAGTATTGAACTTATCGAAATAAATCCTAACGCAACGGAATCTATACTTAGGATTAGGACATGACATTTTAAAATTTTTGCCGACTCAGACACATTTTTAATTTTCGTTGATGGAGATCGTCTGATTACCACAACTCAATAGGCGGATGGGTTTGGCCTTTCCCGAATCTGATCAAGTTGCTGAAACACGAACGGATCACCGGATCGAACTTCTTGGGATCGGGTCGGTTCGTCTCGGTCGGAAGGTGCAACGCTTCGATCTTGGTCGCGGGTCGCGGACGGGTGTTGATCAGGACTAGATAGTGCGCGTCGTGTGGCTGGGACCTGCGGACAGGCGGTACGAACGCTGGCTGGCGCGGGTTGCTCGGACGTGTGCGGGACAGCGATTCTAGGCCTGCGCGGCGTGTGTGGTCACATGGTTCGTGCACGGCATGTTTTCTGTGTGCGCGAGGACTCCTGTTCGAGCACGAAAATGACGCGCGCTGAGACTCGAACGTCGGGTCGCGCAGATCACGAGCAGGGACGGTGTGCCGGTGATGTGCGGTGGTACTGAGTGTCGCGTTGCGTCGCTGGGACCTTGCGAGTGGCTCGACAACGTGCGGTTACGGGTTGGTACTCGCAGTTGCATGCGGCTGGGCTTGTGCAGGGTTCCAGCGACAATACACGGCAGGCGGCGATTTCTGGCGGCTCCTTGCGGTGGCAGACGGCGGCGGTTGGCGGCGAGTAGTGACCAGAATATTTAGATCTTCAAGGTTTGAGATATATCACCTTTAGATCTTCTAATGGATTACCTAAACACCTACTTCAATTAATCTTGGTGGTGCGATTAATTGAATCTCCCGAACTCTCGAAGAAGACAATCTTTCTCTCTTAGGAAGAAGGAACAATCGATCAACACAAGTATGTTCTAAAAGGTTTGGACATGGTGTATTTATAGGCTCCATTAGGGACATCCTAATATAGACTTATCCCATTAGGCAAAGGAATCCTAATTCTACTGCACTTGATTAATAAATATTAATCTAATTGACCGATTTACCTCACTATGTTTATGATATAATGTTCGTCGATTAATTAAATTACAGACAAAATAATTAATCAACTTATTATTCGTTTTCGAAATTAGTACCACTCAGATCATTAATCATTATGTCGGATAATCATCCACCTGCAGGGTTTAACATAATATTCATTTCTGAACTCATTTTGGAGATGTCATCAACCCAGCACACTGGCACATAGTGACCGTAAATAATTTATAACAGCACGCCATATAAACATCCTCATTACCAAAGTACCGAGTATGTCATTCTAACAGAATAGGAATCACCTTTGGTAAATCAAATAAATAAGTAATGAATATACATGCCCGTTTTATATTATCTTACAGTTTTAGAGAATGCATCCATAACCGAAGGTCTAGATTACAACAACGATCAGTGAGTCTCATAATCTATCCTTCCGATGTCCTGTTCAATACTTATCATAAGTACTAGTGTAATTCTCCAGTCAAAGATAAACTGAATCAAGAATACACTACAGTCTTTATCCAAGAGGGGTCTCACTGTCTGTCTAGACTATGAACAAATAGTTTAGTCTTACAAGGAACCGATAGGTGTGTTGGGATCTGCGAGGATCTCGTTATGTACAAGTTACGAATTCAATAGCAAACGTAAATACACCCTCAATCGGACCTCCGGTTAGTTCTATACGATAAAATATATTTCATCTCGGTTTACCTACAGATCTTCTATTGTATTACTCAATACACCCTTCTTCAACTTGTATCAGTGGAGCAACAAGAAGAAGATAAAGTTCGAATGAGATCTAGAGAGAGAGAGGCGTGGGGTGTGTGTTTGTATTATGACAGATGTCTTCTCTTCTCATGAGCTTAATGATGTATATATAAAGCTATAGTAGGGACCCCTAGGAGATTATAAATAGGGTTTCTTAATTAACTAGACTAACTGTGGGCCAAGCCCACTCTTCTAATTAATAGCATTATATTATTGCACTCACTTTTCCTAGCCCAAATTACATTTGAGACTCAAATAATAATTACTCAATTTATCTCCCCACGTTTAAGATATAATGTCCATTAATTAATTCGATTGCTGACAATCAAGAATTAATTATTTTATTATTATTTCATCGAAGCTAGCACTCGTTCATCACATTCTTATTATGTCGGAACTTAATCCACCTGTAGGGTTTAGCATAACAATCCTTCATGAACTCACTCCGGGGACATCATCAAATTAACGCACATGGTGACCGTAAATATCCTAACAGCACATCCTATATATAATAATATTACCCAAAACAATAGGAATATTGATCCAGTGAACTGAACCTCACCCAAGTGAATCAAAGCAATATATATTCTATATATCTGTCTGTTTAATATCTTACGGGTTAAGAGAACGCAGTAATTAACCGAGGTCTAGTTCATTTACGACGATCAGTATAAAATGAACTTCTCCTCTCTGGGATCCTGTTCAATACATAAATGTACTAGTGCAACTAATCAGTCAAGACAAACTGTACAGTTGACACTACAGCCGTTCGGATGGGGTGTTCATGTCCATCTAGGTTGAGAACAACTATTCTTGTTCGCAAGTAACTGATAGAGTGATCTTCGGTTCACCCGATGACGACCCACTCCATCTAAGTGCAGAACAACAGAACGTAGAACTTGTTTAATCTAACATGATTCTCATTATAAAGGGCAAATGTGTAATAACATGCAAAGCCAAACTTTCAGTATATAACACTAACAATCTCCCACTTATACTTAAAGCTTTCGCTTTTACAGTATAGTCCTATCAATCCGTTATTCTAAAAGACCTATGTCGATCCTATTGCCATGCTCATGAATCCCATTCATTTCACTTGTTTGACGAAGATCTTTCCCGGCAAACTCTTTGTGAAAGGATCAGCTGGGTTGTCCTCTGATGCAATCTTGCCAACATCAACGTCTCCTCTACCAACGATATCCCGAATCAGATGGTATTTGTGCTCTATGTGTTTGCTTGCTCTATGGGCTCGAGGTTCGTTTGAGTTCGCTACTGCTCCACTGTTATCTAAGTACACGGTGACACCACGTGGCAAACTCGGTATAACCTCTAAGTCCACTACGAAGTTCCTTAGCCAAACTGTCTCTTTCGCTGCCTCTGGGGCTGCTATGTACTCGGCTTCCATGGTGGGGTCTGCCACTCATTTCTGCTTAGCACTCCTCCATGAAATGGCTCCACTTCCCAAGGTAAACACATAACCTGAGGTTGACGTACTTTCATCCCTATCTGACTGAAAATCGGAATCACAGTAACCCAGAGGTAACAAGCTATCTACAAGGTAAACTAACATGTACTCCTTAGTCCTTCTCAGGTACTTGAGTATATGCTTCACCGCAGACCAATGTTCCCTTCCCGGATTGCTTTGATATCTAGCTACCATGCCAACGGCGTAGCTAATATCCAGCCTAGTGCACAATATCGCATACATAAGACTTCTTACTGCTAAAGCATAAGGAACTGTCTTCATCTCCTCTATCTCCTTAGATGTCTTAGGAGACATCTTCTTAGATAGAGGTATTCCATGTCTGAAAGGTAACATACCTTTCTTAGAATCCTGCATGCTGAATCTGGCCAAGATAGTATCTATGTATGAAGACTGGGATAAGCAAAACATTCTCTTCTTACGGTCTCTAATGAGCCTAATACCAAGAATGTGTCCTGCTTCACCTAAGTCCTTCATATCAAACTGCTTAGACAACCACACCTTTACATCTGATAACTCCTTCTTATTGTCTCTAATAAGCAGTATGTCATCTACGTAAAGCACAAGAAACACAACTGTAATACCCCATATTTTAGTAAGTCAGTAAAAATTATTTACCGCAGTAAAAATTTATTTACCGCAGTAAAAATTATTTACCGCAGTAAAAATTGTTTACCACAGTAAAATTCATTTACCGCAGTAAAAAGTTATAAGGTAAATCAGTAAGAGTGATTAATTTAGTATAGATAATACGTAAAGTATTTCAAGATTAAGTTAAAAAAAAATCATAATCGAGAATAGTAGAGATTATAATAAAATCTTCGGTTTTCAATCGTAAATGGAATTTAACTCCGATTTTGATTCCGAAAATTTTATTATTGATATCTAAATTTTAGTAAGCATAAAAGTTTAGTTATTATGGATTTTTAAAGATTAAGAATAGCATAATTTTAATTAATTGTGAATTTTCACAATTTATGCTATTATTAGAAAAATAAAAGTGTTTATGTTATTTTTAAGCATGTTTTTCCTCATTAAATCATTTGTAAATGATTTATATATTAGAGATATTATTTTTTAAAATTATTTTCTGATTTTATTAGAAAATTCGAAATTAAAAAGAAAAAAAAAATTGTGGAAATTATTTTTATTTTGTAGAATCTTCATCATTTGAAGCATCTTAATTTTTATATTAATGATGACTCATTTTTATGTTATTTTATGCAATTAATTGAGCTGATAAATTTAATAATATTAGTCAACTGAATTAAATATTAAGAGGGGGACATTATTTAGCATATTTGTTGAAGAAATTAGTATTTTAAATGATATTTAATTCAATCTTGGTGCTATTTGTCCCCTAAAACTTTCCTATAAATAGGAGCATTCATCAATGGTAGAATTACACCACAAAAATTCAGATTTTTATGTTATAAGAAAAAGAAATAGTAAGAATCGAGTTTTTAAGAGAGAAACCGAGCAATTTCAAGAAATACTTGGAGCAAGTTTCTTTTCTTATAAATAGAAGAGGTATGTATTCAAACTTTGATATCATCAATTATAGCTAAGAGTTATAAGTGTTTATATGTGATTTTGATATGTTATCATGTTTAGAAATTATAAATTTTATATATATAAGTATATAAAATAAGATTATAAAGTAAGATTATTTAAAGTTCATGTTGCAGCTGCTTATGTTTGTTGTTTTTGACAAAGCTATTAAATTCCAAAAATTATGAAACTTTTTATATGAGATCATCATTATGCTGAGAATAATACTGGAAAGTTTTAGATTATTTGAAGTTAAAATGAATTTTATAAAAATCATTGATTAAGGTGCTGTCCAGTGAAAAATCTGTGTAGTAATGATGACTTGTAGTATTTAATTACCCTATCTATTGATATTATTTTGAGTTGGAAATTTTATGGTCAATTCATATATTAGTTAAGAACTTCCAGTTTAAATTTTATCTTTATTGAACTTGTTTAGCATGAGATATAGATTTTTAAAAGCAAGCATACAAGTTAGTTGAATATTTTGTTATATTTTCAACTTTGAAATAATATATCTTAATATATGAGTATTATTTTAAAGTGAAATTTTATGGTAACTTTATATATATGTGGAGAGTACATATGTTAAAGTTAAGTTTAAAATGAGATGATCATGAATAATTCTCATATAAGTGATGAGTAATTTGATGAAGTTTTGGTATAATATGTTGAGTATACAATTTTATAAAGATTGTATTAATTATGACATATTAATATCAAGATTAAAAGTTATGATTAAAAGATGATTATGGCTTGAGATTATTTTCACTTTCAAGTTAATTAAGTGAAAATTTAGTATAAGCCAATATCTAAAAATTGGGAGATATGATGTATGATGAATTAAGTAGTTGATCAAGTTAAATTAAGATAAGTTATAAATCATGTTGATGATGTTGGTAAAAGTAAGCATGTTTTAAGTTTAAATACTCAATCAAGTATAATGTGAAATATAGTTATTTTCACATTTGAGTTATGACATGCTAAGTATAATACCATATTGATGTTTATGAAGACATGATTTATATAAGGTTAAGTAATTGACCTTAAGTAAAAGTAAAAAGAGAAGTTAAGTATAAACTTGAGAAAAAAAAAAAAAACAAGTTTAATGAATTTCTATAAGATTTGGATAAGTTAATAATTTTAAAAATCTTATTGAGTATACGAGCATAGTACTTAGTATATTTGTTTATATTTGATGTAACTTGCAGATACAGTACCAGTACAGCACTTATCGTATTTCAAATGATTTCAAAGACAAAAAGGTGGGGACCCTGAACGGGTATCACATTGAGTACGATATTGATGTCATATGGGATGAGGAGACCATCAGTTGTCTCAGATTATATCCTAAAGTTTAAGATTATTACGCTTAGGATGAGGAGGCATTAATTTGTTCTCAGAGATTATATCCTATGTTCTGATGGAGGCCGCCTGAGTTGCCTTAGAAATATCCATCAGAGTGTGCACACGTATCCGATTAATTATCGGCAAGAGAAGAGAAAAGTTTAAGTTACCGATCAGATATCGGTTTATGATTATCCATATTCGTTACTCACTCCCATGAGTTTTAGTTTCAGGTAACAGGTCGAAGAGGAGGTGTGAGTGGAGCAGTGTTGGTGTGGATCGCGGACTCAGATGAAGACAAGCTTTGATGAGGACATTTATAACAGTCTATATAATTAACCACGTTTTCAAGTATTTCCGCTATGCACATTAAGTATTGAACTTGCATTTTAATAAATTTCAGATTTCAAGTTTTTACCATTATAAGAAATATGATTATGGTATTTTAAATGCAAATTTAAAGGAAATCTATTTTATTTATGTATAAAGAAGTATTAGACAAAAGTTTAAAGATAAACGGATTTTCAAGATGATGAGTTTGAGTAGCATCCCGAGTTAGTCGCAAAAGATTTCGAAAGAGTTAAAGAAATTTCGAAGTAAAAGTTGCGAAAAAGTTAATCTGATAAGCGGGGTGTTACAACAACCACGCTCCCACTGATTTTATTGTAAATACAGTGCTCATCCGGACGTTGAGTGAACCAGTACAACTGGATCAACTCATCAAAACGGATGTTCCAAGATCTTGAAGCTTACTTCAGTCCATAAATAGACCGATTAAGCTTACACACTAGATGCTCACGGCATTCAGCAATGAAACCCTCTAGTTGCTGCATATAGATGTCTTCCTGCAGGTTCTCGTTAAGGAAAGCTGTCTTGACATCCATCTACCAGACCTCATAGTCCATATGAGCGGCTACAGCCAAGAGTATCCGAATGGACTTAAACATAGCTACTGGCGAAAAAGGTCTCATCATAATCAATACCCTCGATCTGAGTTTAACCTTTCGCAACAAGCCTAGCTTTGAAGGTTTGCACCTTCCCATCCGATCCTCTCTTTCTCTTATAGATCCACTTACATCTAATGGGTCGTACCGCATCGGGTGGTTCTACAAGATCCAAGAGCTGATTGGAGTCCATTGACCCCATTTCAACTTTCATTGCAACGTTGCATGAATCTGCATCTTTATCGTGGAGTGCCTCATCGTAAGTTCTTGGGTCCGATTCTAGGCCTCCTGGAACTGATTCCGATGACTCTCCAAGACCTATCCATCGGTCGGGTAAATGAGAAACCCTCCCACTGCGACGAGGCATTGTCTGCACTAGTACACTTTCAGTGTGCCGTGTTGCAGTATTATGTGATGTATCTACTTGCGCACTCGGTGGGGAACCATCGATTTCACCCCTTAATTCCTCTAAGACTAATCTACTTGCGGGCTTATGATTCATAATATAGTCTTCTTCCAAGAATCTAGCGTTCGTCGAAACGATCACCTTCATAATATAGTCCTATAAAATAATCCACCTTTCTTTCCCTTGGGATAGCCAACGAAAACTCGTGCTTCCGAATGTTTTTCCAGTTTGCCAGGTTCCTGCACTAACACGTGTGCAGGACTACCCCAAACTCGAAACTGGGCTTGCGCCCTTTCCACATCTCATAAGGAGTAGTGTCAACTAACTTCGATGGAACCATGTTCAGAATATATGATGTTGTTTCAAACGGCAAACCCCAGAACAAATCTGGTAACCTCGAATAACTCATCATAAACCTAACCATCTCCATAAGAGTCTTATTTCTTCACTCTGCAACCCCGTTCTACTGGGGCGTGCCGGGTGCAGTCAGTTGGGATTCAATCCCAGCTTCCGATTAGTATGTCCTAAACTCTCAAAAGAGGTATTCGCCACCTTGATCAAAACGAAGTGACTTGATACTTTTACCATGAAGCTTCTCCACAACTGCCTGATACTCCTTTAATTTCTCAAAGCATTCGGACTTGCGGTGCAACAGATAAACGTACCCAAATCTCGAATAATCATCTATAAAAGACACATAATACTCGAAACCTTCTCTAGCCTGGATCGACATAGGACCACACAAATCGGAATGAATCAATCCTAGCACTTCTTGGCCCTTATACCGCTTTGCCGTAAACGGCCTCTTGGCCATCTTACCTTCCAAGCAGGATTCGCAAGTTGGATAGTGCTCTTCCAATGGACCGAGAAGTCCACTGACCTTTAACTTTTGAATCCTCCTAAGGTTGATGTGCCCAAGTTTAAGGTGCCACAGATATGCTTGATCCATCTGCGAAGACTCTTTCCTCTTATTAAATGTAGTTATGATATTATTCAATTCATTTTGTTGCACTGTGGGAGAGTTTGGTTTGAGAACATATAATTTGGAGCTTTCATTAGGAGTATATGTTATAAGCTTTAATTAGGAGTTGAAATCATACAATTTGGAGCTTTAGCTAATTTTATATAATTTTTCTAAGTGGAATGTACACCCAGTTTTTATGAAACCAGGATTTTATTTAAGTGTTGAATGTGTGCTCTGTTTAGATGACCTAAACGTGTTCTTATGAAACCATCTTCTTCATGAAATTTGTATAATTCCATGTGTAGATTCTGTAGGTTTTGAGTTTGTATGAATTGGAGTTGTGTAGCTTGAGTTGTTGACATTTTACTAAGGTGTTGTATTTTTTAAAAATTGTTCTCTGGCTGTTTTTGCAAACTAAATGTTTTATACTCAAACTCATTGATAATGTTATAATTTGCCAATGGGGTATTCAGAGAATCTGTAGAGAATTGAGTTAGCTACCTTGAAGTTTTTGAGTTCCAGTAATATCATGTCTGTAGTTTCGGTTATTGTGCATACACTGAGGACCTGTCAAGCTGTATACCTTCATTTATCCACTGCACCTATGTTTTGGATGTATGCTGTATTATGTGCATTTAAATGACTTTATCTTCCTGGGTGTTCTTCATAAAAGTGATAAAGGCATGAGTTAGGGATATTTTTCAAGTGGTTTCTGTTAGTGTTATATACTGAAAGCTTGGCTTTGCATGTTATTACACGTTTACTCTTTATGAATGAGAATCGTGTTAGATTAAACAAGTTCTACGTTCTGTTGTTCTGCACTTAGATGGAGTGGGTCGTCATCGGGCGTACCGAAGATCACTCTATCAGTTACTTGCGAATAAGAATAGTTGTTCACAACCTAGACGGTCATGAACACTCCATCCGAACGGTTGTAGTGTCAACTGTACAGTTTGTCTTGACTGATTAGTTGCACTAGTACATTTATGTATTGAACAGGATCCCATAGAGGAGAAGTTCGTTTTATACTGATCGTCGTAAATGAACTAGGCCTCGGTTAATTACTGCGTTCTCTTAACCCGTAAGATATTAAACAGGTAGATATATATAATATATATTACTTTGATTCACATGGGCGAGGTTCAGTTCGCTGGATTAATATTCCTACTGTTTTGGATAATATTATTATATATAGGATGTGCTGTTAGGATATTTACGGTCACCATGTGCGTTAGTTTGATGATGTCCCCGGAGTGAGTTTATGAAGGATTGTTATGCTAAACCCTGCAGGTGGATTAAGTTCCGGCATAAAAAGAATGTGATGAACGAGCGCTAGCTTCGTGGTATTATAATAAATTAATTAATTCTTGATTGTCAGTAATCGAATTAATTAATGGACATTATATCTTAAACGTGGGGAGGTAAATCGAGTAATTATTATTGGAGTCTCAAATGTAATTTGGGCTAGGAAGAGGGAGTGCAATAATATAATGTTGGTGGCCCATTAATATTATTTAATTAATTAGAGGAGTGGGTTTGGCCCACAGTTAGTTTAATTAATTAAGGAACCCTTTTCCTAATCTCCTTAGGTTCCCTACTGTAGCTCTATATATACATCATTAAGCTCATGAGAAGAAAATAGAGTTCACATCTCACGTGAAACACGCCTCACACGCCTCTCTCTCTCTAAATCTCATTCAAGCTTTATCTTCTTCTTGTTGCTCCACTTGTACAAGTTGAAGAAGGGTGTATTGAGTAATACAGTAGAAGATCTGTAGGTAAACCGAGACGAAATATATTTTGACCTACAGAACTAACCGGAAGTCCGATTGAGACGTACAGTATACCCAGACGACCGTCTCGACGAGAGCTTTCCATCGCCGCCCACTTTGCCGGATTCCGACGCCGCACGCGCCCTAACGCGCCGCCGGAAGGAGCCTGACTGCAAAAATTCGTTTTGATCTGTTTGCATCCGTTTGATCCGATTTTGATCTGATCTTGTTCGTGCAACCCAAGACGTGATTTGCGGTCAATCAATTGCGGTCAACCGTTCGTGGTAAGCCAGATCTACATAAATTTTAAGCCGTAAGTTCTCTACGTCAAACCTTTAGATCCGCTGCGCATAGGTTTACGTTTGCTATTGAATTCGTGATTTGTACATAACGAGATCCTCACAGATCCCAACAAGTGGTATCAGAGCACTTGGTTAATTCGTTTTGTACAAAGTTCAAATTTTTACGGCTTTATTTGACAAGATGTGTTCAAACGCAGCCATATATTAGATTATATTTGCATAACTCGATTTTGCAGGAAAATAGTTAATCCACTATTATGGCCGATTATGTGTTTGATGAATGTTGTTGAATGTGATGTATGGTTTTAAATTTGTTTTTAAAGCCTCGGGCATGTTGAGGAATTTATGGATGAATGTTTGTAATAATTATTCGCCCGGGGGTTGACCGGATAGATTTAATTATTTGTTTAGAAAACTTGTACATTCATTCGTTGGATCTAGGATCGAATTATGTAATTTTATAAATTATATTTTTCGTATTGTGATCGTGTGTTGATGACCGGGAGATCACAAGAGATCAACGAGCCTCGAGGAATTAAAAAAAAAAAAAGGGAAACGGCGCGTTTTTCCGACCACCGGCGGCCAGGCGGCGGTCGGCAGTTGGCTGCAGGAGGTGGAGAGGTTTTGCCTTCTTGTCCAAGCAGTACAAGATCAACCAGGATTCTACTGCTTAAAGGAGTTCCAGTTGAACAGGGAAAAGAACTGTCACAGTTTCCTTGTTTAAGGAGACTCAATATTTAATGGCCATAATAGTGGATTTATTTATTTATTTAATTAAATTTATTATGCCATTAAATTATTATTTATGCATGTTAATTAATTATGTTCTTGCATGGGATTAATTTAGTATTGCTAGATTAATTATGCATGTTAATTAATTATGTAATGCATAGAATTAATTTAGAATTGTGTCAATAAATTATGCATGTAATTAATTATTGCACTGGCATGGATTAATTTAGAATTGCATAAATTATTGAACATGTTAATTAATTATTGCATTGACATAGATTAATTTAGAATTGCATGAATTAATATGCATGTTAATTAATTATTGCATTAACATAGATTAATTTGGAATTGTATAAATAGTTAAAAATCCTCATTAAATTATACTAAGTTTGAGAAGGGATTTTAAATTAAAGTTAATTGTAAAATTCCTAAGGCCTCCATTTCTAATTTGTCGGTAAATCAATTAATTGCGGTTATGGGCTCCCCCTCGGGTGACATTGCTAAAATTAATTGTAGGAAATTACCAGGACAAATTTCTAAAAGTAGACGGTTAGAGGAAATCTTATGAGAGCGTACGGGCTTCCCCTCGGATGACGTATAATCAAATTTGACGACCTTAGGACCGAGAAATGGGATTCACTTAGAATGCGATTAAATTTATTAACCCCCCTCGGGGTCCCTGAATTCTATTGCATGGCCAAATGGAGACCGACTATTAATTTCGTTCGTCATGAATTTGATTTTGACTTATGGAAATTAATGGGCCTTAGAAAAGCCCTTCTCTTACAAAATGCGAGTTTGTAGGGCGACCCTCGTAGCATGCATTCTCACAATGTTGTTTTGAGGATATCAATATTAACAGTTAAATTTAAAAGTATTTAATCTGTAAAACTTATTTGCATGATTCTCAGGATATTCATCATGTCGTTCAATCCGTTGTCTGTCATTCTAAAAGAAAATCAGCTTACTGGTCCTAATTACGTTGATTGGAAGAGGAACTTAGACATAGTGTTGATTGCTGAGGGTTATAAGTTTGTTATCACTGATGCTTGCCCGGCGGTGCCTGCGGCTGATGCTCCTGAGCAGGAGAAAGAGGAGTATGCTCGGTGGAAGAAGGCTGATGAGATGGCGAAGTGTTACATTCTGGCTTCTATGTCGAATGTTCTTCAACATCAGCATCAGTCTAAGGACACTGCAGCAGATATACTTCTCAATCTCAGGGATCTGTTCGGACATCAGTCTAGGGCTGCTAGGCAAGAGGCTTTGAGTGCTCTGATGAGTACGCGCATGGCCGAGGGCACACCCGTAAGGTAGCACGCTCTCAGGGTTATGGCGCAGCTCAATGAGCTTGAGGTTATGGGAGGTTATATTGACGGGGAAACCCAGGTTGATATTATGCTCCAATCTCTACCGAAGAGCTTTGATCAGTTCCGGTTGAACTACAACATGCACAAGATGCATATGGCTCTTCCAGAAATGCTTGCAGAGCTCCAGTCGGCGGAGGTCTTATTCACTCAAGCACCTCAGGTGCTAGTCGCTGAGCAGGCTGTACCTTCCAGGCCTCACAAGGGTAGGAAGAGAAAGAAGTCTGCAGAAAAGGCGAAGGCACAGGATGCTTCGGTTTACCCAGGACCGACCCCTCAGGCTGTGGCAAAGAAACCGAAAAGAAGATGCCACAAGTGCAATAAGTCAGGACACTGGAAGGTCGATTGTCCTCTCCTCAAGAAAGGTAACTCTCTCGTTAATGTCGTAGAAACATGTTTAGCGGTTGTATCTACCAGAACCTGGTGTGTAGATACTGGAGCCACTGATCATGTCTGCAATTCTTTGCAGGGGTTCCAGGAAACCAAGCGACTTAGGGAGGGAGAGATCACCGTCTACATGGGCAATGCTACGAAAGTGGCGGTTGTTGCAGTGGGAGACGTTACTTTATCGTTTGATAGTAGTAGTTTGGTTTTGAGAAATTGCCTTTATGTTCCTAGCTTTAGAAAGAACCTTGTTTCAGTTTCTAAACTCGTTATGGATGGTTTATCAGTTTCGTTTGATGACATGGTTATTATTCGTTTTGAAAATCGTTTCATATGTTGTGGTTCATTAGTTGGCAATTTATATGTTCTCAAACCGAACTCTCCCACAGTGCAACATAATGAATTGAATAATGTCATAACTACATCTAATAAGAGGAAGTAGTCTTCGCAGATGAATCAAGCATATCTATGGCACCTTAGACTTAGGCACATCAACCTTAGGAGGATTCAAAAGTTAGTGGCCAGTGGACATCTCGGTCCATTGGAAGAGCACTATCCAACTTGCGAATCATGCCTAGAAGGTAAGATGGCCAAGAGGCCATTTACGGCAAAGGGGTATAGGAGCCAAGAAGTGCTAGGATTGATTCATTCTGATTTGTGTGGTCCTATGTCGATCCAGGCTAGAGGAGGTTTTGAGTACTGTGTGTCTTTCATAGATGATTACTCGAGATATGGGTACGTTTATCTGTTGCACCGCAAGTCCGAATGCTTTGAGAAATTCAAGGAGTATCGGGCAGTTGTGGAGAAGCTTCATGGTAAATGTATCAAGTCACTTCGTTCTGATCGAGGTGGCGAATACCTCTTTGGAGAGTTCAGGACTTACTTATCGGAAGCTGGGATTGAATCCCAACTGACTGCACCCGGCACGCCCCAGCAGAATGGGGTTGCAGAGCGAAGAAATAGGACTCTTATGGAGATGGTTAGGTCTAGGAAGAGTTATTCGAGGTTACCAGATTCGTTCTGGGGTTTGGCATTGGAAACAGCATCGTATATTCTGAACATGGTTCCGTCGAAGTCAGTTGACACTACCCCTTATGAGATGTGGAAAGAGCGCAAGCCCAGTTTCTCACAGTTTCGAGTTTAGGGTAGTCCTGCACACGTCTTAGTGCAGGAACCTGGCAAGCTGGAGAAACGTTCGGAAGCACGAGTTTTCGTAGGCTATCCCAAGGGAACGAAAGGTGGATTATTTTATAGTCCTGAGGATCAGAAGGTGATCGTTTCGACGAACGCTAGATTCTTGGAAGAAGACTATATTATGAATCAAAAGCCCGCGAGTAGACTAGTCTTAGAGGAGTTAAGGGGTGAAATCGATGGTTCCCCACCGAGTGCGCAAGTAGATACATCACATAATACTGCAACATGACACACTGAGAGTGTACCAGTGCAGACAGTGCCTCATCGCAGTGGGAGGGTTTCTCATTTACCTGACCGATGGATAGGTCTTGGAGAGTCGTCAGACTCAGTTCCAGGAGGCCTAGAATCGGACCCAAGAACTTACGATGAGGCACTCCAAGATAAAGATGCAGATTCATGGAATGTTGCAATGAAAGCTGAAATAGGGTCAATGGACTCTAATCAGGTCTGGGATCTTGTAGAACCACCCGATGGGGCACGACCCATTGGATGTAAGTGGATCTATAAGAGAAAGAGAGGATTGGATGGGAAGGTGCAAACCTTTAAGGCTAGGCTTGTTGCGAAAGGTTATACCCAGATCGAGGGTATTGATTATGATGAGACCTTTTCGCCAGTAGCTATGCTTAAGTCCATTCGGATTCTCTTGGCTGTAGCCGCTCATACGGACTATGAGGTCTGGCATATGGATGTCAAGACAACTTTCCTTAATGGGAACCTGCAGGAAGACATCTATATGCAGCAACCAGAGGAATTCATTGCTGAAGGTCATGAGCATCTAGTGTGTAAGCTTAATCGGTCTATTTATGGACTGAAGCAAGCTTCGAGATCTTGGAACATCCGTTTTGATGAGGTGATCCAGTCGGACGGGTTCACTCAATGTCCGGATGAGCACTGTGTTTACAAGAAAATCAGTGGGAGTGTGGTGGTGTTTCTTGTGCTTTACGTAGATGACATACTGCTTATTGGAAACATTAAGAATAAGTTATCAGACGTAAAGGTGTGGTTGTCTAAGCAGTTTGATATGAAGGACTTAGGTGAAGCAGGACACATTCTTGGTATTAGGCTCATTAGAGACCGTAAGAAGAGAATGTTGTGCTTATCCCAGTCTTCATACATAGATACTATCTTGGCCAGATTTAGCATGCAGGATTCCAAGAAAGGTATGTTACCTTTCAGACATGGAATACCTCTATCTAAGGAGATGTCTCCTAAGACGTCTAAGGAGATGGAGGAGATGAAGATAGTTTCTTATGCTTCGGCAGTAGGAAGTCTCATGTATGCAATGCTGTGCACTAGGCCAGATATTAGCTACGCCGTTGGCATGGTAGCTAGATATCAAAGTAATCTGGGATGGGAACATTGGTCTGCGGTGAAGTATATACTCAAGTACCTGAGAAGGACTAAGGAGTACATGTTAGTTTACCGTGCAGGCAGTTTGTTACCTCTAGGTTACAGTGATTCCGATTTCCAGTCAGATAAGGATGAAAGTAAGTCAACCTCAGGTTATGTGTTTACCTTGGAAGTGGAGCCATTTCATGGAGGAGTGCTAAGCAGAAATGCGTGGCAGACTCCACCATGGAAGCCAAGTACATAACAGCCTCAGTGGCAGCGAAAGAGGCAGTTTGGCTCAGGAACTTCTTAGTGGACTTAGAGGTTATACCGAGTTTGCCACGTGGTATCACCGGTGTACTGTGATAATAGTGGAGCAGTAGCGAACTCAAAAGAACCTTGAGCCCACAGGGCAAGCAAACACATAGAGCGCAAATACCATCTGATTCGAAGGGATATCGTTGGTAGAGGAGGCGTTGATGTTGCCAAGATTGCATCAGAGGATGCATGGCGATAGGATCGACATAGGTCTTTTAGAATAACGGATTGATAGGACTATACTATAAAAGCGAAAGCTTTAAGTATAAGTGGGAGATTGTTAGTGTTATATACTGAAAGCTTGGCTTTGCATGTTATTACACATTTACCCTTTATGAATGAGAATCATGTTAGATTAAACAAGTTCTACGTTCTGTTGTTCTGCACTTAGATGGAGTGGGCCGTCATCGGGCGTACCGAAGATCACTCTATCAGTTACTTGCGAATAAGAATAGTTGTTCACAACCTAGATGGACATGAACACTCCATCCGAATGGTTGTAGTGTCAACTGTACAGTTTGTCTTGACTGATTAGTTGAACTAGTACATTTATGTATTGAACAGGATCCCAGAAAGGAGAAGTTCATTTTATACTGATCGTCGTAAATGAACTAGGCCTCGGTTAATTACTGCGTTCTCTTAACCCGTAAGATATTAAACAGGCAGATATATATAATATATATTACTTTGATTCACATGGGTGAGGTTCAGTTCGCTGGATTAATATTTCTACTGTTTTGGGTAATATTATTATATATAGGATGTACTGTTAGGATATTTACGGTCACCATGTGCGTTAGTTTGATGATGTCTCCGGAGTGAGTTCATGAAGGATTGTTATGCTAAACCCTGCAGGTGGATTAAGTTCCGGCATAATAAGAATGTGATGAACGAGCGCTAGCTTCGGTGAAATAATAATAAATTAATTAATTCTTGATTGTCAGTAATCGAATTAATTAATGGACATTATATCTTAAACGTGGGGAGGTAAATCGAATAATTATTATTAGAGTCTCAAATGTAATTTGGGCTAGGAAGAGGGAGTGCAATAATATAATGTTGGTGACCCATTAATATTATTTAATTAATTAGAAGAGTGGGTTTGGCCCACAGTTAGTCTAATTAATTAAGGAGCCCTTTTCCTAATCTCCTTAGGGTCCCTACTGTAGCTCTATATATACATCATTAAGCTCATGAGAAGAAAATAGAGTTCACATCTCACGTGAAACACGCCTCACACGCCTCTCTCTCTCTAAATCTCATTCAAGCTTTATCTTCTTCTTGTTGCTCCACTTGTACAAGTTGAAGAAGGGTGTATTGAGTAATACAGTAGAAGATCTGTAGGTAAACCGAGACGAAATATATTTTGACCTACAGAACTAACCGGAAGTCCGATTGAGACGTACTGTATACTCAGACGACCGTCTCGACGAGCGCTTTCCATCTCCGCCGACGTTGCCGGATTCCGACACCGCACGCGCCCTCACGCGCCGCCGGAAGGAGCCTGACTGCAAAAAGTCGTTTTGATCTGTTTGCATCCGTTTGATTCGATTTTGATCTGATCTTGTTCGCGCAACCCAAGACGTGATTTGCGGTCAACCATTCGTGGTCAGCCAGATCTACATAAATTTTAAGCCGTAAGTTCTCTACGTCAAACCTTTAGATCCGCTGCGCATAGGTTTACGTTTGCTATTGAATTCGTGATTTGTACATAACGAGATCCTCACAGATCCCAAAGTTCATCATGATATGATTTGTATACTGAATGCTACATGCATTTTAAATTTAACACGCATGCTGAAAATTGGTGCAAGTTCATGTTTAGGTTTCCAAAATGAGTTGTGAATTTCAAAAATTACCTTTTAGTTAATTTTCATGTATGTGTTCCCTATGTGACTTAATCTGATTAGTATTATAATGTTGGATAGAAAGCACTTGCGAGAGAAGCTTTACGCTAAGATCTCGAAGTGTGGAAGTTATAAGCTATATATGTGGTCGATCTCGTTTAGGACCGCCGGCCCGATTAGCTACCTGAGTAAACGTTGTCGTGACGGCCGACATTGTTAGTCGGAAGGGTCAAGCGAGTTAACCATTCTAATATTTGGTGATGACCGCCGATGTTAAGATTTTTCCGGGGTAGTGATGCCAATGATCGATTTCTTTGGGAAAGTGTAGCTCAACAGTATTTCTTAAACTGTTGTAGCTTGAGAAGTCTTGTAGGAAACCTTTCCCATCTAAGTATCTAGGAATCTATGGACCCGGAAATTGAAATTTCTGGTATGTACCTTGAGCTGAACGCCGAACCTGGATGGGTGTAGCCACGCGAAGTGGTGGCCGAGCTCGCACGCCCGTGCTGAGAGACGTGAGGCCAACTGCAGTGGCCGACCGTTGACTCGCACGAGAGCTGCCGCCGCTATCACCGAACGCAAGAACTCCCCAGGCCAGTGTGTACGGCCAAACTTTGACCTTTCAGCTGGTCTCCACTACAACATAAGTGGCCTTTTGTAGCATAAACAAGTAATACCTAATAGCTCTAAAATGTTACTATAGATGATAGGTAACACAATTAGTGGCGATGCATTTGATTGTGCTACCTATAGTATATGGTAATACTTTAAATTGTTTTTGGTAATACTTATTATATGTGTTACATTACATAATTTATTGTAACACTATGAAATAACACTTTAAAATGTTATCTATAATGTTTTAAGTAACACTTTTATATATCAAAGGTATCATTATTTGTAACATAATTTAGCTGGAATGTAACATTTTTCTTGTTAACTGTAGCAATTGTTTTGTACCACTTTTGACAAGAGGTAACAATTTATTCCAGCATTTGCATCACTTTATGTAACACTTTATTAAAGTATAAGAAATACTTTTGAGTGCTAATGTAACACTTTTCTTCATTTATTATAATTCTTTTGTAGCGAATTTGGGTATCACTAAAGATCATTCATGTGACACATTTTATAATATTTACAAAATAGTTTAATATTTTTAGTCCTATACACCTTGTTTAGTAAAAATATCCACAATAGATGACATCAACAACAAATTATAAAACTTGAAAAATAAACATCCCAATAAGTTTGAACTATTACATCTCCAGTTCATGAGAACAACAAAAGATTAATTAGAATGCCCTGTACAATCATAATTTACACCAAAAGCATGAAGATCCCAAGGCAGAGTTCATCAAAATTCATTAAAATAATTAGTAGTCTACCATGCTCACTTATCAACCTCACTTCTCATCTCCATTCCTTCACTGCATTCATAGTTAAATCGAGGTGGGATTGATTGTAAATTTGCCCCATCATCTATATCTTCACCCTGAAAAGAAATATTTATTTAGATGTGCACTATCAGTGGTAAATCTACTGTAACAATTACATACAAAGATCCTTGAAAGATACACATATAGTCATATGCAAATTCTAACTACACGAGCGAGAAATATTCATCCAAGTAAATAATAGGCTAACTTTCTTTCATGACAATGTCGAAGCTTAATGCTCATATAATATAACAAAATGATTTTATAGACATTTCTACAACTACTTGCATCACATAAATTATGAAACTCTAGAAACCAAGAGTAAATATCACAAAGCATATAAGCAACCAAATTATCATTTCTATCATATGATTGCAAAGTAATAATCTTAAAACCGACAGCCATATTGGAAGTAAACAACAAAAGCTTTTTTTGTGCCACATAAATACATGAAACTCTAGAATCCAAGTATGAATATCAAACCAAGAAACCAAACTATTATTTCTACCATATTAATTGTGAATGAGACTTTGTTCCTACAAAAGCACTAAAAGCATTTGTTAGTATAGATTTTACCTTGATCAATTGTTTATTATTGGTTCCTTCAAAAGTCCGTCGATCATTAACGGATAAGGTTATTGAGGTCAGAACTTTAAGTGAAATTTGAACTTTAATAATTTCACCACTTCTTCAACCGTCTCTTTCACGATTTGGGATTTATATGGCTGCAAAACTTCATCAGGAATAAGTGGTACACAAAGTTGGAAGGTTGTTTTTCATTTTTAGTACGCCTTCCTAAAAGCCAGATTTCAGTAATTTTTCCACCTGATTATGAAGAACATTATAGAATGTACAAGAATAATTATATAAACTCAAGTATAATGCAACGTACATAAGATGTCTTGTATTCTTTTCCATCCCTTCTTTGCGAGTTTCCATGTACATTGTTGCTATAGAAGGTGGTTTTATCTCAGCTTGTTCCTATGACATAATAACTTAGTATTAAAAGACGCTTAATATATTTTATGTATTAATTAAATTGTGCTACTTTGAAATGGTAGTCTGGAAAAGAAAACTTATATTAGTATAAAAACATATACAAATCTTTACCAACTCATATCGCTTTATCGCAAACGAAATAGGGCCCATAGTATGCCTATCTTTCTGGGCTTCACTGTTCTTTTTATTCTTGTCACTTTTTTCCTGAAATGAGAAGACATAAGAATTATTTTTAAACAAACAAGTTTCATAAATATTAGCAATTTTCATTTACTTGAATAAACATAAAACATCCATATATTACTTTAAATAGTGTTAACTAGAAAATCAAATTATGGAACAAAAAACAAGAAGCATTTAAACTAAAGTGAGTGTATTTGTATTCAATATTCAATCAAAGAAGAAAAATAAATACTATAAGTACCTTAACCTCCTCCAAGTCCCAATAATTGAGTAACTCTGTGAAATCTTCATCTGGAATTGATCTCGGCTGATTTTCCCATCTCTCTTCATCATTGTCATACTTTGAGTAATGCCTCTTTTTTATCCTAGATTTGTGCGTACGCCAAAGAGCACCAATTGAAGACAACACGTAGTCTTTCCCTTCCTCTGAGATGATAAATTTCTTCTGAAAAGTATTTCATGTATTTAATTAGAACACCTATTGTAATTCATTCAAAAAATATGCTATTCATAACGAAACCAAATATGCAAAATTTATGCTTCGAGAACTACCATGAATTCTAACAAAAATACCTTCACATACTCCCAGAGTTTGTCTTTGTTGGAGACACGGCGCCAATCAAGAAAATTCAATGGTGCAAGAACAGAATTCCGAGCCAATAATGAAGTAGTAAATCTTATTTGAAAAAACTAATGCAAAAAGTGCATACTATAAAAAAAATGGCATTAGAGCTACATGCTTGACATTTTCATTGATCCACAAAATTGCTTCTAACTGGAGGAGGATACTTATAACCACAACAAAACAAGAAATCTTACTAATGCAAATATAAACTCTTCAGGTAAGGTATTTCCATTGAAATAAAACTCATTGTAACAAAGCAAGAATAATTCGGTCCATAAACTATAGCATATTCAGTCTTTGATCAAAATATTCTCATGGAATGCAGACAAATAAAATAGTTTGCATAAGAAAAATAATGTATTTCATAAACTGCTTATAATACTTTGGGAAAAGAAAATATTGATACTCCACTATACAATTATATCAAAGAATCAACAGCAATTTTCTTCCCATATTGTCTAGAAATAAACTCATCGAAACCACTTGTTCCTTTTCTGGAATGTCTGCAACAAAAATAGGTCCCTTTTCTGGGGCCATCACAATTTCATTTGTCGTTCACATCATCATTATCTTCAGGTCCTGAACCAAAGAAATAGAAACATAGAATACCATTATACTAAAAAGAAGTTCCAAGTAATCTACAGTAGTACTTGTCTAGTAGTACTTGTCTCGTACGATGAAAAATTGTATTACCTCCTTCAATCATAAATAATAAAATAGCACATAATTGGAAAAATAATCACATTAAAGATTTTTTCATTATAAATCATTACCATTCACATCTAATTCCACAATAGTATGAGGTAAACCTTCTCTGCACCATTTGAGGTCATCATTATCACCAGTTGTTGTTTCCATTCTATCTTCAGATGACTTATAAGGTTCCGTGAAGTATGTTTCCTCTGTTTGCTCAAACTCAAAGAAGTCATTTGGCAGCTTTTTAATTGCATAATGCCAACCTTTTTCAATGGGATCTTCAATGTAAAAGACTTGATGGACCTGTGATGCTAACACGAATGGGTCGTCTACATAGCAACGCTTCTCAAAATTAACACGAGTGAGACCATAGTCATCCCTTTCCACATAAAACCAGTCACATCTGAATAAGACGACTAAGAAGTCCAATAATCAATTTCAATGATCTCCTGTATTGCTCCATAATAAGTAATTTCATCAAGAACTGGATTGTGATCTTTAGTGCTTGCAAAACTTGAAGTTAGAGCAATCAAAGTTACACCACTATTTTGAGTTTTACACTTTGCATCACGTTCTTTAGTATAAATTTATACCCATTCACAAAATAACCAATATATTTCCTTGCTACATCACAAGGACCCAATGGTAACCATCGGATATGATCAAGAGCGTGCACATCACACCCAAACTTTTTCTTTAAGCCAAACCATAAATTCTTGGCTATGTTGTTGAGTTTCTCTCCATCTTTTCCTTTGCTTATCTCTGGCCTTTGTTCTCATCATACTTACATGCTCCCAGTATTGATATAACAAATATAGTGAGGACCTAAATAACATAAAC